>LR812538.1:26378963-26768963 GCA_903798195.1 Danio kyathit
ACTGGTTTTGCAGCTTTTTGGCATAGCTCTTCTTAGCCACACCAATCTCCTTTGTCAGTGTGTTCCTGGCTTGATTGTACAAAAACCTGTCCCCACTCCTGTAGGCATCCTCTTTTGCCTGACGAAGCTGTCTAAGTTTGGTGTGAACCATGGTTTATCATTGTTAAATGATAAGTAGGTCCTGGTAGGGATGCATAATTCCTCACAGAAACTGATGTATGATGTTACAGTCTCTGTGAGCTCATCTAGGTCGGTGGCTGCAGCTTCAAAAACACTCCAGTCCGTGCATTCAAAACAGGCTTGTAAGACCTGCTCTGAGTCGTTGGTCCATCTCTTAACAGTCCTTAATACTGGCTTAGTAGTTTTAAGTTTTTGCCTGTAAGTTGGTATAAGATGAACCAGGCAGTGGTCGGAGTGTCCTAGAGCTGCTCTGGCGACGGAGCGATATGCATCCTTTTTTGTGGTGTAGCAATGGTCCAAAATGTTATTGTCTCTGGTGGGGCATGTGATGTGCTGTTTGAATTTAGGCAGCTCATGTGTAAGTTTTGCCTGATTAAAGTCACCGAGAATGATAAAAAGCGTTGTTCAGTCTCTGTGATCAGATCAGACAGCTGTTGCAACGCAGTACTCACGTGTGCTTGCGGTGGAATGTAAACACAGATGAGAATGAACGAGGAAAACTCCCGCGGTGCGTAAAACGGCTTGCAGTTAATGAAAAGTACTTCCACGTCAGGACAGCACATCTTCTTTAACACAGTTACATCCGTACACCACCTCCTGTTGATGTAAAAGCATGTCCCACCACCGCACGTTTTGCCCGTTAACTCGGTATCGCGATCTGCTCTGTACAGCTGAAAGTCCGGTAGGTGTAATGCGCTGTCCGGAATGGCTTCGTTCAGCCAGGTTTCTGTGAAACACAGCGCAGCAGAGTTGTTAAAGTTCTTGTTTTTGCGTGTGAGCAGAAGTAGTTCGTGTGTTCGTGTGTATTATTAACGAAATCTACAAGGCCACAGAATGAGAAAACCGGGTGGGCCTTACATGAGCAAACCCAGGTGGGCCCCTGCTCAACTAGAATCCTCCACTTGTTCCTGTTAAAACGTCCCTTTGTTCAACATACAACATGATATTCTAAGAATATTGGGGATTCTTTTGGTTCCTACTATAGACGTCTGGCCCTTCCAACCTTTATCAGAATATCATGTCTGGTGTTCAACAGAAAAAAAAAATAATAAAAGTTTAGAAACACTTGAGTAAATATGGTGAGTAAATTTGTTTTTAGGGTGAGCTTTTAGCTAAGTGAGAGAGAGAGAAAAAAAATAAATAAATAAAGGTAATATGTATTTCTTGGTATGACCAAGCCCACAAACGCTGAAGTTTTATTGGAGTCCAAGTAATCTTTCAGTTTGTTTTGCTTGAATAAGTGTGAACACTGCCAGTGTCATCCAAACATGTGAACGAAGAAAGTCAAACCAATTTAAATTGCAGCATGGACCACAAACTTTACAACTAACATGACCATAAAATGGACAGAATGAAAGTGTCTTGTTTTGTTTCTAGTTGCAACGTTGATAATACTATTTCAATACAATACGTGTCATCTTTGTGTAAGTGTGACAGAGTAATTTAAAGTTATTTCTGGAGCTTTTTTGACTTTTATTTTTTTATTACATATTTAACACATTTTGTCAGAAGTAGTCACATACAGTTGAAGTCAGAATTATTAGCCCCCCTTTGATTTTTTTTTTCTTCTTTAAATATTTTCCAAATGATGTTTAACAGAGCAAGGACATTTTCACAGTATGTCTGATAATATTTTTTCTTCTGGAGAAAGTCTTATTTGTTTTATTTCAGCTAGAATAAAAGGAGTTTAAAATTTTTAAAAGACATTTTAAGTTCAATAATTAGCCCCTTTAAGCAATTTTTTTCCAACTGTCTACAGAACAAACCATCATTATACAATAACTTGCCTAATTACCCTAACCTGCCTAGTTAACCTAATTAACCTAGTTAAGCCTTTAAATGTCACTTTAAGCTGTATAGAAGCGTCTTGAAATCTCTTGTAAAATATTATTTACTGTCATCATGGCAAAGATTAAATAAATCAGTTATTAGATATGAGTTATTAAAACTATTATATTTAGAAATGTGTTGAAAAAAATCTCTCCGTTAAACAAAAATTGAGGAAAAAAATAAACAGGGGGGCTAATAATTCTGACTTCAACTGTATATGCACAGCGTTGATTTAGATGTTCAGTTGCAAGTTTTCTTTTTGTTTTGTGAAGGTACCCCCCAAACTAAATGTAATTTTCTTTTTTATAATAGTACAATAAAACCATGAGAACTGAATTACAAATGTGAACACAAAGATTCCTATTCCTAACCATTATTCTTGCAAGTCTATGATTATAAAGCATGGAAATCCTATAGGGTGTGTCTAACAGACTATGTTTGATAAATATTTATCAGAGTAGGGAGTGAATGTTGGCCAGAGGTGACAACAATATGTGTCGAAACTGGCACAATTCAATCACTTCAAGGTCTAAGGTCTTGTTAAGGATAATTTTTACTTTGATATAATCGCTAAAGTACAGAAATCAATCATTCTCAAGAGTAGAAAAATAAATATTTACTAAATAAAACTAAAGATGCTAAATTCAGTGAATGCTGTCCATGCTGAAATAGCACAACATTCTTTTTTATTAGTAATGCATGAACAACAAATACAGAACAATGCCAGGGATGTACATAAAAAGGACATGAAAAGCATAATAGAATTATATACAAGTACGTAGACTCAATTAAAAATTAAATAATAACAAAGAAAACAATAATATTATTAGTCAAACAAATACACAATTTTAACAGCTCTTTTGTTTGTACTCTCCTTAATGGTATTTATATAAATTAGGGATGCACCGATCCCAATACTTGGATCGGATATCGGTTCGATACCGCATATTTTTGCTGGATCGGGTATCGGCCAGCTACTATATCCTAAATGTTCTGAAGCCATTCTATAGTTTTAATGTGAAGTATACAGATGAATATTCACGTGGGGAAATTCATGTTCACTTCAGTGCTTGCCACCGCTGCGCCTGTCAATCATTCTCCATTCATTCACAATTGATTTAATTAATAAGTTGATTAAATAAATAAAAGTGAAACTGGCATATGGATTGTCATAATAGAAAATTATTTAGCCTAATATTGGCTACTCTGAAACTGAATATTTTACTGTCATTTTATTTATGTTAATATTTTATTTGTCAGACCAGTTTGTGTATTGGCCCTGAAGCATATAAGCGAACCTTGTTTTGAACTTTTCTCCGTCTTACTCACAGTGAGATTTGGTGAGGGATTATTAAGTAAAACTGGCCTCAGACAGTTTAGTTTAGTCTGCATCAAACCTGCAGGAAAATATCAGGCTTTGATAAAAGGCTGATTATTTTACCAACGATTTGTGTCAATAGTGATAGCCAATTGCAGATTTCAAAGAAAAATCTTAATATTAAAAAAAGGAAACATAAGCTGGACCACAGCAGATTAATGTCATGACGAATGCTCAAATAATGTAACCATTTACAGCTAGCATCATGTTTTTAGTTAGATTGTGCCGTCTGTCATATATAGGCCTATAGGTCTTTTATTTTTACTACAGAAGATATATCATTTGAGTTTAGCACCAGAGCTATAGAAACTGTATTATGCTTAGAAAAAAAATGCACAGTATATCGGGATCCGATCTGTATCGATCAATTGATACTCAGAATTTTTGTATCGAGATCAGATCGATTTTAAAAAAATGGTATCGGTGCATCCCTAATATAAATATCTAGTTCTTTAACTGAAAAAAGGGGTTTCTGACTGCTGACTTTACAACGATGGATATGAAATTTGGTGAGTATAATTAAAATATTAATAACATAAGCATCATTTTCCAATTTCTTATCAGTTCAAAAAAAAACAAAAATGACATATTGATACAGTAAAAAAAAAAACTGACGACACTTTATCATTTAGAAATTTAGATATCTTCCACCATAAACTTTTTGTATATTGACAATGCCAGAAAATATGAGGTACTGTTACTGGGTATAACAAACCGATTAACGAACAATTGACATCCATGTCTTCAATAAATCTGGTTCAAAAATGCCTAATAGGGTCAAATTTATGTAGTATTAAATTAGATTTCTTTGCTTTTATTTGTATTTAGATATTTAATAGGTAATACCCAAACTTTCCTCCAATCAATATCTTGAATAAACTTAGACCAATAGAACATAACATATGGTTTACTAACCAGCTCTTTTTGGAATAATAGACGTTGATGTATGTATCAATAGATGTTCTTATTATTATTCTTTTTGCTAAATGAAAAACTAATTTTGCCACAGAAAGTATCAGTAGGGTGAAGAAAAGATGCATTCTCAGAGTATGAAAGACCTCTACATAGAGAAACAATACTAGAGGAGATAGCTCTAATTATTGAGGCACATTCCTTTGAGGTTACAGGAAAAACAAAGCATGAAAGACATTCATCATATGTCATTAATTATCCTTCATTATTCAACAAATGTCCTTCCGAAAGGATCCCTTTATCAAAACATGTTTTCATGAATATGTGTTTATATAGAATATTGCAATTATTCGGGGTGAAATTGTGCTTGTAAATTAACTTCCATCCCAAAAGTGATTGCCTATGAAACGGGCAGTTTTTCAATTTTATAATCACACAATAACCAAAATGGGAGACCACCAAGCAAATGCTGTCCATGCTGAAATATCACAACGTTCTTTTTTTATTTTTTATTTTTTATTATTATTATTATGCGAAAAGTGAGAATATACAATCACAGTACATTATAAAGAAAATGGAAAGACAAAAAGAAAACATTTTTAGAAAGAGAAAAAAAAAGAAAAAAAAGAAAAACAAACAGAAGGGGTATATAAATTACACATTAAAGAAAAAGATTATATAATTTACAAATTTCAGTTGTTATTAAAGCCTTTTTTGTAAAAGAGTTAGAAACAGTTTTAAAGTAATACTGCATTTCAATAAGCAAAATATAAAAAAAAAGGTTTTTGGTTTGAAAAATCACATTTATGTATATAAACTTTTGTTAATAAGATAAGAGGATTAAGAAAATATATTTTCTTTTTATGTAAAGCTTCTGTTTTATAATTAACAAAACCAAACAAAACATTTTCCCATAGTAAGGAAAAATCTTTTTCAACATTCTCAATTACGAGAAGAGAAAAATCTTTCCAAAGCAAATTAGAATAACTGCATTGCCAAAATAATTGAACTAGGGACTCAGGGTGTTGCTTACAAAATGAACAATTAGTATCAACATATTTTTTATATCCTACTAAAAGAGTGTTGACTGGGTATGTACGATGAATAATTCTTAATGAAACGTTGCACTAGGTTACAACTACAACGAAGAAGTCCCTGATATCACAGCACTGCAGTGCCCCCAATGGGAGGAGCATGTCAAGTTAACCAGGGAGAGGAGGAGCTTTTGAGGTCAAAAGATGAACAGAAAGTGGACTGAATAAAGACATAGCAGACGTCAAGAAGAAACGCAGGCGCTGAAAACAGAGAAGACATGAGCACTGAAGGTAATCAGAGCACAGGAGGAGAAGCAGCCGTGGACACAAAACCCGGCCGTCCTGGATGGAAGGTAAGTGCGTGTCGAGAGGTTTGTTTATTCTTCTGAATACTTCTGCTTCTTATTGTAAGATACTTTTAAATAGTCGTCTTTTGATAATTAAGATATTTAACATGGAAAGCAGTGTCAAAGTCCAATAAATAGCTTGTAAAATTATCGATTTGCATTTGAATGTTTGCTTAGACCAACGTTCACGTGGTTGATTACATGTATTATGATAGTAACCAGATGTTCACCTCACTTTCTGCGAGGCCTGTATATCTGCTCTTCGTGTTTGCACAGAGTCAGGAAACTGAAGTGTACATTTAGAAGTGTGCTTGAAAAGTAGATTATCTTCTCAAGCCAGCAAGTTGGTTTTAAAAATACCATGTGGAGAATGTTTAACTTACAGAGTAGCTTGATGACGAGTCAAAACATCTTTACAAGTGTTTCCATTAGAAGAAGAAAAATCAGTAATACTTTTCTCCAAACTTTGGTTGTTACAGCAATATCAGTGCCCCATTGCTGATCCACGCTTTCCCAGAGAAGATATGAAGCAGATATGGATGGAATGCCAGCATGAAAGCTTCTGGTATCGAGGTAAAGAGACACTCAAACTTATTTACTATCACATATAGTGAGTGCACCAAATAAAATGTAAATGCCATTGATGTTTACTCTCATGTCATTGTAAAAAGTGCAACATGTTTGTCTGTAAAACACCAGAGATATTTTGTAGAAATCTATTTTGGTTTCCAATGACTTTCATCCTATGAAAAAAGTATAACTACATACTAAAAACTATATTACATAAAAAACTATGAACTACAGTAAAGTGTTTTATACTGTATATATTGTAGTATTTACAACTCTTTGTTAATGAATGCTGCAGCTTACTGTAGTATCATGAACTAATAAACTGTAATAAATACTGTATTATACTTAGTTTTTACTACACTGAATTATTTGACAAACGGTTTACTACAGTAAACTAGTGTAGCATGATAAAGCCTATAGTGTAAAACTTATTACAGTAATGGGTAATTGGTTTATGATAATATAGTTTTTGTATTACCACAGCTATTAGAGTTAATTAAAGTGCTTAAAGTAAATAATATACTAAAGTATATTTACTATAAGTTTTAACAGTATTTTTTTTCATCTGGGAAAAATAGGTGAATGATCACTTTAGAATTTTTGAGTGAACTTTTCCCCCTTTAAAACTGTAAGTACAATACACAGAGAGCCTCTCCTCTGAATGATCTTCACAGGTTGTTTGCTTTGGTGAAAAGGGATTTGACAGGTGCGTGCACGTATTTTCAAGAACGTTCTTCCAAAAAAGGACTAATGCATTTATTATCCACTGCTTATGTTTTGACATGGCTGGAATTTTGGTTTAACCACAGCACTGTTTGTGTTAGGGAAACATAAGCCTCATGTTATCTGCCAGTTGTTTGGCGTTGACAATGATCTGGAATACAGTTGTCTAAAGTAGCCAGTTATTTGGTATTGGATGGTAAAATGTTTAAGATACTCTCACTCACTCAATAACTCGCTCGCTCTCCTTTGGCTTAGTCCCTGCTTTATCAGGGGTCGCTACAGTGGAATGAACTGCTAATTTAAGATAATGAATGATAGTTTTCCAAGACTATTTTGTAGAGCGAGCCTCTTTGTAGTAAGGGTGGGGATCATTTCTGATGTTAGAACCTCTGTAAGTTATTAGAATGGTGGAAGTGTCCTGCGGATTGCCTCATTTTGAAGTGAAGTGCCTCCCTTCCTGATAAATTATGTACTTCCATTGAGTGTTGACCTTTGGATCAGAATTTACCAAAACTAAATTAAGCGTTGGTGCTGTTTGGCATTTAGATGAATGTTCAGATGTGGATTTGAAGTTGTGCATATTTTTTTAAGCAGTGATCTGTTAATATCTCCACAGCTCTTCCTCTCTCTGCCGGCAGCGTGGCTGTGACTGGTGGTCTCATATACAGTGGTAAGATAGAGCCCAAAAATATTATTAGGAAAAACTTGAATTTCCACAAAGCTGTTGGGTTTTAACTCCGTTGAGTTCAGGGCAGTTTTGTTTGAGATGATGCAATAGATTCTGACGTGTAACAATCAGGGTTATTATAGCCACCAAGGCAAGATTTGTAATCTTTATTTTACTTAACTTGATGTACATAAGTAACTCATGTTGACATGATTATCTGAAATGTATAATATAAACTATGTAGGATCATTAAATAAAAATGAAAGATCTAAAAATATAGATTATAAAACAACAGTATTATATCAGTGTAATTAAATAATGTTTTGTATTTTAATTAATTTGTTGCATATTTGATCACTTATTAAATGAAGAAATATCCACAAAATAAATGTAAAGTCACTATTCTTTAAAAGCATCAAGTAGTCATTTACAAGATGTAGCTTTAGAAAGATTTTCCTTTTGATTCAAAATAGAATTTATTACTTTTATTTTTTGAAGTTGCATCTAAATTGTAATTTAGATATATTTACAGACCATTTATTGCAGCTCCAAAGCTCTTTGGTTACCAATATTCATCAGGTTCTAAAAAAATGCAGATTTTAAATGGTGAGTAAGTGACAGGCTCAGTTCTCTTTCTTTTCTTTTTTTACACACAGATGCATGTGCACACACACAGAGTTCAGAACTCAAAACAGGTCTGTCTAATAAATTAAAAAGATTTATTAGTTATTTTTAAAATTCAGTTTTCCTGTAGAGAAAATAAATTAAATACCTCAGAAACCCAACTCATTCATTCAATTTCTTTTCGGCTTAGTCCCTTTATTAATCTGGGGTCGCCACAGCGGAATGAACCGCCAACTTATCCAGCATATGTTTTATGCAGCGGATGTCCTTGCAACTGCAACCCATCACTGGGAAACATCCATACACACTCAGTCACACACATACACTACGGACAATTTAGCTTATTCAGTTCACCTATACCACATGTCTTTGGGAAACGCACTCGAACACGGGAAGAACATGCAAACTCCACACAGAAATGCCAGCTGACCCAGCCGAGGCTTGAACCAGCGACCTCCTTGCTGTGAGACGATCGTGCTACCCACTGCGCCACCGTGACGCCCAGAAACCCAACGGTTTTGTTATACATGTATTAATTATAAAATGATTAGGCAAAGACGTGAGACTTCACAACAGTCACAATCAATCTAGTGCTTGTTCAGAAAGAAAAACAGCATCAGGAAAGCCAAAAGTACTTTGATCACTGACTTTATTTTGATAACTTGAAAACTGATCATTCATTGTGTTTTACCTCTTGTTTTACAGGTGTCTGGAAACAGTCCAAGCGATTTGGGTATTTCCCTAAACTGATTTGTAAGTCACTGTGTTGAATAATAGTGTACATTCTCACACCACATTATTATGCAAATATCTCATTACTTTACTGAAGTATACATCTGAATTACAAATCCATCAGTGCACTTTCTTCTGCAGTGGCGGGTATTGTGGGTTTTGCAGTAGGCAAAGCTTCTTATATCGGGACCTGCAGAGAGAAGTTCAACAACAAACTGGGACCAGAGTTCACAAAAGCTTTTGGCGGCCCTGGCTTTGGACCTGGTGGCTTTAGACCTGGGCATAAGTAAGTATCATAATGTGTTGGTTATTGGTGAAATAATTGCATGCAGAGAACAGATTTTTTGGGTACTTAAAATATCTATTTTACTTTCAACAGCCATTGCATCCATGTGTGTGAAAAGTGCAAGCAACAAGAAGCACAGGCAGCAACAGTACCTGATGCACCCACTCATAGCTGAGGTAAAAAAAACACACATACACCCAAACACACCCATTTACTTCAACAGAGAAGAGCTACATGGCCCACATCAGTCAGCACCTGTTCACTAAGCTCCCCCCCTCACTCCCACACACAAACACACTAGCCACTAATCATTTTACACCCACCACACCCACTGTTCATTTACATTCTAAAGTACACTTACCAGCACTGTTTGATTACATTCTAAGCCACATCCATTTCTGTTCATTTGCATTCTAAACCACACCCATTACTATTATTTATACATTCTGTCCATTTAAATTTTCAAACGTATACACAACAACTAGCACAACTATTAATTTACATATATAATCCGCATCCACCAGATTCTATATTTGCATTCTTCTAAACCCTGCATATTAGTTATTAGTTATTTACATTCTAACACACACACTTACATTCTCATATACACACAGGTCAAATTCAATTTCATTCTAAACCACGCTCATTAACACTATTGATTTTCATTTTTAAACACACTCACTAACTTAAGCTACATCTAGACACACACACACACACCACATTTACACTCACTACTACTCCTAAGCCACACCTATTTAAACAGCTTATATGGCCATGTTCAAAAGGACAATGTACTATGTAATTAAGACTAAAGGTAATTATTTTCTTTCTTTTCTCTCGCAGGGTCTTAAGGTTCAGCAGGAAGCTACTTATTAATCCATGTAATTTTTTTTGTAATAAAACCAAATGATTACAGACAATGTTTGTTTGAAATATGATGCAACAGGAGGCAGCTGTAATCATCTGTAATGGACTCTAAAAGTAACTAACCAGCAGGGGGCGCCAAGACACCACAGTCCATTGTAACTATGCCTCGCTCTGAACCATTGTGCAACAGGTTCATTGACTGAAACGAGCTGTAGGTGTATCAAACAACAGTGCACAAAAAATGTAGAGTTTGTGCATGAAGTATTTTTGAGAGAACAATATAACAATAAGCGATGAATGCTACTGTTGGTCTAAAAAACAGTGTGTCACATATGGTACATACAAATAAGGTGGATGAGTAAAATGCTGATTTTAAGTTCTTATAATGTTATATACACCTATGATATCTGCTTAGCTTTCCAAACTCTCCTGGAGGTTTTGGTTCAGTTTATGACAGCATCTGACACTTTTTATCATAATATTGTATTTATGAATTGAGTTAATGCAGAACTGAAGTTTACCATATACTCACACAAACCTAGGATGAACCTAGGATTCAGGAGGAACAATGCGGTTTTTGTCCAGGCTGTGGTACACTGACCAGCTCTATACCTGCACCAGGGTGCTTGAGGGTTCATGGGAGTATGCCCAACCAGTCCACATGTGTTTTGTGGACTTCGAGAAGGCATTCGACCGTGTCCCTCGTGGCATTCTGAAGAGAGTGCTCTAGGAGTATGGGGTTAGAGGTGCTCTGTTAAGGGGTGTCTCGTTCCTGTATGAACAGAGTAGGTGTTTAGTTCGCATTGTCGGCAATAAGTCAGACTTGTTTCCAGTGCATGTTGGACTCCGGCAGGGCTGCCCTTTGTCACCAATTCTGTTCACAATTTTTATGTACAGAATTTCAAAGCGCAGCCTTGGGCTGGAGGGGGTCCGGTTTGGAGACCACAGGATCTCATCTCTGTTATTCGCAGACGATGTTTTTCTGTTGGCTTCATCAAACATGGACCTTCAGAATGCACTGGGGTGGTTTGCTGCCGAGTGTGACTTGGCTGGGATGAAATCAGCACCTCCATGGTGCTCCACCGGAAAAAAGAGGTTTGCCATCTCCAGGTTGGAGGACAGTCCTTACCGCAGGTGGAGGAGTTCAAGTATCTTGGGGTTTTGTTCATGAGTGAAGGAAAGATGGAACGTGAGATTGACAAGCGAATTAGTGCAGCAGTAATGCAGTCAATGTACCGGTCCGTTGTGGTAAAGAAGGAGCTGAGCCGAAAGGCAAAGCTCTCGATTTACCGGTCAATCTACGTTCCTACTCTCAACTATGGTCATGAGCTTTGGGTCATGACCGAAAGGACAAGATCTCGGATACAAGCGGCCAAAATGAGTTTCCTTCGCAGGGTGGCAGGGCGCAGTCTTATAGATAGGGTGAGGAGCTCTTACAATCGGGAGGAGCTCGGAGTAGAGCCGCTGCTCCTCCACATCGAGAGAAGTCAGCTGAGGTGGCTCAGGCATCGGTTTCGAATGCCTCCTGGACGCCTACCTAGGGAGGTGTTCCAAGCATGTCCCACTGGGGGAGAACTCGTGGAAGTCCCAGGACATGCTGGAGAGACTATTTCTTTCAGCTGGCCTGTGAACACCTCAGGATTCCCCTGGGTGTTCCCAGTCTGGGGTTCTCTCCTAAGACTGCTGCCCCCGCGACCCGGCCCCAGAAAAACATTAAAAATGAATGAATGAATGACACACAAATAACAAACAATCAAAGGATCAAAGTGGTTTGCAGATGCCACCAGCTTTATTTGAAATAATGAACGTCTGAATGCAACTCTTCATTTAAAATAAGAATAAAACGAACTTCAGTAGAAGTAAATCATTATCTCTTATCTCCAGCTCAGAGGACAAGACTATTAACTGTAACATCAGTTAACGATGATGTCATGATTATCATGGGTCCAAGTCTAAACACATCTACAGTCATAACACTGTCATAACAGTAACCTGTGCATAGCTTTAAAACTGCGTTGAACTTAATTTTCAGTGGAGAATCAACTTTGATGGTTTTATTTGTTACATGCCCATTCCTGGGTTTATATTAAGCATTATTATATCAAAAAAAAAGGTTTATTTGTTACATTGGAAATAATTTTCCAAACACTGATACTTAAATTGACAAATAAGAAGCCAAAAAGAGATTACATATTTTATCAGAGCAGAGCAAATAATCAAGTGCTTGATTCTACAAAGTTTGCATTCATTTCCAAGACCTTGCTCCTTAAAATACATTCATCTTCAATTCAGCATTATAAATCAGATATTTGGTCTGATCAGGCAGGATGAGGCGAGGCAAACACCACAGCCATTTTGAGCTCTTCAGTCATCTGATTCTCTCTTACTCTTCCCAAGAATCACCATACTTGTTCTTTTTAGCTGGAGGAGTAAGAAAGAAATCGGCTTACAGATTAAAAGATACAGGGACATTGGGATTATAAAATATTTATTACCTGATCAATGTTCATACAAATCATTAAGCAAAATTCCAATATGCAAAGTGTATTCAGTATAGGGGATTACATATTCTTACTTAAATTTCCGGTGGAGATCTTTTGCTTTGGTGCACATTATGCGCCAAATAAACGTATTCATTTTTTTAACCACTGCATTTGTAGAACTTAACTGGAATCTTGTGTATCTTTTTTATTCCTTGAGTATCATTCAAATTAACTATACCCTTTTGTTATTTTAGTGGCTGTTTTTGCCCCATTGACCTCCATAATAACGACATTTTTTATTGCAAAGCATTTTATATTTAGAGCAGTGATCACAATACCGTGAAAACCGTGATATTTTATCCAAGGTTATCATACCGTCAGAATCTTATACCGGCCCATGCCTAGACACAGGTCAGATTTGTAATTTTCATTATCTAAAAATAAAAAGCAAGTGAATTTATTATTTTAGGCTCCGTTGCTAATTCTAGGCCTTACTGTTATAGCTACATTATATTAATCCTTTACAGCATTAGCTGATTTGAATTAATTTTAAATATAAAGCCAAAAATTACTAAACAACTGTTTATCAAGTTAAGATATAGCTATTTTATGTTTACACATACTGATACTAATCCATGACTTAAAAGCAGTAACAAACAGTGATTATGGTGTACTGTTACACCTCCACCAATGTACATGACGCTGGATTTCACATTGACCAACCCAACTGACACTCTGAACTGAATTAGATATTCGACTCATATTCTTTTTATAGGCTTTCAAAATCTTTACAGGGCTCACACATCATTGTGTCTACAGACTTCCTTACGGGTTTAATGGAAATCAGTTACTGAAGCTCACCTTCCTTTTTGGGTTCCGTCACCTCCATTTGTGGTTTCATTTGTGTTTGGTTTTTCTGTGGGAGCGTGACTTCATAGTTCTCCCTGTTCTTGTTACGCAGTTCCTCATACAACACTGGCTTTTTCTTGGGCACATCCTCTTCTATATAGAGTGGCGCTTTAGGATAAATGCAAACTACTGGTTAAACATCTACCAAATCCTTATTCGGTGACAACTGTACTTTCCCTTTGCCAACTGTATACAAATGAGTATTTATTCAGGGACATTTATCTGGAGGACCTGTTGCAGAAAGCTGATTACAGTGAGTACTCTGTTAAATTTACATTTAGCTTGAGTAAAGTCTGTTTTGTAGGTTAATCAGGGGTGATTTTTAGCAGGGTTCTTTAGCATTGTACACTTCAAAACTAACTCTGATTTGACAACATTAGCCAACTGAACAATGTAAAACTGAAATGGTTTGTTTTTGGTTTGGTTAACCCTACTCTGAATCTTAAAAGTCTGTTTACTAGATTTGTCCAACAGACTAATGGTGTTCATGTGCAAGCATGGCAGTACCTTGCGAAGGTAAATCATCCCTGATGTTAGCAGGACCAGAATCACTGAATCCAGAGCTGAAAGGAGTGGGCTCGTACGATTGAGATGGGGTACTGTAGGTGTAGTCACTGGTGTAGCTGCTGTAGCTCTCAGATGCAGAGCTGACTTCTGTCGCAGGCTGTTGGACGGACTCTGAACCAGGCTGCTGAGATTCAGATGGGTTTGGCTCAAAATCAGGTTGGTTCATCCTATATAAAACAAATATAGTGTAAAAAATAAATAAATTATTTACTTGACAAAGTAAATCACAATAGAGTGAAGGTACAGAACAATCTACAACTATAAATTTCAAGGTCACTGCTTAGGCCCATTTAAAGTTATATACTACACTGTAAAAAATGACCTTAACTTCAACTAAATATCTGTAACCTGGTTAACAGTAATTTCCCTTGATAAATATGATTAATAAACATAAATTGACTTTCCCAGAATTCCCTACAACACACTTCATAGCTATGGTTCTTTTTATTCATTTTTTTTGTTCTCATCAGTTATGCACATTAGAGTTTTATGTTACATCTAATGTTGATATATAATGTTTATTGCATTAATTTATTTTTATGTGTGTGCTACCATGATGGTGTTTAGCAGTTGTGTGAATGACACAGAGTGTATTTAGTTTCTGCTTTTTTTTTTTTACTGTAAATTTGACAGATTTTTTCTGTTTTACAGTGTAACAAGAGTAAAGGAGCAGAGTTATATAATAGTGTTTGAGCATTTGAAGTAGATCAAAAAACGGTTTTCAAAATTGTCCTAAGACTATTATTGATGATGAATTGTTTTAGGACGACTTTGATAAAAGGTTTTGAACCGCTTTAAATGTTGACTACTGGATATATTCTGAAGCATAGTAGAAAAAACTAACATTAGATTAACAGTATGGTGTTACACTAGTTCTTGCCTTGATTTGCTCGCTGAGGTCTTCTTCACAGTCCTCTATCCATCAATTGACAGTGTTTACATTTTAAAAGCTCAGATTCATTTACAACATTTAATTTCAGTTTTCTTTTATGTAGCTCAGCAATAAAACAAACAAAACAGGTCACGTCAAATAAGAAACAACAATCTCTGTTAAAAGCATTCTCCCCAACTCTCCATCATTCTCTTCTCAGATGGGATGGTGGGCCAAATCAAAGGTTACAATGGGCCAACTTTGCCCCACGGGCCCCACTTTGGGCATCTCTGCATTAGATAATGCTATTAATCTGGTATAGGTTGATAAATATCTAACAAACCTGATTTAATTCTGTTTTAAAGTAATTGAAAATCTCTGACAGCAGGTTGTCCAGATGAAGGCCAAAGGGGTGAAACTTTGAGCCTCAGCGAGAGAAGTTTTTATCTTTCCAAATCTGTAATTTCTATAATATTGTATATGTTATTTACACTATAAATTTACCCCCCCCCTCTTTTATTTTGGCTAGAATAAAAGCAGATTTTTATTTTTTAAACAACATTTTAAGGTCAAAATTATTAGCCTCTGTAAACTATATTTTTTTCGATAGTCTACAGAACAAACCATCATTATACAATAACTTGCCTAATTACCCTAACCTGTCTAGTTAACCTAATTAACCTAGTTAAGCCTTTAAATGTCACTTTAAGCTGTATAGAAGCGTCTTAAAAAATACCTAGTCAAATATTATTTACTCTCATCATTGCAAAGATAAAAGAAATCAGTTATTAGAAATGAGTTATTAAAACTATTATGTTTAGAAATGTGTTGAAAAAATCTTCTCTCCGTTAAACAGAAATCGGGAAAAAAAATAAACAGGGGGGCTAATAATTCTGACTTCAACTGTATACTACAATGACAATGATCACCTCAGGTGCTGATTATGTGCTTTATTCAGTGTTAAATGGTACCAATAAGAGTTTGAATACCATTTATGTCACATTTATTACCATAATTTACCTCAAATCATAAAACAGTTTAAAACTGAAGCCAAAATGTGTGCAGACTTCAGTGAAACATGGAGGAAGAAGTGTCATGTTTTGGTGGCGTTTTCTGCAGCAGGAGTCGAATCTTTCATACCGCTACATAAAAATGTTTTTTTATTTTTTAAATCAAGCGTTTATAAATAGCTTAAAAATATATCATAAATATGAAAATGTAATATAGCCATTACAACGTTTTAAAAAGCAAACAATTTACAAAGAAATTAATGAATAGTGCATGTAGTTAAAAACATGAACTTACTCAGAAGGCATGTGATGCAGACGTCCCTGTCGTAATGCCTCTCCCAGTGGCGAGTTCTCCAGTTTCATAAACTTTTCTTGACAGACCCTTACGTAAGACATTTTTCCACCGATGTATCCAAATATGCCAGCAACTGCACAACAATCATTTATTGAAATTGCCAATTTCCATACAACCCTTTTTTTGTAGTGCTTTCTATATAATTTTGTGCTGTCTGATGTTCTTAATACTCACAGGCAATTTTGGGAAGAGCACCAAATCGTGGAGATGGAGAAAGCATTCCTATGGAAAAATAATAACAATAAGAGAATTTCTTTACTTTTGTTTTAAATAAAGGGTTAGTTTGTCCAAAAATTTAACTTTTGTTAAGATGATGAACACAAGTGAACAGCATTTTGAGCTGCTGTTTGTCATATTTGATGCACTCAGTGTATGTGCTTTAGTCAACGTTTATATGTGAAGAGCCCAAATAATAAATTCAGCAAAACAATGAAATTTATAAAGAACTGAAACATCCAGAGCATGAATAAACAATGACAGAATTTCATTTTTGGGTGAACTAACCCTTAAATTTCCATGACATGACTTATTACAGGATGAGGATTTTTATTTTATTTTAATAGAGAGTAAATATACTTTCCAAAAGGTATATCTAGCAATATAAGTTTTTGAATATTTTAAGTGCATTAAAAAAAAAAGAAACATCTCAGAATATTTAGAAAATACAATATTCTCTATGGGCATCACGGTGGCGCAGTGGGTAGCACGATCGCCTCACAGCAAGAAGGTCGCTGGTTCGAGCCTCGGCTGGGTCAGTTGGCATTTCTATGTGGAGTTTGCATGTTCTCCCCGTGATCGCATGGGTTTCCTCCGGGTGCTCCGGTTTCCCCCACAGTCCAAAGACATGCGCTTAATAACTAAATTGGCCATAGTGTATGTGTGTGAATAAGTGTGTATGGATGTTTCAGCTGGAAGGGCATCTGCTGTGTAAAACATATGCTGGATAAGTTGGCGGTTCATTCTGCTGTGGCGACCCCTGATTAACAAAGGGACTAAGCCGAAAAGAAAATGAATGAATGAATTAATTAATATTCTCTATATGGATACTTCCAAGATTTTCTTTTGTTCTAAAGCTTGACTGATAATTCCAGGATTTCCATGACAAAGGGAATGGGACACACAAGTAAAAACCTGAAATATAGGACTTGAACATACCTTTTACTACCAGTACTTGAGTGATTCCGACTGCTATTGCAGAAAATGGTAAAGCTGAAAACAACGAGAAAGCACAGACACATAATCAGAAACGCTCAACTGTATCTAGCAACGTCAACGGCCAAAACGTAATGCAGATAATCAACATTTAATATGACTGGATAGCATTACTCACATCTGTACCAGAAGCTTTCTGAATTGCACTCCCTGAAGACACGTTTTTCTTCTTCAGTGGGAATATACGCAGAATTAAAAGCACCCTGAGGAGACAAAACTATGAGTGAGGAAAAGAACTACTGATCTGTTGATGATCAAGTAAACAGAAAATCACACACTTTGCTTTTTGAAGTACTTCTGCATGAGACACAGCAGTTTAGGTCTGGTTTACAAACACTGCCAGGTGAATTTACTGCCTACCTTACTGGACCCATGCTGGACTTGGGCAGCCGGAGTAAATCCAGACGAAGCTTGCGACATGACCGATTCAAGATGCACAGCACAATTACAAAAACAACGTTTTTGCAGTAGCCATGGGATTACGCGGATTACCAGTCAACAAATTCAACGGCACATTTTATGACATGACCTCCAGTCGACTCTTATTAGGAAAACAAACCAACCCGGAAGTGCAGGCGTTAGGCCGGAAGCACAGAGTAAAAGTCTCTTTCGATTTATTGTTTTGCCCTGTGAGCTTTTGTTTACTGTATAAACAGTTATATAATGAGGAATGCTTTACTGTAAATTCTACATCGATTAAAACCCCGGGTTCTTAATTAAATAAATAATTTAAATATACATTTTTTCTGTTACTTTACCTGTATAAGTAAATTTGTTTATATGTGAATTGTTTTCACGAGAAACGTAGACTTGTAATAACATTTGTAATACACATCTAATATTAATGTGCGATTTTAAAATAATAATATTCATAAACTTTTATGTGATTTCATGCGTTTATTATTTTAAGAGACAGAAAGCGTCTAAACACGTGAATATGTGTAAAACTATAACTTAATTACCCATTTACAGCAATAATTACTGTTTATGTTCATCTTAGACAATATATAAATACTTTAGTCTGAACAGAGAAACTACATTTAACTTAATGGAATCATAACTGACACTAAAGTGTCAGTATAAGTACGTTATTAATCGCTTTTATTTGTATGTCAATAGCATTTAATTACTTCTATCGACCGACTTTACAGAGAATAACTAATCTCATAAACAACCAACAGTAAACGGGTCTGAACTAAAAAAGATTGATTTTATCAAGTCTATGCAGCTTACGAACGCGTATAACAAACCGAGGGAGTCATGTCCTTCAACCAATCCAGCAGCAGTGTGCGTTGATTGACATCTCAATCCGCCAATACAACGGTCCGTTTGTTAAGCGAGGGGCGGGACTTGGATCCGCAATCTTGACACCGCAACTCCCCTATCAGAAGAGCGGATTGTCAAAGCCGTTAGCCAGCGCTGCTCCAATCTGATGGACAGGGAGGTGGGCACGTTGTCATTCGTCGAGTTTTTAGGTGTTTTGCGAAAAAAGACCGAGAAGATCAGCTCCAAGATCGAACATTAGAGGTCAACGGATGTAAAATGTTGTTTTTGTAAAGCTGGAGTCGATCTCGCCATCTTTTGGAGAGAAGAAACATCGGGTTTTCAGCGCTAGCGTGAGCAGGCTAACTGACGAGGAAAAGCGCAGCTGCTCTAAAAAAAGGTAAGAAAGGCCGAATTCTGTTTGACTAACCTCAAATATCCGACGTCTAACGTTGAGCAGGGAGAGAAAGCTTTCTGTTTTAACTCTCATCGGTTGTCGTATCACATGTACTTTTCCCCTCGCAGGATATTATCAGTTGGTAGACAAGTTATGTTGTGTTGACCTGCATTTGAAGCGAAGATGAGTACAGTCAGTGGTTGTGTCACGAAACATAGTTAGCAGTCTACTTAGACAGCCTTTCTAGACATCATTGGTGACATTCATGAGTTAAACAGGCCACACGAAACAAAAGTTTAAATGCACAAACCATATTGTAATGTTTTTGCGAGCTAACGCTGCATTCAACTTGTCAGAAAAAAGAGAGAAGCCGTTTTTTGCAAGCATGTGACGTTATGAAAACTCTCTAGAAGAGAGATATAGTTAAATGTTTAGTGGAAGAATAAGTCATAATAAAGATCTGCGGTTTTAGTAACAGGATGTAACTAGGCTGGGTTTAAAAGCCACCAAGTCGTGTTCATTAACAACTCTCCTCCTGTTTGAAACTACCAGATGATTATCAATCCGTTAGTTTACTTTCTCTTTTATTTCCTTAAGAGAAAAGGTGAAAAAAATGCAATAAAACCAGTGGAGCCGTTAGTGATGAAGTTATTAATCTGCAGACATGGCTTTGTTTCAATTTAGACAAACTTTATCTTGGCCATCTAATAAAATCTGTCACTTGAAAGGCTCACTGATGTTTATTGGTGTCCTATGCAAACATGTGCATGAGTCATAAATGATGTTAACAACTCGAGAGTCTCAGCATTTGGTGAGAGAGGGCTGCCTATTCAGCAGGGAGCAGAGAAGAGTTCACACTCCTGATCTGAAGTGTGAACTCTTCCTGCTTACCGCTTTGAGTGTCAAGACAGTAGTGTTTCTCTTGTGAACAGTAGTGGTGTTCAGGGGCAGACTCTTGCATGGGATTGTTTTAGCATAGGTGTTAAATTATTGGAATTTTCCTTTTTTAATTTGCCTTTGCATCTAATAATACAGGCAAATAGTGTTTGAAAGATTTGATACAAAAAATTGATCATGAAATACTTCTTTCCAAAAAAAAAAAACTGAATTGAGTATCGAATTAAATGTAATGTGAAGTGAAGAGTCAGAAACAAACAAACAAGAAGTATTGCGTGACTGTTTTTCTTTTTATTTCTTGTCAGTATTGTGTAACAGCTGGCCCACAGTAAAATCTTGTGATAATAGATTAAACAGTTTTGTTTTCTATACTGTGTTCAGTGCTGGAATGTGACTAAAATGCACACCACATTCTACAATTATACAAGTAAATAATATTTGAAAGTTTTTTTGACAAAAAGTGATCATAAAATACCTCTTAATAAAACGTAACTGAATATAGAATAGGCATGGGAATGGGATAATCGATTTCAAGGTTTTAAAAAGCTAAAATGTTCTGTTATACCGTTCCTAAGGTATATGTAAGTTTTTTTTTTAAACGTGTTGTAAAAAAATCTTTGTTTTTAAAACTAATAAAGACAGCAGAAGTCAGTGATTTATTTAAATTATTTAACCTGACATGTTTACTGTTCCAAAATATTATAAAATATTTTCCTAAAATAAAATGTATTTTGTTCAGTTGGGAAAAGTTTTTTTGTTTTTTTGTTTTTTACCTAACCATTTAAAAATAACTTATTTTAGAGCAGTAATCACAATACTGCTCTAACCGTGATATTTCTATTCAAGGTTATCGTACTGTTAGAAACATATACCGCCCTATGCTTAATATAGAATGTAATGTGAAGAGTCAGAAACAAACTAATTAGGAGGAATGAGTTACACAGTGTTGTGTAATAGCTAGCCCAAGAACCACTGTTTTAAAAAATGGTTTACACACAGCATTGTTGGTTTACATAAAAAAATCAAACAAACATCCTGTTGCACCACTACTCTTGATTATGATTTTATTGTAAAAAAAAAAAAAAAACAAGAAAGCATGTTAAATGAGATTCTGAAATATTTTATGGCATACTTTAAGAAAAAAAGGTGATTTAGTGTTCAAAAATGTTTTATTTTTAATATTTCTTAAAATAAATTGGTCTTACACTTCATATTTTCACATTTTTCATAGTATATGTATTAATTTCGGTACTTTTACTAAAAACCGACATATCAACTATTTGGTAGAGGCTTATATTTTAGAAATTAGGGGATGTGTTGAAAAAAATGCATTGAGTGTGTTGACTAGCGACATTAAGAGTTAAGAAATGCAGTCCAAACATTTTTTTCTAGGTGGGGCAGTTAAAGGGTTAAATTTTCAACATGTCGTTTTTTTTTTTTGTGTGAGAATATCCACAATGGTGGCGCCACTCAATGTCTGTCCATGGGGTCTAACAATGGCTCAGGACGTCATTTTGCAAGACTGCTGTGTTGAACTGTACGTGATGTGTCCGGTGTGTGATACCTGTGAAGTTATTTCAGTTGCGGTTCAGGGCTGTGCTTTTCTTATTAACAGCGACCCCTTTAACAGATTAAATGCACAAGCAAGTTGAAACAACCTGAATGTGAACACAGGAAGTCTTGCAGAATCTCTCATGGCTTAATATGTCTTTCTAGTCAACTAACATGGTGAATGACCAGCAAGAAGTAGGTTAGTAGACTGCAGTTTACAGAAGATGTGCAGAAAAAAGTTGAGGTGATGGTGTGAAATTGACATTTTAGGCTTGAGCTGCATTCTCATCATATAGATTTGTTCCACTTGACCATCTACAGATTTTGTGCCAGTTTGTTCCCACCAACCCAACAACAGGATTTCAATTCATCAGTATTCAACATGCTGGAAATGTGTGATTTGAGATCAGTGTGGCCACAGTATAATTCTGAGCAGACTTCTATATTTCTGAAAGGGTGATCAGGAGTTTAAATGGGGTTGTCAGAGAGAAGAACTCTTGTGTCTTGTAGTGTGAGAGGACCATACTTCTTTAAGGACAGAATTACAGATCTGAAGTATCCAGATCTAATCAATATGCTACCCTCCTTGATATACGAGTATACCCTTTACAACAATTTACACAGTGAGCTGCTTGAATATTTAATTCTATTAAATTTTTAACTAGCATCCTAGTGGCAGTATACAGTGCTATTAGCATTGATAACCTAGTAAATTACCGTGTTTAAGAGATGTTCTCAGTAATTGCCTCTTTGCTGGAACTAATGCCCCTTGCTAATTAGTCTCACATAAATGAAAGAGATACAGTGCAATATGTTTGTAATCCCGTGGGATCATTTTGTCATTTAGGAGGGAGGGGAAAGATGAATTAGTTTGCAGCGACTCTGTCCTAATTTAAATCTAAATGTGCCTGAGGTTGCAGCGTTGCACACCCTCTTAAACACACTCTCTTCTCATTTAATACATTAGATAATAATTACAACAGCTGCAATTAGAAAACTTGTTGTATGGTAGTTTACATTACAGCCATGTTTTATGTATTTGCTTGGCTTGTGAAATGCATCCATCACTTCTTTTGCTTGTGAGAATCTTTTTTTTTTTCTCCTGTGACTTTGTAATGGAAAGCATGAATCAAGAATCTAAAAACAATGCATTCTTTTGACTTTTTTTTTTGAGTCATCGGTTGTTTGAGGAAGTATAAAAGGGTCTTTTACGAACGGGGCCAGACAGTCTAGTGTAGGTGGCAAATTAATGCACATGTGGGCATTTTGGAACTCACAGAACTGGATTTTTTACAACTAACGAAAGGAGCATTTTAATGGTCCTTCTTTTTTCATTTTGCCTCCGGTCTCTTGTGCCCTTCAGGGATGTTGCGTAATTGCATTTGCTAAGCGAACTGACACAAGAGTCGTGTATTCGGCGGTCCACCGAACGCTGCGGATGACTGTCATGACCATATTTTCCAGACGCCTACTGTGCCGTTGTGACACCACTGATCTGCCATCAGCTGTTTCACTGAGATTGCCAAGAAAATTAACACTGCATTCTTCTAGATACAAGACCCGTTTATATTAGGGACAAACTACGTGATGGTCATTGTGAAACAAAACAAAAACAAATCTCTTAGGGATGAATCCCTGCAATTCATGTTTGGATAAGCTGGTGAGTATGACAGCTGTGATATGAACTTGGACTTTACCATGTGATTATGCAGTTCCATGCAAGTGTTCAGTTAAATTGTTTGTAACATTTGGTCTACTGTATTTTATCATTTAAAAAGTGCTGACTTACATTGCAAAGCTATAATGTAATTAATGTCAGGCATGCAGAACAGTTAATTAAATAATTTTTACTACAAATGTTAGCCTGTTTTATTTCTCGATTAAACACTGAAACATTTATTTATACACTAACTGTTTTATTGAATTGTTTTTCACTCTACAAAATGCATTTTTTTTGCAGTAAATGTGGTATATTATTTTATATATAAATAGCAATTTTGTGGCTAGTTTGTTGTTAAAGGCATAAATCACTCAAAATTTAATTATCTCATAATTGACTCTCTCTTATGTGTTTTAAACCGTTATGAGTTTATTTCTTCTATTGAAAACAAAAGAAAATATTTGAAAAAATTCTGGTTGTTGCCATCCATTAAATTTTGTATTTAGAAAAAAATGACTAGGGAAGTCAATGGGTGCCTATACCAGGATTTTTCTAAATATCTTCTTTTGTGTTCAACAAAAGAAAAATCTAAAATAGGTTTTGACCAAGTGAAGTGTGAGTAAAGGATGGCAGAGTTTTCATTTTTGGGTGAACTGTCTCCTTAAGCCTTGCCGTACATATGCTGAAGTTTGCATTGGATGCAGGTGTGAAGTACTGCAGTAGGGGAAACTCTATCAGCGCACACAGGGAACAGAGTGCATTATTAATGCCCAGGCTGTGGCTTCTGTCCGACCCTGACCAATCATCTTCCTCTTCCCCCATAATTCATCCCTGTGCCTCATGTTCTGATCTCATGCATGCTTGCATGATCTCTGCCGTCTGATGCTCTCTCCATAGTTAAGACAAGGACAAGGGATTACTCTTACTAATATCAGCATATGAGAGGGAGAGAGATTTACAGAGGGCAGATAAAAGCAGACAAGGCTGTTGCTCTCCCTAATGTAGTCAGAAGCTGCTGCCAACCTATAATCTGTCTGCCACTCAACACGATTTTTGTTTTTGTGTTGTTAATCTATAAACGGCCTTGCACAACTTCCCGGGTAAAAGCCAAACCATAGTCATAGTCAAACTATAACGCCCCATTCACACAGGGCTTCAGCGTCAACGCTTGACAGAGGGCGTGTCTGAAGTTGGGGCTGATGCGATCGTCATAGCAGCTTCAGCCAATGAAATACAGGGAGTGCAGAATTATTAGGCAAGTTGTATTTTTGAGGATTAATTTTATTATTAAACAACCACCATGTTCTCAATGAACCCAAAAATCTCAATAATATCAAAACTGAATATTTTTGGAAGTAGTTTTTAGTTTGTTTTTAGTTTGAGCTATTTTAGGAGGATATCTGTGTGTGCAGGTGACTATTACTGTCAATAATTATTAGGCAACTTGACAAAAAACAAATATATACCCATTTCAATTATTTATTTTCACCAGTGAAACCAATATAACATATCAACACACAAATATACATTTCTGACATTCAAAACAAAACAAAAACAAATCAGTGACCAATATAGCCACCTTTCTTTGCAAAAACACTGATCTGATCTGATCTGTTCACCATCAACATTGCGTGCAGCAGCAACCACAGCCTCCCAGACACTGTTCAGAGAGGTGTACTGTTTTCCCTCCTTGTAAATCTCACATTTGATGATGGACCACAGGTTCTCTATGGGGTTCAAATCAGGTGAACAAGGAGGCCATGTCATTGGTTTTCTTACCAGCCACGCTGTGGAGTACTTGGACACATGTGATGGAGCATTGTCCTGCATGAAAATCATGTTTTTCTTGAAGGATGCAGACTTCTTCCTGTACCACTGCTTGAAGAAGGTGTCTTCCAGAAACTGGCAGTAGGACTGCGAGTTGAGCTTGACTCCATCCTCAACCCGAAAAGGCCCCACAAGCTCATCTTTGATGATACCAGCCCAAACCAGTACTCCACCTCCACCTTGCTGGGGTCTGAGTCAGACTGGAGCTCTCTGCCCTTTACCGATCCAGCCACGGGCCCATCAAGACTCACTCTCATTTCATCAGTCCATAAAACCTTAGAAAAATCAGTCTTGAGAAATTTCTTGGCCCAGTCTTGACGTTTCAGCTTGTGTGTCTTGTTCAGTGGTGGTCGGTTTTCAGCCTTTCTTACCTTGGCCATGTCTCTGAGTATTGCACACCTTGTGCTTTTGGGCACTCCAGTGATGTTGCAGCTCTGAAATAGGGCAAAACTGGTGGCAAGTGGCATCTTGGCAGCTGTACGCTTGACTTTTCTCAGTTCATGGGCAGTTATTTTGCACCTTGGTTTTTCCACACGCTTCTTGCGACCCTGTTGACTATTTTGAATGAAACGCTTGATTGTTGGATGATCACGCTTCAGAAGCTTGGCAATATTAAGAGTAGGGGTGTAACGATACACTAAAGGCACGATTCGGTTCGGTTCACGGTTTTGGAGCCACGGTTCGGTTCGGTTCGGTTTCTGTTTGCTGTGGGGTTAGGGTTGATGTCATCTTAACAGCAATGCTAAGGAACAATAGATTCACTTAATAACAAGAACAACTAAACTTTTTCTTTATTAACTTTGCCATCACATTTTAGTACAGTCAGGATACCAGAGTAAACAACAAAAATGAAATAAATACCTCCAATATAGTCTAGTCAGAAAAAACAATTCTCTTTAGTGCAGCCATCTTAAGAAAGTAAACTCAAATTAAATAAATAACTGCAGTGTAGACTATAGTGAAAGATAAACAGGCTTGTCCTCTCTAAGAAAATATGAAATATTTCAGTTAATTTCAGTTAAGATGAACACAGTTTCCATAAGTATACTTCATTGATAAAGGTCAATGGCTCTGCATACAATGACTTTATCTTGCTGGAGTCTATATCCGCCTCACTCCACCCCAGGACGCGTTAATGTCGCAAAACGCACTAAATCGCACTTCAGCAGCGGCTATTTGAAAGCCCACATAAAGATCTGCACTTGAGCGTGTATATTTGAGGGCGTGCAAGAAGTTTTGCGCACGAACAAAGGAAATCGGCGCGCAAGCAAAGAGAATACACTGCAGTTTTGTCTGAAACTAATGTTACGGTTCTAGCTGGTTGTATTTTAGCCTCCCGTTCGCTCTCTCTCTCTCTCTCTCTCTCTCTCTCCGTGCCTGTCATTTCTGTATTTCCACCTTCACGACAGCTAATTGGTCAGGAGAATGATCTATCATTACTGGGCGACTTGGCGCGGGGATATAAAAAGCCGGTCAGGAAAAGCAGGAGAGCGCATCTTCCTTTGATCTCATTTTTCGTGTATTTTGTCAACATGATTATGATTTTCGTTGTTTTTGCTTAACTTTCGTTTGGGCAAAATTATTTAGCATTACTTTTGCCCACTTTGAGATATTTTGTGATTTTTGTACATTTTTAATTTGATTGATTTGTTTGTTAGTTTTTGGCTCAGCTATTGTTGGCTATTTCCCGTTACATTGAGCTATACCTCCTCAAGTTCACTCTTTTCTTAGAGCAAGGTGGATAGGGAAGATGTCTTACGACTTCCATTTTGTAAACACATAGAAAATGTATTGTTAAAGACATCAGGTAAGAGGTGAACGTCATATTTGTATTTATTTCATTCTACAGTTCAATATAGGGAAGAATGCGGTGCACGGCGCTGAAAACTGCAATGTCAATATATTGCCTGCGCGCCTATTCTCTCCGTCCATGCACAAAACTCCTGCGTGCCCCCATATATACTCCGCTCAAGTGCGCCTTAGTGTGTTTATGTAACATGTATGTCTCCAACCTTCATTAGAAATATTTATGAATGTCTCCAATAGACCCAAGCGGCATAAATGCTCCCTGTAGAGTGAAACGGCTATAAAGTCCAGCAAGACAACGTCATCTATACATTTTAAAGTATTATAAAGCATTATCTGTTATCTATAAAGTATAGTTATAGAAACTGTGTTCATCTTAACTGAAAGCGGTCGTATTTGCCAGCCTCACACGCTGCATGCACCTGTCAGTCAGTTACTGATGCGTGATGCGTAAACACACTAAATCTTTGAAAGCGCACTTGAGCAGAGTATATATGAGGGCACGCAAGAATCCCGTGCACCAACAGAGAAAATCGGCGCGCAAGCATCAGTCAGTGGCGGGGTGAATTTTGGTGTGGCGCCCTGCCATGGAAGAATGAATGTAGCGGAAACCATGCAGTAATCCAGTGATCACGCACTCACATGACATGACATGCACTTGGAAAATACTAACTTTAGAATATAATATTTAGAACAAAACCTCATTACTAATACAATTTAATCAAATGTGATCAAATAAATATGTGCTTAAATTTGGTTTAATTAGTTAGAGACAAGTGACGTCAACCTCAACAATGGGCAGCAGGGGGCGTGAGAGTATCGCGGTACGCCACGAGAGTTTCGCGATTCGTATCGTGGTTGGTGTATCGCGATATTTCGGTTCGGTTCGAAGTATCGTTACACCCCTAATTAAGAGTGGTGCATCCCTCTGCAAGATATCTCACTTTTTTTGACTTTTCGGAGCCTGTCAAGTCCTTCTTTTGACCCATTTTGCCAAAGGAAAGAAAGTTGCCTAATAATTATGCACACCTGATATAGGGTGTTGATGTCATTAGACCACACCCCTTCTCATTACAGAGATGCACATCACTTAATATGCTTAATTGGTAGTAGGCTTTCGAGCCTATAAAGCTTGGAGTAAGACAACATGCATAAAGAGGATGATGTGGTCAAAATACTCATTTGCCTAATAATTCTGCACTCCCTGTAAGTCAGCAATAGGCCACTGTCTGAGCTGGTGTATTTGCATAAAGCGATCTGATTGGCTGACGCTTCCGTCGGCGCTTAAAAAGTTGAGCAAGTCCCAACTTCTACAGCGAGCAACGCCATTGAAGTGGTGCCGACGGATCCACAATGCAGTTCGGCAACACCTGATGTCACCCATTCAAAATGAATGGGAAGCGTTGAAGCTGACGCCCCGTGTGAATGGGGCATAAGAGAAAGGAAAAGTTTATTCTTGATATAGAGAGAGTTTCAGGGTCAAAGGTCAGAGCAATGACCTGGTTGGCCAGTTTATTTCTTGTTTAAGCGTGGCCTTACAATGTTTGCATATGTATAGCTGAACGTTGGTCTATAAAGGGTTCTTATCTGTTGACGGGAAGCATGAGTTTAGTGTTTTATGTTCTCTAGCGCTTACTTGCATTGTCATTAAGGTTTCCTTAAGGAAGAAAATGATTGTCATGTATGAGCTCATTCTTATCTTCTACAGATATCACCATAATATGAATTAGTAGAATTGCATATTAAACATTTTTTTGTGATGTTTGTGTTGTATTTTTTTCTTTCTAAATTGCCCTTAAAAATTTGAGCGATGCTACAGTCTAAGCAAAATGAGCTCATTCTGATAGAGCTGGGACACGGCAGTGTTTGCACATTCTTCATATTATGATGGTCAAATGGGTGGTGCATTTAGCTCGGGCTTATAAAGTTTCATAATCTTAGTGATCATGATCTGCATGTCATAGTCTATCCTCATAGAATTGCATGCATGTCATAGTCTATCCCCAAACAATTTTTTTTATTTTTTATTTGCCATCCTTTTCTATGCCATCTCTGCCTCTGTTAACTTAAAATAATGTTATCACATATTCTCTATAATTATTATAGTTTACTATATACTGTTTAGGTACATAATTTTAGACTTAATTTACTTTGAAATGTGAATAACAAAATGTTGAACATTTTATTTTTGTAAAATAAAACATTTAATTATAACATGTAGGGTTGCATGGTTTACCGGTACTATGGTAGTATTGTGATACTATGGCTCCAAAATACTGGCTTTGCCACTGTAGTTTATAAACGGTAATATCGTCATTAACGGTCTATCTACAATACATAATGTTGCATGTGGAAAAGTCACTAAAATGCTCACACGTTTGTGCAACTATACACCATTTTATTTGAATAGCCTGTGGAGCCCTTTAAGGTTGCAAACTGTGTGGAATTCACACATTTTATGGTAGCCTATTGAACGTTTTCTGATGCTTCAGTTTGAATCTGAATCAGTTAATTTCTCCTTCTGTTGATGTGATTTAGTAGCTGCAACAACTGCGACAATCTCTTAAAAAGAACGACTCACAAAGTGAAATTTTGAATTACTTACCTCATAAGACTGAAAAAAAAAAAACAATAGATACTGGAAACATTGAAACTGAATTTTTGACCACTTCATAAAGCCTAATTTGGTTGGAAAATGCTCTTTTTGTAACAAATTTCATTTAGAATTTCTATATCTTTATTTTAATGGATTTTTTTGTTGGTCAATTATCTATAAAAGAACAAATACATTGTAAGTGAAGTGATGTGCAAATACTTTTTTCAATAATAAGGGAATTATTAATTCAATTCAAGTAGGTCTTTTATAACATAAAATATGTAGTATTTCTGACAATTTTCTTTATTTCATGGATTTGATTTATAAATTACAGTATCACAATACTACTTGGTATCTCGATACTTCAGCTGGAATAGTATCGTAACATAAATTAATGGTTTTGCGACAACCCTAAAAACATGTAATAAAACTAATGTGTCTACCACTACTTGTATTTATAATGTAATGAAGCTGTCTGAGCAATTTCCCATTTTGTAACTCTTGCCAATGTATGTCTTAACACTTCCTGATTGGTCACCTTGTTGGGAACTGATAGACCTGTTTTCATTTGTCAGACCCTTCTCTTCCCCATTCTTGTGCATGTATGGACGTGAGTTCAACAGAGATATTTCCCCTCCTCTAGGGAGTGATCTGCTGTCCATCTCAGTCAATGGGACTCTAGTCTTTATTGTTTCGCATGCAGTCATGAGGTCATTGCAACACCTCCCCTGGTTTTGGACCCTATCCACTTGGGGTGTAATGGTACAAATTACTGATGGTTCAGTTTGTATCGTGGTTTTAGGGTCACAGTTTGTGTAAGGCTCAGTGTATGATATGTACAGTTAAAAAATAGAACGCTGTCAATTGTAATCAAAGAGAAAATCATACTTTAAAAATGTACACAATACAATAATGCAAAGATGCTAATAAAATAAACGGCGCCAATGCATCACCAAAGTGTGGTCTTGGAAGAAAACAGCAAGGAATATGAGTGCCATTTAGGTTGTGTGCATGCCTGTAGTTTAGCGCTCAAATATTTTAAGCACCCAAAAGTGGATGAGTACACTTTTTTAGGTTTTTCTACACTGTTGTTCTGTGGTGTGTGTGAGTGTGTGTGTTCTTCAGTTTAACTTTGCTCTGGACAGTCTGTCTTTCCTCTGTTACTGCTTGGCTTCAGGCTGGTCTTCGGCCTTGCCAAAGAAAACAAGCCCCTCCTTGTCCTGGGAAAGTAGCTCTTTATGTCTGTGTGTTCCGTTGGGGTTGTTATCACTTGTGTTTCAACTTTCAAATTTGTGTCTCAGAATTGTGTGTAAGTGTAAAGGTAAGTGATAGACGTTAATTTAGTCTGTGTACACAATTGGATTCTCAGACGTGAAACATTTTGTAATGGTGTGTGCGTTACACAGTAAAGTGTGAGAATTTTTTTTTTTATGACGGTGAAGCTTTGGTGAGAGTCTAGTTCTTTTTTTTTTTGTGGCTGCTCTGGTTTAACAGGAAGTTAGATGAACTATTTGTATTTTGCGTGTGGCCTAAGAAGGGGAAGATTGGTTATGTGTTTTTGTGTGTGTCATTGTAACCAGCTGACATTTACTGCTACGGTCTGCATTCTCTGACCATCATATAGAGGAGTACTGTATAAAAATAAATAACTAATATAAACACGTGAGTAGGGCTGCAACAACAAATCAATTAAATAGATTACAATTGATCAGTAAAAGGGTTGGCAATGAGTTTCATAATCGATTCGTCGTGTCACGCGATGCAGATTATTAAAAAAAGATTGAGTTGAGCACAGAGCGGAGTGAACGCACTCTGCCAATGTCGCGCACTGATACCAGCAGAGTTCAGCACCTCATAGACGGGATGGAACAAAAAAATAAGCGTAGGTAAAGTTAGAGGAAAGATACATGCAAAGGCAGAGAAATCTGTGTGACCCTAGTCATCAAAGGTGTGAGAGCATTTCACACTAAATTAACCAAAAAAAAAAGTGTGTTAAGGCCGAATATGCAAATATGATGACGGGAGCACCACGGCAATGATCCAGCACCTGAGACGCAAACATGTTGGAGTCTTTGATGAGGAGGAAGGGAGCATCAGCAGGGTAAATCACTACAGAATCCTACTTTTGTTCCGTTTTGAAGTGAGAAACGTAATGTCCATGGGGCTGGTGTTTACTTGTTTTCCAGCTTGACAAGCATGACGTGAAAAATTCAAACTCCGCTTTGGTGCATTGGCTGGTGCTGAGCCAGAGAAAGACGCGTCATATTATCACAATTATGCAGTGTTTTTAAACCACCCAATGTTTATTTTATGTTTTAGACATGTAAATACACAATACAATTTGCTGATGTGTATTATTCATATCAGATACATGTAGTGAAAGTAACAATAAAGTTCAATCTATGCTTATCCCAGCTGGGATACTTAGTCATTCGTCTTGTTTCCAGTCCAAATATTAAAAAAAAAAAATCCTAAATCAAGATTACTAGACAAGAAAAATGGCATGAGAAAATTAAGTGATGCTTAAAACTTCTGTTTGAGATTATATCTCATTAAGATTTTTTTCTTACCCCATTGTCAAATAATTTAGCTTGTTTTAAGCAAACAATCACTTACTTTTGCGGTGGGTTTTTTTCAGAAAACAAATTTCATGTGTCTAGTATGTATCTTGATTTAAGATTTTTTTTTTAGATATTTGGATTGAAAACAAGACAAACCTAATAAGTTAGTTTTATTTTTTTATTATTATTATTATTATAATTATAACTGCTCAGGAATGTTCAAGGACAACATGTTTGTGCACTTTCTAAAGATTTTAGTTCTGTTTTTAAATAAGGGGTTGGAAATGAATGCTTAAAAAAAAAAATCTGATTAATCGAAAAAATAATCGACAGATTAATCGATTATTAAAATAATCGTTAGTTGCAGCTCTACACCTAAGTCCTGTATAGGGATGGGTATCATTAAGGTTTTAACGGCATTACTACTTTTATCAGTACCACTTATTGGTTCGATACTTTAACGGTTCTCTTATCTGTACATTTTAACACTTTATTTTATTATTACGTTTTTAATATAAAATAAAACAAAACCAATAATTGTAAAACAAATAAATAAAAATCTTCCTGTAAAAGAATGTACAATGGTTTGAAGAAAACATGACTCTCAGTTTTTAACAATTCTTCTCAAAAAAAAGATTAACATGTTTTCCTTTTCTGGCAGAAGTCGGGATCTTTCTTGGTTTATTGTGCTCCCTGCAGTTGAAAATACCCTCTTTGAGTTGCAAAATGCAGTTAAATAATCAGATATTTTTTATGATTTTTCATTAACGCATTCACATAAATGAGTTAACGTGTTTTGGGAGTTAACAATTTAAAAATAAGTAGTTTTTTATAATTTCTTAAGCCTATTTATTATTAGGTTATTCATAGGCTATATTTGTAATTACAGTAATGTAAAAGCATTCTTAATGTTTACGATTTATTTAGGCTACTGCAGAAAAAATAACTGTTTTCAATGTAACCGAATATGTGTGTTTATTAAACTATAAATATTATACTAATTTAGAGAGACCTTATGTGATTGACTGCTAGCATAACGATGTGGATGATGTACCTTTAGCTAGGCAGTCGAAAACTTTTCATTTGTCTTTCTGCTGTTAATGCACTTTTGAAAGATGATTAGCTTGATTGCTTGCATTTTCGCTTATACAAGAAAACAACTTGTTGCGTTTGTTACAACGGGCATTTTCGGTGTCCACTCGGGAAATACAACCTGTTTGCTATGTGTGCGTGCTTAGCGCGAGCCTCCACTGAGAGCGTACACATAGCCGAGAACTGTGAAGGTCAGTTAAATTATGCTACTGTAAGTAATGTTTATTCAGCAATAATTCTTCACTACCGATAGCAGAACCGTTAACGTTTTAGCTTATCGATGCTTCTGTCTTTTATACTTTAGCACCGATACCGATAAAGTACAGAGTATTGGTACCCATCCCTAGTCCTACTTCCTATATTGCTTAAAAAGAGATCCCAATACTGTTTGATGCATGACTCAATATGAACAAAATATAAATACTCCACATATCCACTGCAACAACATATTCAGCTGCAGCAGTAGATTTAGGTGGCATTCAAAGCGGAGCAGCATATTTCATTAGCTTGAAGATTAAATGGTGTATTAATTATCTACTGCTTGGGGTAAAACAAGTACTCAGCCTCTCAACTTTTACATATTTGTATGTGTGTGTGTGTGTGTGTGTGTGTGAGATGATCTGGTTTCATTAGCACTTTTAACAACAGACAGAGAAAAGGCACAAGTTGTTCCTCCTGGTTTTGCTGTGTGGTCTGTGTTTGGCTCTTTTGATGTGCAGTGTAAATATGTGCATTTATTCGCCCGTGTGATTGAGCCGCAGTGTCATTGAGCACCGCAGGAGCCCTGAGTAGTAATTATAGCTAATGAGACACAGGTAGTCTGCCTAACACTTAACACTCCTATAAATACGTCTTTGGCAGCCTGCATGGTTTTTGTTTTAGCTCTGATGGCCCTTTCTGTGTGTAAGGCAGTTTATGTAACCGCCGTTTGGATGGATGGATGGATGGATGGATGAATGACTGGGTGAAGGGAGGTAATCTGTAGCTTACCGCCCAGGAAGTTTCTTGCAATCCTGGCTCAGGTTCAGTCAGATGCCACCAGACCTAGTTTGGGTGGCACATTCGCCCTCAAGCACACATTTTATATGTGCGAGAGAGAAGGTGGCATGGATGCATAATTTCCATTTTCACATGCCCTGGATTGCTGTACTTCTACTAGTCATGTAGTGCATGTCTGTGTTGACATTTGTTGGAGTTTGAATTAGTTTCTGATCCTTTGATGCTGGTTGGATGATTTTCCTGCTCGTTTGCTGCCTAATGAACCCATGCGACTTTGTTCCTTTTTTCTTTTTCCCTCAGATTGACGTGACCTGACCTCGCTGGCCCACCACTCAGTTTGACGCAACCCCTCCTCCCTAAGCTCTATGGCCCTCGGGTACGTCTGCCACACCTCTTTTTCTGGTTTTAGGTCTGTTGGTGAATATTTTGCATGTTTGTGCTTCTACAAACTTTGTCTTTCACATTAAAAATGGAGCTATAAATAGCATTAAACCTGAATCCATATCAAGATCTCTTAACTAATCTTGACAAAGTACATGATTCAACAGCAGTGATTGGAACGCGATATGTGGATGGTTGCATGCTGGGAGTTTTTGTGGATAGTGGCTTCAGCAGGATCATGTTGAGTAAGTTCATAAATGCAACACGACGGTTACATCATACTGCTTTACAGATTTCTTCATCAAAAACACAATTGTCTCGGTCTGTGCAGATGGTCTCGTTGTTGTGTTAAGGGCAGGATGAAAATTCCTTTGGGAAGTCTGAATAATCAAAGAACAGTAGCCACAGCACAGTGGTTCCGCGGTCATCATTAGTCAGATATATGAGTCACCATCTCACTGTCTCAAGAACTGCTGGTAATAGCCTGGGCTTTGAGGTTGAGGTTCACATAAGCATAAAGGTCTGTAGGTTTGATTCCAGGTAGCCATGACCGTGGACTGGAGTTAATGAGATCCCTTGCCACCATTTTAACATTAAGCTCTTCTTCCCTAATGTCAAGGGAATGTATAGTCAGGCTTTTAGTAAGTTTTAATAAATGGCTAAATGTCAAGTAACCTGTCTAAAGACTTATTGAAAGATTTTGAATTTGGTCTCAATAAACATTTTAATGTGAATAAATGGCTGTTAATGCACATGTTTAGACCAACGTCAACATTTGTATGCTGTTGATTCAAAAGAATTATTAAAGCAAAGTGTTGTAATATCCCTTTTGTTACGCTGCAAAGATTAGCTAGTCATCCAATATAGTTAAAATAATTTGTTGACATGGCTAAAGGCTATTGTTTGTTGCTAATCTTTTGATCTTATATGACCTAGTGCAGTAGCATCCTTTGATCATTGGGGAACTGTTGCAAAAGACTATAAATCAGCCCACCGAGGTGCAGTCCAATAGAATAATACATGGTGCTTATTAGAGTGCATATGATACCAAACTAATGGAGTGTGGGAAAGGTTTGCAAAACTACAAACAAATGACCGTCCTAAGAAAAACAGCTGTTAATAAAGCTAGGCCTGTTACAATAATCAATATATTGACTTCTCGCACAACACATAAACATGACTGCAATCATTTTTGGTGATGCAATATATATCGGCTATACATATAAAAAACAATTCTTGCAACATTTTAGCTGATTGTGCAACCTCTTTATCTTTATTGGAGGTGTCTGTATGGTATTTACTATAAATTACTATAGTATATTTTCATGTGTGTGTCTGACAAATGAAAATAGATCTGGTAGCAGATATTGCAACCCCTGTTACTTTTTACCTTGCCATTTTTGGTTAACATTTATTATTATTTAAGATATGGATTTTCACATTCTGATTCCAGTGGCTAGTTATTAAATTGTTAAAAGATCTATAGTTTAAATATTCTTAAGAATAAAATATGATGCGTTCTTTGGAAGAGTGTACTTGCATTGTGATGCTATTATATTGTCATTCTATTGGCATTATATAATGAGTGGCATAAAATGGTCTTAAAATTACAATAATATCATTTATCGCAATATATTTCCGTGCAATATATCGTACAACAATATAGATGTTGTGACAGGCCCAAGTAAAGCATAATAGTGATTAGGCATGGGCCGGTATAAGATTCTGACGGTATGATAACCTTTTTACCACGGGATTGTGATTACTGCTCTAAAATATATTCTTTTTAAATGTCTGGGTAAAAAAAAACTAAAACCTTTTTCCCCTTTGAACACAGTATATTTTGTTTTGAGAAACATTTAAAATATTTTGGAGCAGTAAACATGGCTAAATAATTCAAATTAATTATTGACTTCTGCTCTCTTCATTTGTTTTAAAAACACAAATTTCTTTACAATTTAAAATGGCATCTTTTGATATATTTTTGTGAAGATACTGTTGTCCAAAAAAAAAAAAAAATTAAATAAATAAAAATTAAATATAAAAATCTTACACATACTTTAGGAACGATATAGCAGAATATTTTGGCTGTTTTAAAATCTTGACTTTTCCAAACCGTGGTATACCTTGAAAACGGTTATCATCCCATGCCTAATAGTAATGTGGATCTGTTTGCACGAATCATTTTGTGAGCTAATTCTAGGGCTGCACGATTTGGTGAAAAAAATCTAATTGCGATTTATTTTTATTTATTTATTTTTTATTTCTGATCAAAATTGCGTTTTTTTTTTTTTAACTGTGATTTACTACTATTTCATAAAAAAGGTACAGGGTTGATGTGGTGGTTTTTATCAGAGCCAAAGAAAGACCAAGCATAATCATAAAGTTTGTAATACCATGCTACTGTTTATTTAACCTTTTAAACATTGTTGCCATTTTTTAAAATAAAGATGTTTTTGCCATTTAAAGTGCAAAGAACACAAATAATTATAAAGCCAAACGGTCAACAAGAAACATTTCACATTTAGATTGTGGTACATTTTTCACATTGTACAGGGTAATGTGCCTACAAACTGTCAGAACTGTCATACTGTTGTTACTTGTTACCATATTGCTTAGTGTAGTAATGGGCGATATAAACGATATGCGATATAAACGATACAAAATTGGCCTACGATAGAGATTCTAGTTCTATTGCACTATCGCGATAATACAGTTTGATGACGCAATCTACCCGCGAAATTAAGAGCAACAGCAACAACAGCACTAAGCAACGCATGGCACCGAATGGCGGCGTGTCACACAACTTGCGAGCCTCATGCATGGCATATTGTGGCTTGTCTAGTGAACATCAGTGCCTCCCACATAGATTTTACCTGGGCGGCCGATATATTATTGGGGCGGCCCGGTTCTGTGTTCGCGAGAAACTGAGAACACTCTGCCACAGACTCGCTCGCATGCTCTGCATGCAGACCCACAGACACGCGCTGTATCGCGCTGGATACAGAACTGTTGTTAGAAATATGTTTTTTATTTAAAGTATCTGCAATACACAATTTTATTTGACTAATTTAATACCTGAAGTATTTTCAGTACAGTGTAAGTTCCTTAACTAAAAAGACACCAGTTTTTTTGTTCTCTGCAAATTGGCATTTAGGAACCAAGGACTTAAAAGAAAAGTCTTTCTTTCTAAAAGGCACTACATTTAGTTTATTTATCTGCAACATTGTGTTGTTTAATTACAGTTTTGCTTTTGCACAATAAATGTTCTCAAAATGACATGCAACGTTTCTTTATTTCTTAAAAAAAAATAGCAGTTTGGCTTTCCTAAGGGTCTATGTAACCTGTTCTGAAATAGTTCTTTTATAATGTATATATCGCAATATATATCGTTATCGCAAGAGGCTGCAATGTATATCGCAATATGGATTTTAGGCCATATCGCCCATCCCTAGCTTAGTGCATTCAAATAATCACAGAATTAGCAATTTTTTATTTATTTTTTTTACATTTAAAAACGATTAATCGTGCAGGCCTAGCTAATTCTAAATATATTTATTCGTATTGCACAAATAATTATAAATTAATAGAAATTTTAAAATGCTAACACGGATGTAATAGTAATCAAGTCTGCCTACCGAAAAGTGAGACGAACTTGAGTTTCAAATCCAAACAATGCTCATTGAGAGTTGGACATTTTCAGATCATTTTATTTAAAGTAAGTGGAGACATGTCATCCATCTTTTTACAGTATGTCAGTGCAATTAATAATTCCAAAAGTTTTACCTTGTTTATTTATTAGTTAAAATGTGTGTAATTCAATATTTGAAAAAAGCTGATTAATGGCAAAAGCTGAATAATCATCAAAACTTACTAATTAATTATTATAGTTTAATAATTATCAATTGTTTGAATAATTGTTTGATTAATCAATAGGGAATTATCTCTTTTTGCAGCCCTTCCAACCAATAAGAGGCTAGAGCTGCTCCTGTTACAACATAGAAAAAAAAAGACAAATAAACACACCCAACATCAAGGGCTTTCAGAAAACCTTTTATTTGTTCCTTGGACTTATTTGTTACTTTTTTGACCTGCTAGACCAGGGTCGTAACAGCTGGCACACATAAATTTATGAAATTCTTGTGCTGACCATTAATGTAGGTGTTAACCGGTCTTTAGGTAGCATTTAAAGAGGATATTTATAATCGTAGCCACAAATAGATTGCATAAATAATGGTTTATTTTTATTATTTCAGAACTACAATTGATTGGACAGTCGAATAATTCTGCATTCCAAACTCGTATTTGTTTGAGTCAGTGCAGGCTGCTTAAAACAAACAGAAGGATGGAATTTAGAATGGCGTACTAATGTAAATGTTTACATGTTTGAGGGAAATCTGTGACTTATTTACAGCTGCCTATGTAGTCAAAATACCAGGCGGTTTGTTGCTAGCGTAATTTTAGTAGCTGCATGTCCGTGTTAGATACAGAAGCTGGATTGATGAGAAGTGAGTTGAAACTGTGTGGGATGTTTCTTCAACAGATTAGCACTGAGTCAGCCAGTGAGGTGAATGAGGTGAGTTTGTTTAGTGTTGAATAAAAGCTCTGTGAGGAACATGCTGCGTGTGAGAGAACAGCGAGTAACAACTTCCTGTCGGTTGGTCATCTGTTGAATGTGTGAAAGGCCTGTAAGGCTGGTGATTGACAGTGGTTCGGCATGTATTTCGAAGATGTTTATGTTGTTTAGAATTGATTTACAAGTGTTTCCTGGCTTGAGTAGTTTAGTTAATCCTTAAATCACTTGTGGGTTAAGGGGATGTTCTGGTCTAACAAGTTTGATCCTTGACCTCTTATATGCGTTTCTCACATTCTCAACTGATGAGGACTCAAACTCTTTATAGGGCTGGGGAATATGACAAAAACCTCACATCATGACATAAATTATCTCATATTCTCATATGATATATATTATATATATTTTAGGGCTGGGCGATACGGCAAAAATGCAATCTCGATAATTATTTTCCATATTGAACGATACCAATATAGATTTTAATACAAGTTGTTAATGCTTCCAGATTTACCTTCGCAGGTCTGTTACTTCTGTCGCGCTCCCACTAGGTGTTCTTCCGCACCCGAACGCTCCCACTATTTATTAATTCTGTTTACCCGCTGTCTGCTAAGAACAGTTTTTTTCTCGATTGACTGTTCCTGCTGAATTAAGAGAGAAGAGCCAACCGTGCTCTCTTTGCTGAAGTTTCATTCACTACGATGGTCCTGATAAGTGATAATGAGCTCTCTGTAATGAATGTTAACAAAAATGCGTTGTTGTCTTGGTAATGCAAGCATAATGTAAACAGAATGTCTAAATCAATATCAAACAATCAATTCTCTAAAGGTTATAAAGGTGTGTTGACAATTATTCTCTGCATAATTGTTTTAGACTGTTGACTTAATCATTTTATTTGAACATGCAATTTTCAAAATGCCCTACTTTTACTTAATTAATAAGAACATGCACATCTATAGTCATATGTATAAAGCCTGTAGTCATATGTATAGCCTGTTTGTTACTTAATGAATATATATGATGTTCTTAGAGTTGGGCCGATAGACGATGCCATCGTCCATCGCCGATGGCCTATAGACATCACAATGCTGAGCCGGCATCGCCAATCCTCCGCCCCGCCCCCGTCGCAAACCCGCTCATGAAAAATACACACTCAGGCCCTGTTTACACTAATACAGCGTAGTTTTAAAATGGCATTTTAGAACGAAAATGATCCACATCCACACTGGCTTTTCACCTAGCATTTCTGAACAACCCTCCGTCCTCTGAAAACACACATCACGTGACCACACACACATACACACAGTCACAGCCACACACACACACACACACACACACACTGTCATGTGCTTGTCTGAGCTCCAGAGAACAGTGTACTTTGGACAGTTTATCAAGCATGTATCGCTGGATCGCGTCTCACTATAGTTGTTAAATGTGATATTTAATTAATCTTGTCTCTATCTAATGACTCTTCGGTCTTTTAAATCTATCAGTTATCATGTCACAGCATCAGTACAGTGCTTCAATCTTTCGCTTTCACGCTTGTACTTAGTAATTTTAGCGAAACCCTCAGATACTGTTGGTTGTGCACCTTTTTTACCAACCAAGTTTGTCGAGGCTATTATACTGACACCAGGGATGGAGCAAGCTCAACTGGCGCTCTAGGCAAACGACGAGAATGCCACCCTCAAACCGAAAGTTATGCTGCCTTCAATCCGAAAACGCCAGCGGAGGGTGGGGAGGGGGCGGCGGAGCTGGGTGTTGAGATGATGCGGGGTTTGTCGCGGACGAAATCGAAGACCGAGGGGCGCTGAGATGATGCTGGGTTTGTTGCGGACGAAAGCGAAGGGGGGGAGACGCGCCGCGGACGCCGTCCTGACTGCTCTGCCACCCTAGGCAGCCACCTAGGTCGCCTCTATCGACCCGCCGGCCCTGACTGACACAGATTACTCTGCCTACTCATGCCAGAGTCCCGCGGAAAGTGATTGACAGGTGGTAATTTGTGTGTAACTTATCTTTATTTGTTTATAATTTGGTTATGAGTAAAACAAGACCATGCGGGCCAGGTTGTTGAAACTGTAGGCTACAAATAATTCATTTGTTATAAATTAATTAATTATTCATAAATAATTAATTCACCTCCATGAAGACGTTGCCATCGTCCATCGCGATGTTTCACATTAGACATGGTACGATGCTAAATTTGTCAACATCGCCCAACCCTAATTGTTCTTTGAATTTTTTTGTAGCCATTTTTTTTAAGCATAGCACATATCGCACCGCACCGAAACCGTGATGTAGGGTTGGGCGATGTTGACAAATTTGGCATCGTACGATGTCTAATGTGAACATCGGTGATGGACGATGGTATCGTCGTCGTAGGCGGGGTGGGGGTCTTTGTTGTTAAATATCAATTAATTCATAACGAATTTAATAATTGTAGCCTATCGTTTTCACTACCTGACCCACATGGTCTTTGCTTTACCCATGACCAAACCATAAATAAATAAAGTTATACACAAATTACCACCCGTCAATCACTTTTTTTCCGTGGGACTCTGGCATGATCAGGCGGAGTGATCTGTGTCCTTATAATGGCTTTTCCCCACAGCTGGTGGAGGAGACGAGACGAGAGTTTGTTTGGAGTTCACTGTAATTTGTATTGTGATAAATGAAACTTCCTTATTTTATTATTATTATGAGGACATAATAACAAGTAAAGATGCTAGAGCTCGACCGTTTTGGTCACACTTGCGCCTGAAATTTTATGCGACCTAAAATATGTATTTGAAAGCATTTGTGCTAGTGCATACATTTTTACCGTGCGACCTGTTTTCACTGCAAAATCCTCACCGTGTGCGCGGATTTAGGAGACATTTATGACCTAAAGACACCAAACGCAGCGCTCGGGAACAGATTAAAACAGTTGTCATGTGAACTTGCTGAAGTACAAAAGCCCTCAATGCTTGCCCCGCCTTTGTGCTCTTCCTATTGGCCCACTGCGCTAGAATTGAATGCGAATGGATTGGTTAATATCAGCTGTCAATCACTCAGTCAATGCCTTCTGCTTTCACATGACAGGAGCAACAGCCGCGAAAATGTGACGCGCTGAAGATGAGAGAATGAAAATAACACTGACAGATTTAGTTTTAGAAACCACCTAAAGTTAAAAAATGGCACATCCTATTGGTGATCATGTGCTGAATGTTAATCCACCATTTACACTTTTCCAAGAGTGGATAAAATACTTCCAGTGGCTTCAAGTCCGCTATGAAAATAACTAAAGCTATTCACTGTGAAGTCTGTGGGACGGGGTTTACAGGTAACAGCGTTTGCCACTGAATCTACACATTTTAAGCGCGAGAGGTGCTGTATAATCCTCACGATGTATTTAATCCTCACGATGCTGTCAGCCGTGCAAACAGCAGCTATAAGTATAATATAACACAGCTCATGAAAAGATCGTTATTGCTATTAAGATGACATGCAAATAATAAGTTATATATCAATATACATGTGGGGCGGGGCGATGGATCACGATGCCGGCTCAGCATCGTGAAGTTTATGAGCCATCGGCGATGGATGATGACATCGTCTATCGGCCCAACCCTACCGTGATGCATACCGAACCGTGAGTAGATAGAACCATTGCACCTCAAATCTCTAATATCAACACACTTAGATTCCCATTGTTGCACATTTCTGCTGTGCGATTGGCTCTAAGGTCAATATAGAGTAAAAAAGTAGTATAATTTCTGTAAATTCAATCAATTAATAGTTTATATTAGAGCTGCACAAAATATCGCTGTTTCAGCGTTGATATCGCAATACAGTATGATTATTCGCTATAGTGACATTGCCGCATATGCAATGTTGAGTTTGTATTGTAATTTATCATTTGAATGTGTTTTTGAGGGCTGTGACTGTATAATGATTTAAAAGCACTCAGGCATAGGACATTGTATCGTTTGTAACTTTACTAACGATTAATTTCATTGAATTATTTCAATTTTAATTATTCAATTACTGTATGTGAATGCTGTTAGGCTCGGAAAATGATAAACACTGTTTATCTCAATTGTATCTTTTCTTTATTGTATTTATTTATGCTTGTAAATTGTTTATCAGATTTTATGCAGATACACTTCCATGCAGAATCATCCCAATCCATCTAAATTTATAATTTCTTTTCAAATAGAGATATACAAGTCATCTGGTGAATTGTATTCGTATCAGATTTTCCCAATAACATGCAGCCCTAGTTTATATATTGACCAAATGTAAAGATCGATTTCGTTTATACATTTTAAAGTGTATATAATCAGAAATGTACTCATTCATTTGTGATCATATTTCTCACTCAGTTTCAAGACGTCAAGTCAAATGTTTGATTAAAAAAATATAAAACACTTTTCAAAAACTAAAGAATACAGGTCCAACATAAAATAAAAATCACTGAATAAAAGGCAAAATGTAAACATTGAAATTTTCAGGATTGCAGCTTTCTCACAATGCTGTAATTTAGGCTTCTGTCTGCATCTCTGCAATGGCTTGCAATATTGCCCTCATATAAATAATGAAAAAATATTACTATAAACAATGTATTTTGTGAAATAAACGATAGAGCATAATATGAAATGATAGACTTTTTATTTTGTCCATACGATATATCTTGTCATTGCACAGCCCTAACTTTAACTAAACATGTCCATCAACTCCAAAATGCCAACAGAACACTGCAGGTGAACAAGAGCAAATTGACAGGTATGAAATAAAGTGCAAACAGAAAGAACTGTTAGATAAGATTTTGTGGCCGCTGAAAACAGAGTCCTGTGTAAGACCGGAAACCTGAATCAGGAACAATCTGCAACGACACGATTTCAAGAAAATCCTGTTTTCAAAAAAAAAAGAGATCGTGAGCAGAGATGTGAGTTCATACAATAGCAGGACCTGATGTAGTGCCTCGCTGATGCAGATTTTAGATCACTGCATCATCACACTGGTTGAAAACTGATCCTGAATCAATGGGTATCCAGAGAAACGCTCAGCATCGTCTCTCTCTGCTATTTGAAAAGCTGATTCAGGAACAGTTTCGTCTTCAAATTACTGCGCAAGCTGGTTTTCCTGTTTTGCCCATGCAGGTCTTTGTGTTGCTGTACCAGAGCTGTGTTCAGCATTGTTCCTGCTGCTTCCCCTCTGACATTCCAGCGCTGATTTGAATCTGGGGGCCTACCTCTGTCTCTCTCTATTGTTATGCCTCTCCTGCATGTCACCCCCCACCCCCCACCCAACACACACACCTTTTAAAGGGCCATTAACCCCCCCACCCCACCCCCACCCCCTTGTCAGGGTGTTTTAACTCCTCTAGTTTGAAGTCAGGAAAGTGGGTGAGTCCAGCTTTGTTTAAAGGTGCAGTATGTAAGTTTGACACCCAGTGGTTGAACTAGGTATTGCACTCCTAGATCAAAATAAACGCACACGCGGGATGCCAGATTGAGTACAGAAGCGAGTGATTTAAACCGTGTTCTAAATAAAAGCAACGACACGCGATAGAAGGAATATTTTCCATATTAAAAGAAGTTTTGGTTCTAACCAACACCTCGAATTGATATATTAGAAACGGCTTCTATTTCTCACAGCTGAACATGTGAACCCTATGACAGTGCACCTCAGGTAAGCCTTGTGTGTTTTATTCAGTGCTAAATGCTAACAATGTGAGTATGAATGGATTCTAAACCTTACATATTCTGTGCTTCTGAAAGGCTGTATTTAAATTTCTGTCGTGTTTCGTCTGGTGCAAACAGCCAAACTGCTGTTTGCGTGTTGTTAGGACACGAGATTACAATGTAACCTGCTCACCTAATGTTTACGTTCGTAATATTTATATCATTTGCTAATTAATAACCTCATGTGGAACTGAATCTGTCTCATTTCGACGTCTGATACTGTCCATTTCGGTCACGGGCACATGCTTTCAGAGCCTTTCTGAATGAATGAATGAAATACTCTGTTTTCCAACAAGGCAACCCGGAGTGCTGAAATATAATTGGCTAAACTGGCATTCTGCAGGTTAACTTTACCTAAACAAAGACAGCGTTCCCACACGGAAAAACCATTTTCAAAGCAGAATATCTGACTTCAGCATTGTTTTTCAGTTAAACAAGTATGCTCACTTGGGATGTTTCTTAAATATCTCAGTGTTTCCTCTAGATTTTTTTCCAACTGTGGCGGCAGGACTTTTACACGGATGTACCAACTACCTATGGGTGTTATTTCAATGACACATGTTGTGAGCGCATTTATGTAATACGAGCATGCGAATCTCTGCTTGCGCGCTGATTTCCTCTGTTCGTGCACAACTTCACACCCTGAAATATACGCTGCTCAAGTGCGATTTAGTGCGTTTATGTGACGAGTACATCTCCAACATTTATTAGATTTGCTAGGAATATTTATGAATGTCTCCGGTAGACCTACAGAGCGGCATTAATGCGTCCTGAAGTAAAGTGAAACAGCTGAAGTAGCTGAACAGACCTGAGGTAAAGTGAAACCGCTATAAATTCCAGCCAGATAAAGTCATTGTATGCAGAACCATAGCCCTTTATCTATACAGTATAATTATGGAAACTGTGTTCATCTTAACTGAAAGCTACGCCGTGTTTGCTGGTCTCACGTCTCACGCGCGCACCTGTCAGTCAGTCAGCATGTCAACGTAAAGGGTTAAACAAATAACGCACAGCACTACTACGACTAAAGAAAGGTTTTCGCTGATATAATTCACTTACCTTTTAATACGTTTTGGTGCTATTATAACCTGCTATTAAAACAACAACAATGACTAAATGTTTTGAATAGGAAGCTGTATATAGCCGTGGCGGGATGAATTTTGGTGTGGCGCCCCGCCATGGAAGAATGAATGTAGCGGAAACCATGTATCTGCAAACATATTATGGTATTTTTATGCTTTAAAAGAGTCAAAAACTTACATACAGCACCTTTAAGTGGGAGTGTCAAGTGGTGAAAGAGGGAAGGGTTTGCATGAAAAGGGGGGTTTCAGTACATGCATGCGCTGATTTTCACAGCGGCAACACAAATACAGATGCAGAGATAGACAGTGACTACGTTTAACTTGAATAAGCACTAATTTGCTTTTTCAATGTTCCTTTAATTTGTCAACTTTAACTGCAGTTTGGCACTTTCACTTTTATTCAGGAACATTTCATGCATGCCCCTGTGACAAAGAGATATTGGATGCAAGGAACTGCTGGAAGAGTGTTATTTTAATTGAATTTTTGATACCCCTTGCATGCTGTATGTGATAAATCAGTTATTAGAAATGAGTTATTAAAACAATTATATTTAGAAACGTGTTGGAAAAAAAATCTTCTCTCTGTTAAACAGAAATTGGGGGAAAAAATAAATAGGTGGGCTAATAATTCTGACTTCAACTGTATATGACTGTCAACATCTCCAAAAATGAGTTTTGGTGTTTCGTGACCCTTCAAGGCTCATAAGGTGGTACTGATGTGAGTCACTCGTGGACTTTTTGTTTGCCATTATTGTCTTATTTAAACACAATGGTATTCATAAGTGTTTTCTTTTGAATGTGGTCCATTTGTGGTGGAAACAGAATAATCTGTGGTGAAATAATGTTGGAAAGGACTATATTCTTCAGGGGCTCGATTGTTCATAAAAACAGTGTGTACTAGACCAAAGTGAGAAACTGGTAGTTTTTCCTGGAAGTTACATCATCAGAAATGTTCTTACATCTGCAGAGAAAGTCATTCCAGATTGATTTATTATGTTTATGAATAAAATGTTAAAGTGTTTGATTGCAACTAGTTTAGACACTTGATCACATTCTTTTGTTTGTCAGTAATATATCTGCACATTATTAGCGTGAGGTGGACACCTTCATGCTTGGCCTAGGACCTTGGGTCATCCTTAAAGCCATTGTTTACCCTAAAATGTAATTATTGATTCCCTCTCAGTTAGCTTTACTTGGGTAAATAATAATTGGAATAAGAAACAATACTAAGGCAAATTTTTAAATGAATGACGATCGCCTAATTTGGATGATGATTGGCTAGTCAACAATTTTGTTATTGATCTGGGACATCAGGGCATACTTAAAGGAGTAGTTTAGCCAAAACTGAGAATCATATCATGTGCTCAAGTTTCTCCAGTGGGCTTCAGTTTGGTCACCACATTCTTCAGATATTTTCTTTTGTGCTAAGCATGAGAAGGAAACTCCTACAGGCTTGGAGGGTGAGATAATTATGAAGGAATTGTAATTTTTTTTAAAAAGGCGTTTAAAAAGTGTCTTAAACACGTTTATTATAGCGTGGCCAATTTAATGGAAGTCCTTGAGATGGACCTTTGGTGGTGGAGAGACTGGATTTCATGTCTGATTTAACGGACACAAAAACACTGACTAATAGCAAGTGTCTTGGTTCAGTGGTGACCTTTATGTGAGTAGACACTCTCAAAGTTGTAAACAAAACACAACAATAGAGTAGACCCTCAGTCGGGGTAGTGCCATTTCATTTTAGACAGCATTGAAAAGGCTATGAGGGCTAGAAATACAGTATGTTCAATCGATTGTACGGATTGTTCAGCTCATGAAAAATCTTTCCTTAAGACTTTAAACAAAACAAAAACTAAACGAACAAAAAACTCCAAAACAAGCAAATGCTAATCCTTTTGCTAGTCATCAGAACTTGTTTGGATAGTTCTATTTCATCTTCATTATTCTTGTATCATTCATCACATTTTTAAAAACCTGCTCTTGTGTTCTTTCTTACTGTCAAACCCCACAGCCTTACTTTTAAGCTTTGTTGCAAATCTCTATTGCATTTAAGGGTGTTTTCACATCTGTGGTTCGGCTCATTTGGTCCGGACCAAGGGCAACAAATGATACATTGTAGCATTTTTCTGCCATTTAGGGTGCTTTTCACACCACACTGATTGCTTTGGTCTGAACCAGTTGAAAAGAACCAAAATGCAGTCATCTGACAAAATCCACATCACTCATTGGCCAGATGTTATTGAACGCATTTCCTAAATTGCTTTTCAATTGGTCAGAATTGACGTGCGGAAAATTGCCAATGGAACTCCCGCAAGTAAACAAACCAGCAGACACAAAATGTCGCTTTTTACTATAGTGGGAAGACTGTGCTGGCTGACTGTATCGCTGTTCATAGTATACTATATAGTTTGTATAGATCACTTTAGACAAACTATACATTTCGAGAGTGAAGCGCAACTGCGGCTGGAATACAATGTTTTAATGCATTGCAAACGGCAAAAGCGCATCGCAAGTCACTTCAAGAGGAGGCGTGAATTAATTTTGCTAAACTGTGACATGGTCATCTTCCGGAAATATTACCAACAATCCATCAGGTAATGTTTTTCCCTCTCTCTCTCTTTTTCTCTCTGTTTAAAATTGTTGGTAAAGCGCTGTCAACAAATATTTTTTCTCCACATTCCATAATGCACAGTGCATCGGACTACGGCAGCTGGATTAGTCCAAAAAGGCGCAGTACTTTTTGCGGTTGGGTCTGTTTTAGTTCGGATCCAGGGTTCATTTATAAGCGTACCGAGACCACCTCTTTAAGGTGGTCTCTGTACACTTTTTTTTGGTCCGCTTTGTTGCGAACTCGTGCGATTGCTACATTCACACCTGCCCAAACGAACCGCACCAAGAGGGAAAACAAACTCTAGTGCGATTCAACTGAATTTAATAAGGCAGGTGTGAAAGCACCTTAAGTATGCATGTTTTGTTAAGTTCAGATTAGGGTCATCAGCATATGGTGGTTTCAGATTGTCTACTGATAGATGACCAACATTCATCAGTTCAACTTCTGAATTTATGTTCGCTGTTGTCTTCCCTTTTCCAAATGATTCCGTAGACCCTTATGATCTTCCTGTGCATTTGGGACTCATACTCCTTCACCTCCTAATACACTTACTAACCTTTGACATGCTTTCTCATGCAAACAGGACTTTGAGTGTAGTTCGGCGATATGGTCAAAGGTCCTGCTTAGTGCTGTTTAATCAAGGTTGGCAACATTTAAGTGCCATCAGATATTGGAAATTTTGTGTTTGTGTGTCTGTGACAGGGAAGTGTTCTGCTGTTGCACATTAATGAGTAATTTAGTAACCATCCAAAGGCCTGTGTCATGGTCAAGTAATGATTGTAGTCATCTTTTTGAGTTTTATTGTCTAGATTGTGATGCTTAAAGACCAATTTGGCTGTTTTGTACGATCACAAATTAAGTTAATTTAGTTTGTCTACATTGTCAAGCAACGCAAATATATGCATCAACATTTTCATTATATATTAACATGATTGCTGGTTGAAAGGCCATTTTAAGCCTTGTAATACAGTGGCTGACTAATTTGTTATTTTAAAGACTACCATTTTATGTATCTTTATCGAAATGCACACAATCAAATCATTGTATGACTTATTCTTTGACTTTTATGCCTTGATGAGAAGTGATGTGCAATAAAATAAATATTACTTGTGACGTTTTAATTTGACATAACACTGTGAGTTTTGCTGGCATTTATTTTAGTCACCCCTAGAGGGCAGACTTGTATAGAGATTTTGAGGGATGGAAATACACACATAAATAACCACACACATTGTTCTTGTGAATTGTGGGGACATTACATAGGCAAAATGGTTTATATGCTGTACAAGCTGTTCTATCACCCTTATCGTAGCACTTACAGGAAACTATATTTTAATTTACTCAAACAACAACAAAAACAAATTCTGTCTAATTTATAAGGCTTTTTTTTAAAAATAAAAGGGGTATGGGGCAATGTCCTCAAAAGTCATCTTTTAATACCTCACACACACACTCAGACAGAATTGGCTCAGTCTGAACTTATTCTTTTCACTCTCATGCTGCTTAAAGCTTATGTAACACTGTTCTTTTGTTGGTCACTAAAATATCATTTTTGCCAGAAATGGTTAACTCACTGGAAAAACTAGCAGAAAAGGTCTTTAATAGGCTATTTTTGGCCACAACTAGCAATTTAGAACCGTATGTTTTGTCTGTTCGAACATTAAGGAACTGAAACATTACATGGTTTTCCTGATAAGTTCACACGGTTCTTAAGGGTGTGATCATTTCCTGTGAATCATTTCACACTTTTGTGTTCTGTCTCCCTATAGCTTTAAGTCTTGTGAACAAGTGAGGTTATATTAGGCCATAGTAAGAAGAACATTTCTGTATGGTGCTGAGGTCATGTTTCCTTTTTCTGGAGCTCTTCTCTGACCTCCAGATAGGACTCTTAAATTTTTGCCTTTTAAGAGACTTATTGTAAGTCCAAATTGTTTATGAGCCAGTACAGATGCTCAGCATTAAAACAATTTTTAGCCAGTGACATTACAGCATATTGTTACAGCGTTTATTTATTTATGCTTATTTTTATTTTATATTTTTATTATATATTTTTTATAATGTTATATGATGATGATGATGATGATATTCAGAGATATTACTACAGTTTTAACTAAATAGTTTTTTTTATTTACACATTTTAAAATTTAGCCTAATATATTCCAGTAATGGCAATTGGCTGGAGCAACATTTGTGCTTATGTATTTTCACTGTTTTGAAAACTGTTTTTACTAATTTAATCTTTATTTATTTAGGGTTATTTGATGAATAGAAAGTTAAAACAAAGGTTATATATGAAACAAATATTTATTTAGGAATTTTTTGTTTTACTATCACTTGTGATATTGTATAATAGGCATGGGGTGATAACCGTTTTCAAGGCATACAGCTGTTTGGAAAAAGTCAAGGTTTTAAAACTGCCTAAATTGTCTGTAATGCTGTTCCTAAGGTATGTGTAAGATTTTTTATTTACTTATTTTTAAGACAACAGTATCTCCAGCAGAAAAGATATCCAAAGATGCCATTTTAAATTGTAAAGAAATCTGTTTTTAGAAACTAATGAAGACAGCAGAAGTCAATGATTTATTTATGTTTACTGTTCCAAAATATTATAAATATTATGTTTCTCAAAATCAAAAATATATTGTATTTAAAATGGAAAACGTTTTTGTTTAGTTACCCAGATATTTAAAAAGAATACGTTTGGCCATAGGGGAAATGGTCGTGCACAACTGAGCCAGGTTTCTCTCGAGGTTTTTTTTTTTTTTTTTAAATCTTCGCTTTCGCCAATTGGTGAAGTTTTTTTCCTCGCCACTGGCTTGCATAGTTCGGGATCTGTAGAGCTGCGCATCGATGGATTTGCTATTCAGTGTTTGGACTCTCAGTAGTGATTATTAACCCACACTGAACTGAGCTAAACTGAACTGAACTTAATCTCTGAAAACTGAACGGACACTGTTTCAATTCACTATAATCTTCCATGTGAAGCTGCTTTGACACAATCTACATTGTATAAGCGCTATACAAATAAAGATGAATTGAATCGAATATTTTAGAGCAGTAATCACAATATTGTGAAACCGTGATATTTTATTCAAGCTTATCATACCATCAGAATCTTATACTGGCCCATGCCTGCTAGGCCTAAAATTAATAACATGTTCAGAATAAATATGATCTGGTACCGTCTTGGTAATTGCAAAAAACATTCAATTTAGATTTCTTTACCATATCAAGGAGACCTCACTACTTCATTCTTTTTTGATCATGTAGCTCAGCCAATGGTTCCTTCAGTATATTGAGTGGAGGGTCCGACATTTAGACATTATTACGATGTCCATTGTCAGCGAAAGCAGCCTGCTCATTTGAATATGTGAGTCAGCAGAAAGGCCTTCCTTATGCAAAACACCTCCCAACATGAACATTTTCATTGATTTACAGCAGTACACCTTACATTTTGTCCAGCCAGCTCGAAATCTCAAACATTTTTCACCTTATACGTTTGCTGCGATGCACTTTATTTGTTCAAATTGTCTTTATATTGGGCGTGTTTATGTTTTCACCTGAGTAAAGCTTGATATGTGCATATTAGCGAGAAGCCAAGCAGATCAAACATGCCACGTAAACTAGTTCACCCACTGCCCTGCTGCAAACTGGAAGTGAAAGCAGCAGTCTGTGAGAGTGGGCGTGAGACGCTCATCTGTTTGACAGCAATTTTTTTATTTCTTTTTTTACCAATGGAAGGAAATATGTAAGGCAGGATATAGATAGTATTGTGTGTGTGTGTGTGTGTGTGTGTGTGTGTGTGTGTGTGTGTGTGTGTGTGTGTGTGTGTGTGTGTGTGTGTGTGTGTATGAGAGAGAGAGAGAGAGAGTGAGGGGCATTTGAAGAGCAGCTCTAGTTTAAAACCTGATAAAACTTATCAGAGCACAACAGCATGCTGAAGACGCCACGCCTGCTCACTTTTTATGCACTCGCAGATGGATTAGTCTTCCTCCCTCCCTTCCTTCACAAAGGAGAATCATCTGGGTGTGGTTGGTGGCAGCTGTGTTTTGATTGGCTGCTCTCTCAGACGTACATTATCTCCAGTTGGACACTTCATGGCTCCGCCCAGATTTAACGCGTTTGTGCTTTAAGACTCCACCCACTGTTGTCAAATCTTCACATCAAAGTATTCAGCCTGCATGAACAGACAGGTAGTAAGGCTTGGTCTCTGGCTGTGAAAGCTCATGTGAACTTTGGGTTTCATTTCGGGAAGCACTCACAGCTGGCCTATGGCATGTGGAGCACGGGCAGGTGGAAGAACTCAACGACTGAATCAACAGGTGCTCACTTGTACCTCATTCCAGCGTTTGCTGCCTTGGATCTACAACTGACAGCTTGTGGACTACGACCAGAGATCATATGCAATATGTCTGGGTGCTTCTAGGTTACTTGGAAAGAGGAACCTATTGTAAGTTTTGAGTTTGACTGTGGTTTAGCCTGGGTGGAGGAGCTGTTCTGCGGTCGTCTGTCTGGTCACAGGCGGCCTGATTCCTCAGAGGTGATGGTGGGTGGCAGGGACGTCACTGTGCACCCGCACAGGCGCCTGGACTGAAAGTGTCACAGTGCAAACATGGAATTCCTCAAGAGCCTTGTTCCCACGGTTATCTCTGGGGACGGTGGGATGCAGGCAGCGGACACTGCAGGAGTTTGCCCACGGGAGACTGGCCCTCGCTTGCTGAGGATGAAACGGCTGATTTCAAGTAACGAAGAGGAGCAAGATGGATCCAGTCCACCCAGCCGGCCGGTTGTCCGGCTACAGCGACATCGAGTCAAAGGTAATGAATTGAAAGAAGATGGGATATGTTTTTAAACAAGGTTTCAGTTCACTATAGTGTAGAAAGGGCTGTTTGACTAGGAGGTGTGTGTATCCAAGGTGTGTGTTTGCTCTGTTTTTGTTTATAGTTTGGCTCAGATATAAGACTAATTGCAAATGGGAGCAAGCAAGCAAATACTTTATGCAACTGCACCATTTGGAACGTCTTTAGTTGGTCATCAGATAGAATATAGTAAGAATTATTTAAATGATTTCAAAATCCGAGTGAATGCAGTTTAAGGCATTTTACAGTCTCATGTAACACACTGCACAGTCCTGTGCTAATGTTTTTGTGTGTGTAAATATTAGCCTCAAGTTTTGAGATTTTATATGTGAATTATTTTGTCATTTCATCACTGTTTTTTTGGGCACAGATCCATATAGTGATATGTTTTGCAACATGACTACAGTGATGTACGTGTCAAAGTAAGTCATTGTTAACAGCAGTATTCCCATTCCAGAGCAGTGACTGGAAGAGTCAAAATAATGTCTCATGCATGAAGACGCATATCTGAGAGGTTTTAACACTTCTGCTGTTCAGAGGTTTGGTCTTGGTTTGTCTTTTTTTATAGAGCAAGAATGCATGAAATGTATAAAAACTAACCTTTTCACAAGACTATTTGTTTTACAAAAAAAAATAATAATGTTTTTTTTTGGTAATAAAATGAATGCAACCTTATGCATGAAAAAAGAAAAGAAAAGAAAAACAAATCTTACCCCAAACTTTGAACAGTGTTTTTAAATCAGGAAGGATGTATTGAAAAGAAATACAGTGCTCTTTAAAGGAATGGTTCATACAAAAATGCTTTTATTTTGCTCACCCTAGAGGTGTAGACCATTTTGAGGGATGTAAACAAAAACAATGGTCCCAGCGTATTTCCTGTTTTACATTTTTAATTTCTATAGCTTTTGAGAATCCAAAAAGAGCCACATATTGATGAATAATGTTATGATAGCTGTTTTAACATTAAGTTATGATTGAATTGCCTTTTGTTACATTTTTGTTACATTTTTTTGTTATGAAATAGTTTGATACAAGCAGGAAATGTTCATAGGCCAATGACATGACCACATTAAAATGGTCTATATTGTTTTCCTTCAATAGAATGTTAAAGAAGATTTTTTTTATCATTGATTCATAAAATGCAGGTCAATGGCTACCGTATACAGGGAAGATAAACTGTATACTTGTGATGCACTGAAGTGAAAATTGAGAGATTTTTAAAATTATACTTCATAACATAATTATATTGTCTCTAAAAAAGAAAAAGAAAAACACGAGTCGATGAAATGACCACATTTTATTAACAATAACAATTTATTGACCGTAAACAAGTCAAGAGGCATCATCGTTGCCATGACAGTAACACTGTTTTAAGCAGCAAGAACATATAACATGTATAGGCCTGCTACATAGAAATGTTCTAGGAAGTTGTTCTGGGGTTCTCTGCTTAAACTGCTGCCCCTAACATGGATAAGCAATTAAAAATGAATGGGTGGACTTTTTAAATGAAATGAAATTAAAATTAAAAGACAAAAAAGTTTGACATTAGACCCGTGTCTGTGTAAAAGTTAAGGATACTGTTTGGCCTTTGAGGAGAGACTGGTGGTTGTTCTGCTGTGCTGTATTTAGTCAAAGAAGGCAATGTTTGTTGACATACTCTTGGCCGCAGGAAGCAGATGATTGCGTTTGTGACCATAAATGTATTGAATCTTCAGCAACACGTCTCCCTGACACCAGGTCATATGGGGATAAATGAGGATCTTTGTGTGTCATTCATGGCTGGTCCAGCTACGACCACTCTTCTTGGTATGTCAGCTTCTCGATTACAGGAAAACAGAGCGGGGAGTGTGATGTTGCATCACCGCATGTGACTGTGCATTCAAAATGCAAATTGACCACCACGCATTCAAATATGATGGAAAACACCAGTTCAAACTGGACTAAGAGAGCTTTTTCTGTATCCTTCGAAAGTTGAAGCCTGAGCTTCTCTTGTCTGTGCTGATAAGGGAAAATACACAGGTTGTAGTCTGTCTGTGTTTGTGTGCGTGTTTACATTGCAACCAAACCACACCTCACTCTCCCAAAATTGATGAGTCTTGAGTGTTGAGGTGAGGATTTTACGTTTTAAATGTACCTGCCAAGACTTGCTCATGTTCACAAGAGTGTTTTTAAATTCTCCACACCAGTCAATCTTATTCTTGTAAATGTTACATAACTAGTAACTTATATAGTGAAATAACTCAGTGTCTTAATCCTAATATTTAAATTACACTGATAAAAATTTACTTCTTCATTTACTTAAAAAATGTAATGAATGATTTATGACGTAGATGAAACAATACTAGGCCTTATAGAACCATTCTCTAACCATTATTTTGAGTGGGATCTACATAACCTAACGAGTTATAAACTTTCATTTTGTATTGAATCCAACATCTTTTTTTTAAGTTGTCTATATTACAAATTTTAAGTAGGAATAGAATAATCATACACAATTTTATATAAAGCTGGCAATTTTAGTAGTAAAGAAATGACAGGTTATGTGAAAGCTGACAGGTTAGGGTTAGGCTTCAATATACATTTCAACATAGCAATTTTTTTCAATATACAGACTATTTTCTACACAATAGTGCTTGTTTATTAATCCTTAACCATAACCAAAACAGTAACATAAGCATTGTAAAAAGCATTTTTAATGCATCGTACTAAACATATTCCCTATATTAATTGGTAATGCTGTAAATAAAATTACATTCAGACTGTGCAAAAAATAAAAACAAAAAAAAACTCACTTCACAAGAGTCATGTTTTCTTCAAAAGCACAGGGATAGTTCACCCAAAAATACAATTTCTGTCATCATTTACTTACCCTTTACTTGTTTCAAACCTCTATTTTATTTTATTTTCTTCTGTTGAACACAAGCAAACATTTTTTTTCTACTGTGGAAGTCAATGGTTACAGGTTAAGCTTTCGTTCAAGAAATTCTTTAGTGTTCAACCGAAAACGGAAAGGGGTTTGAAACCACTTTAGGGAGAGAAAACAGTGAATTTTTTTTTTTTTTTCATTTTTTGGTGAACTAACCCTTCAGCTAAGCCACAAGTATGGTCCAGATGTAAAAATGCCATTTCAAAAAAAGTGCTTTTGGTGAACCTGAAGAATCTGAACAGTAGTCTGTTTTTATCATGCTCGATGTTTCTATTTAAAATAAAATACTGAAAGTTTGATTATCTATGTTCACCAAGGCTGCATTTCAATCATGACAATACAGTAGATTTTTTTAACAACTTTGGACTGTGGGGGAAACCGGAGCACCCGGAGGAAACCCACGCGAACACGGGGAGAACATTCAAACTCCACACAGAAACGCCAACTGACCCAGTCGAGGCTCAAACCAGTGACCTTCTTGCTATGAGGCGACAGCACAACCTACTGCGCCACTACGTCGCCACAATTATATTATATTTTAGTTTTTTTGTTTATTAATATACAATAAATGTAGTCTAGGTAACGTTAAGAAGCATTACAAATGTTAAAAACAGTAAACCTTTAAAGCATTTGAGCAGGTTTTTTTACACTAAGGATGTCATGCCTTTGCTTTTGGAAAAATGGAGAACTTTTAAACAAACAAATTATAAAAAAACCTTTTCTACATGAACACTTAAACAGTAGCATATAACATCTAAAAAACAGTATTTAGGTAAAAAAAACAAAAAAATTCATACAATGTGAATGTTAGTGAATGTTAATTATGCAAGTTGATGTACACTTTTTTTATTTAAGTTAAAACTGCAAATTTTAATAAAGCTATTAAAGTTTCATTTTGATTATTTAAAAGTAAAATTTGATGTTTACCAGTGATTTACTGTTGTAATAATACACACCCTTTCAGTAGCGCTGCATTAGATCAACACTCATGACACCCACAACAAGTATTTGCAATTTAATGATGACAACCGCTTTAAATCACTTGCTGTCATGATGAGTTGTTTGGAAAATGACCAGAAGGGCTTTGCATATTCCAAAGTCCCAATAAATAATAATAAAAGGGCTGCTGATTATTTTCATTAGCAATTGACTTGAAAAAGTCTAGGCAGGGTAATCCATTTATAAATCTCTTTATAGATCCATCTCATTGTTTTAATTAATGGCCAATTTCCTTTGTATTACCTGGCAATAGATTTGTGAATGATCAACCTTCTTTTTGATTTTAATTCCTGTGATTAAACCATAAAGCTCTAAAGCTTCTCATTAATTGCTTTTGTTGTTGTTCTTTTGAAAGGATATCGAATGAGTCAACGTTACCATTTATTTTTCTTTTGGTTTGACAGGAATATTTACTATTTGGTTGGGCAGTGCCTGTCCCCAGCTCAACCTGTTTCTTCAGCTGGAAGGCAGCTTTACAGACACAATCACATAGACCTGCCCTGTTCGGTGCCTTATATAACTAATGTTTGCCGCTGTGGTGTTTTGATGGTGCTACTTTTTATTCAGTTTTGCTCTGGATGCTGCTGCGTGCATAGGAGCTGTAAGATCTGGTGACTCTACAGTATGTAATGTGTCTAATATTGGTCCCCTTCGGGGCTTCATGGCTGCTGATCTGGAATCAGTCATCACACACTCAAATAGATACAGTAGCACTCCAGCCACACCCTCACTCTTTCTCTCTCTCCCCATCCCCGCAGTCATGTGATCAGACTTCACTTCATTAAACTGCAATGGGAGTTTATCTTGGAAACATATAGCCTTTGTGCATGTGGTGTCTCTTCTTTGAGACAGCATGTGATTCATAATCAGGACTGGAAGAGCAGAACATGCCACACACAAACAGCAGTGGGCTATATTTATCTCCTTTTTTCCTCTGTTGTTTGCTCATTCGTTCCATTTCATTCGTTTGTTACTGTGCTTAAATTATTTGTCCCTTTTATTAGGCAATTGTGATGTTGAAGAAAAATGCAATAACATGCTAAATAATGTGATATTTCATATGTGATACGATATGTAGCGATATTTACGGTATTCATTGATACTTTATTTCTTTTGTCCCTTGTGCTTTTCTGTCTTTCATTTTTTTTTTTATAATTTTTTTTTTGCCTTTTTGTTTAGCTTCTTTGTTTAGCGAAGTCACCCTCTTCTAGGATCCTTTCACACCTAGAGTATGTTTCCTTTGTTCTGGACCAAGGTAAAAAATGATACATTGTAACACTTTTCAGTTATTTTTGTCCCGTTTCACAATAGACAAACAGCTCAGTTGTTGGCTAGACAATAGGGGTGTAACAATTCACCTGGCTCACGATTGGATACGATTCTAATCTCACGATTCACAATTTAGTCACGATTTTTTAACAAGATTATTTGAAACAAATTTATAGGGTTGTGAACCTACACTGGTCTCACGGTTCGGTTCTGTTACGATTATTATGCTATCGATTCGGTTCAATTCAATATTACGGTGCATTGACGATGCTTTCCATACACAATTAGATTTTTTTTCTTTACAACACAAGAAAAAAATTGTATTAAAATCTATAAATATGTTTATATTTATATATTACTTGTAATACAATTTTGTCCTTTAATATAAGCAGTCAGATATATGAACTGTACCTTTAATTTTACCTGCACAAAAAAAAAAACACTCTTTGTGAATGAAAACTCCAATACATGGACAAAAGACAGCACGAGCATTCATAACAAATAAACTAATGTAAATATTATCCCGCTTGCTTTTTGAGTGCTGGCAAGTTCTTACACCCCTATGATTGGTCATTGTCTTCACCCTCTCAACAGAAAGGGCTGCGATTGGCTTTAGAAACGAAAGCGCTGTTCACCCATGAGTGACTCTGGAAAAACAGCCGCGGGTCAGTCTATATCAGTCTCACCCTCGCCTCCTTCGCCATAGTATTCTACCGCAACATCGCGCATAGGTGATAAATGATGTCAGTGCGTAATAACCAGTTATGATCTATTACTGAACCGATATCGAATTGTCCCCATCTGCATCGCGGAGCACCGAAGAAACGATTTATTTTGACATCCGATTTTAAGGTGAAGAGCCCTTTCATTTTTTTCTTAAATGCTGCACAGTTTTTGCCAAATATAATATATTTTCTGCCATAACTAAATTGCTATTTTAAAAACATTCCTAAAAAAGAATACAAACTAAAGACTCATTGATATAAACAAACTAAAACTGTGACTGTGCTGGGATTTTACATTTTGAATTTTTTTTAAATATCAGCATATCTATGTTTTCTGGCATAAGCTGAGGAAAAAAAAAACTATTTCACTGGGGACTGAGGTGGTTGGTGTGGAGAGGAAAACCTTTCCTAAAGCAGAGAGCAGGGTGTACAGAGGTGGTCAATAGCCCTTTTGCTCCAGGTGATTGGACACTGGCATAAAATAACTGATTATAAAATTAATAATTATAGGACAGACACAGGAGTTGAATGTGATTATGAAGGTGAATAATTAATATTACTTGTATAATTAATTAAAGTATCAGTGTGATACACTTAAGAAGAGATAGTCTTGAAAATGTTTAAATATTCAATATTAATAAGCAAATTATTAAAATATGGAGAAACTATTTTGAAAAGGAGAGGGTAAAATAATCTAACACCTGGCTCTGTAACAGAACAACTTTTTCTTTTAGTCTGAAAAACATCTTTACACTTTTGCTATGAAAACACTGATACACCTTGTGATCTCTGTAGCACTCGCCGGAGCAAGCGGAGCTGCAAATCATCCGGTTCGCATGGTTTGGCTTATTAATAGGTTTTTTTTTTGCGTATAGATGTCTGTGACAGTACTTTACCACTGGGCTGACGGTTTATGTGCATCATATTCGTTGTTCTGTTAGTGTATGTAAATGTCTTTTGCAGTATTTGCACACAGTTTGTCTGGCGCAATTCACCGCTGTCATTTTACTCTGCGGTCCCACCTTTTGCTCGCTGCTTATGTGCAGGTAAAGCAACACGGCACCCCCCTCTGTTCAAAACATGTATCGCAACATTTCAACCGGTTTGAATCGTCACATATTTGAATCTATTTTCAACTGACTCACAGTGATTCGTTTCATCCCTACTAGACAAATTTCCTGAAATTTTGATTGGTCAGAATTAATGTGCGGGAAACGTGCGCAAAGCACAGAAGTAATCAAAGAGTAGAAAAGTCAGGCAATATGGACCTCGTCACAACTCCACATTTGTCTCCGTTTTCCCATCATTTCTGTAAAGCATCAATTTTCTCATCCCCGAATGCATGTCGCAGTCCAAAAAAGCTAATTACTTTTTGCATGTGTGTCAGTTTGAGGTCTGTTCATATTCTCACCTCAAACTAACCGCTTCAGGGTTTGTATGAAAGTCTACCGAGACCACCGCTTTGACCAGGTCTCAGTACGCTTTTGCATTTACTGCTTTCACACCTCCCCAAACGAACCGTACTGTTCCGTAAAAGGAAAACAAACTCTAGCAGGTTTTAGACTAACTGAGCAGTTTTCCTTCCCTTTCCTCATACTTTCTTGCATTTCACTTCTATTTGTTATACCTTCCATAGTTTTCTTTTTGTTTGTTTCCTTGATGACTAAATGTAAAATGTAAATGTCCTTCTCTGTCGTGAATCAGTACGCTGTATTTAGCCACGTTTTGTCAGTTTTTAGGATGGAGGGTGGTATAGAGATCTGGTGCTGATGTGTGTGTGAGTCTCTCTGCTGACTCAGAGGTGCGATCAGTCGAAATGTTAGTCTTGTACGTCCCTCACTCTCCAACACACTGGGCTTCACCACTTTGCAATAATGTCTCTCTCTCTCTCTCTCTGCAGAATGTGTGTTTGTTGCTTTGCTGCTGCTGACAGGTGCGCTTGTTCCTGGCAAGGTGTTCAGCCTCCTGCAGTCTCTAGCTTGCACTGCTGCTGATACAGTGTTGTGAATCAGCTAAAATGGTTTTGTGTGGCACTGACTCCTGAACACCCAGCAATTCATGCACAGATGTAAAGCGAGTTCAGCCAAAAATAAAAAAATTTCTATCGCTTACTCAACCTTTACTTGTTCCAAACCAGTTTGATTGAACACAAAAGAAGATATTTTGAGAATGTTGGAAACCTGTAACCATTGACATCCATAGCAGAGCTTGCAAAATTTTTATATTCCTGGTAGCCTTTTGGGCAGACACTCTTCAGACTTTGGTAGCACGAATGTAAATTTAAGTAGCCCAAATAGAAAATACATTATTTATTAAACAAAAACATAAATTTACTAAATAAAAATGTTATAATGGCATTTGTTATAGGCGATATATATATTTATTTTTTTAAATAACCAAAATTGTATTATTTAACTTTAAGTTTTTATTTATTTATTTTTTGAAATAATGATGTTAAGTGAACATTGTTTCAGGTTATTTTTTGCAGCTATAAAGACATTCTAGAATAGTTCTTCTAGAATTTTCACAGTATGTCTGATAATGTTTTTTCTTCTGAAGAAAGTCTTATTTGTTTTATTTCGACTAATAGAAGCAGTTTTTAATTTTTTAACAGCCATTTTAAGGACAAAATTATTAGCCCCTTTAAGCAAATTTTTTTTCCGATAGTCTACAGAACAAACCATCATTATACAATATCTTGCCTAATTAACCTAACCTGCCTAGTTAACCTAATTAACCTAGTTAAGCCTTTAAATGTCACTTTAAGCTGTATAGAAGTGTCTTGAAAAATATCTAGTCAAATATTATTTACTGTCATCAAATTATTAATCAGGGGTCACCACAGCGGAATGAACCACCAGCTTATCCAGCATATGTTTTATGCAGCGGATGCCCTTCCAGTATGGGGAAACACCCATACACTCTTGCATTCACACTCATACACTATGGCCAATTTATCTTATTCAATTCACCTGTAGCGCATGTCTTTGGACTGTGGGGGAAACCAGAGCACCCGGAGGAAACCCACGTGAACACAGGGAGAACATGCAAACTCCACACAGAAATGCCAACTGACCCAGCTGGGGCTCGTACCAGTGACCTTCTTGCTGTGAGGTGATCGTGCTACCCACTGCACCACCGTGATGCCCACAAGTACACATTTAAGAGTAATTTTACAGTTAACATTAGCTTAAATTTAAACCTTAAATTCGGAACCAAGCATCACCGTACTGGAATTGGTTGTCTTTTATACATTGTTAATTTCTAGTTAGAAATCTGTTAAAAATATTCAAAGCAGTGAGTTCAAGTTTGTGCTAAAGCTTGTCTGCATGGCTGTCTTTGCTTTATTATGTGTGCTTTGCATTATGGTAACGTAGTTGCAAATAGTGTAGCCTTTGCCTTTCTCTATCCGCTGAAACATTTGGCAGATAGTACTATCTTAGATAAGGTTACTGTATATCGATCGGTCTCTCAGTTTCTTTCCATCCCTCTCTTATTTCTTTCCCTCTCCATCACTCTCCCTCTTTCTATCTTGTTCCTTTTTTTGGCTCTCCTTTTCCCAATGCTGGGTGCTATAATGCACAGTACAGGAAATGCACTCTCACTCTGACCTCATGGGATTGAAGCGCCTTCACATTGAAGACTGTCTGTCGGTGTATGCCCTGTGCACCATCCAGAAGCACTTAGGGTCTGTCATCTTCTGAAACGTCAGCAGTTGATATCTGAATAAAGTGCCTCTTTCATCTTCCTGTACAGTTTCTACATTCCATATGAATTGCTGATCTGGATCTGACACTAGTTTAGATACTGCAAGTGTGGAATTGGGTTTAAGTTGACATGTTTCAAATCTGACTCAAATATGTTACAGTTAATGGGTAATTCTAGTCTGGATTTGAATCTGGTTTAGTTATCATAAAACTAGTGTGGTGTTAAAGTGTGCTTTTGAACTGGATCAGAATCTGCCAGTTTCAGTATAACTGGAACGGAATTGAAGTTTAAACGTTACTGTAAAACTGGGATTGGATTTGTTATGGATTATGTTAATTTGAAAGATTTATTTGTGGCCTTTTTGTCTTTATTAGATAGGACAGTAATCAGACAGAAAATGAAGTGGAAGAGAGAGCTGGGATTTGAACTCAGGATGCCCTGAAGTGCTACTGCACCATATGTTGGGCGCGCTAACCACTAGGCCATTGCACTGACAAATTTGTTACTCTAATGGAGGCGCGCGACTTGCACAACACAAACATGTTGTGCAAGCGGTGCACACGTGACGCACACACATTTCCAGGCGAACCTAGTTGAAAAACATCTGAACTTTTTCAAATCCCGCGAGTGCACCGCAATTAGAACTAACCAGTAAGTAGAACTAACCAATCTGCTTTACACTTTGGAATATACACATTTCAGTAATAACGGCAGATTAACCTCAGACAAACACAGCATACGCAAACAATGCAGTGCTTAGAGTTGGAAGCTGCAGCAATAGTTTGTCTGCTTGTCATCCTCTGAGAAAACGGCTGATGGCCGCCTAGTTACGAGAGACGCCAGGGGAGCGCGAGCAGCGCATTGAAAATGGTAAATGAAATGAAATGATCACTTCAGATCAGAATAACAACACATGCAAAAAATGAGTGCTGTGTAGCAGCAGCGAGAAGATTGTAAATAAAAAAGGATGTAAGGATGTTGCCAGAGGGGTTTTTGGTTTCTTTTCTTGTGCATCCCAGCCACTAGCTCCCCATCTGAAAGAGTTTTTAGCATAGGGGGTTATGTAGTCATTGAACTTCACAATTTGTAATGTTGCAGTATGTATATGAATAATGATGGCTGGTTCCTTTACTTGAAAGCTCAGATTTGATTATCATAATTTCTTTTGTTTACAGAGTTTGAGGTTTACTGTATCATTATTATTCACACCTTAATGTTTGCTTTGATTGTTCAGTATTTACACTTTACCATTGCAAACTTTTTGTAACATTTTATTTATCAAGTTTAAGAGTCTCTTTAACACTTATGTTTGTTTTATTATAAAAAGATGCTTTTATGTTAATGTGAAACTGGGATGTAATTTGATTTGGATCAGAATCTATTTTAGTCAACAAAACTGGGATGATGTGTGAGTGTGCTTTTGCTCTGGGTCAGAATGTGGTGTATACTGTAAGATTGGGATTAGAAGTTTATATAGGTTAGGAACTGGTTTTATACAGCAATTCTGCACTGTAAAAAAAGCGACTTTGCTTTAAAAAAAAAAGTGAGTAAACCCGTTGCCCTAAAAGCTACTAGTTGAATTTACTTGGAACCTGGAACTGTTAATTTGACTTGACTCATTTTTCTCTGGATGAATTACGGTATGACTAGAATGGAGTTCAGTAACCAAGACCTTATTTCAGCTACCCTAAAACTGAGATGTGATTTTGAATAAATTTCAGATCTGCAGCAGAATCTGGTTTAGGTACTATAAGCCTGGAATGTAATTTGAGTCTTGTTATTATATTATCTGCACCAAAATCAGCTGAAGTTGCTGTACATTTGGAAGTTGAAATGATTTGCTTCCATCTTTATTAGAATCTGTTTTAGATGAGAATTTAGTTTACTTCTTGTAGTTTGGGGCTTGAATTGAATTGATATCTTTATGATTTCGATGAGAATCAGGTCTAGTTATTCGCTAGGGTTGTGTTTTACTGCATGCTTTTGCTGTATACTAAAGTACTTGGTGACAGTCGCACCCTGTTGACAATGGAGCAGCATTCCTGCTGTGCCGAGCAGGATCCTACTGTTTACCCTAAACTTTGCGTTTGAGAGAGAGATGGCAGTCTTTGGGCATCATGTGATTCTGGACAGACAGACAGACAAAATTTTCAGGGTGTGGTGCGTGCGGAACAGCCATTTCACAAACCTAGCGTACGCAGAACAGAAGAGATGTTCTGCTTTGCTAGTGCAGTGGGAGAACAGCAGTTAGAAAGAGTTAATGCTTAAATATCACACAGCATTCTTGTTGCACTGTCATGTGCCTCCATTGTTCACCTGTACTCAAGATAGACCGCTTTCAGAGGAAGTTTTAAACATTCCAATCATTTCTGAAGAGACTATCAGTATCACAGATGGAAGATTGCATTAAACTAAGAACTGTCCTTCCCTGAAGTCTTTGCTTTCTTAGTGATTATTTGGCATCTTTTACTCACAAGACCCGCACATTGAAGCAGCTCTGATCAGCATAACTGCGTATAATGTGTTTTTCCGTGCATGTGCGTATGTTTATGTTTGTGTGTGAGTGTGAGAGTGGAAACCCTGCGCTGCAGTCTCCACAATACGGGCTTTTGTATCCAGTGTTTGTTTACAAGGCTGCCTTCTCGCTTTGCATAACTCCAGCAGGGAGGGACAGTCAAGTGATATAGGGAGAGGGTGAAGGAGAAGGATGGAGGGAAAGAGAGGTGGGAGGTGGGGGGTGGGGGGGGGTGAGAGAAAGAGAGATTGTGAGTGGTATCAGTGGAATCTGTTTGTGTGCACTCTTTTATCTCATCTCAGGCCTCTGGTCAGATGATGTCATGCACTAATGTCTGTGTGATTGGAGGTGACAGGGCTTTAGAGAAGGGCAACGTTTTTAATTTTTTTGAAAGTGGTGTTGTTAGATACCTTTTATCATTTTGTTATGTGTTGTTTTTGTCATAGTTTGGTACTGTAATGGCATCGTAATTGAAACTGAATGTGCAGGTGCAGATCTTTTTCTCTCTCTGTAAGATCAGTTTCAGTCACTCGATGTTGCTTCTCTTATTTTTTTTCTCACTGTTGTCTTGTTTGGCGTGTCATAAAACTGCCTCTGGGAAATGCCAGTTGCTGAGTTTCTGCTTATAAATTACCTGATTCTTTATTGAACCTTTCTTAATTCAGAGATCTATAATGATAATTATAATAATAATGATGATAATTCCAATAATTTTTTTTCCAGAGGTTTGTAATTTCCACTAATGACAATAATATATTATTCATATCTCAATATTCCTTATTTTTATTTTGCAATAAAACATTGAAGACATAATTCACTCTTCTTAATAATTCATATAGCTATAAAATGAATTCCTAATTTGATGAAAAAATGATTATGAGAAATGGAGACTAGGCATGGGCCGGTATAAGATTCTGATGGTATGTTTACCTTGGACAAATATATCACAGTATTGTGATTACTGCTCTAAAATATGTTCTTTTTAAATGTCTGGGTAAAAAACTACTTTTTCCAATAATTAAAAATAGATTTTTCTGTTCTTTAAAATAGTTCAATGTTGGAAAACACTTCTTTTCATATTGAACACTATATATATATATATATATATATATATATATATATATATATATATATATATATATATATATATATATATACACACAGTGTTTCCATTTTTTCCAGCTGTGGCGGCAGGACTTTTTTTACACAGATCTGCCATCTATTTCAAAGACCAATATTACACGCAGTATTACAAGTCGAGATAGCATTCATGTAATACGAACATGCGAATCTCTTTGCTTACGCGCCAATTTCCTCTGTTCGTGCACAGAACTTCTTGCACGCACTCAAATTTACACATTCAAGTGCAGATCTTCTTGTGCGCTCTCCAGTAAGCGCTGTAAGCGCTGCTGAAGCACGATTTAGTGCGTTTTTGTGCGTTTTCCAACATTAACGCATCCTGAAGTAAAGTCAAACGGCTGTAAACTCCAGCAAGATAAAGTCATTGTATGCAGAGCCATTGACCTTTATCAATAAAGTATACTTATGGAAACTGTTCATCTTAACTGAAAGCTACGCGGTGTTTGCTAGACTCACGCACCTGTCAGTCAGTCTGTCAGAGAGTCAGTCAGCATGTCACCTTAAAGGGTTGAACAAATAGCACACAGCACTACTACGGTTACAGAAAAGTTTGCTCTGTTTACCTCTAATATGTTTTGGTGGTATTATAATCCGCTATAAAAAAAACACGACTAAATATTTTAAATGAGAAGTTGTAATGTAGCCGTGGCGGGATGAATTTTGGCGTGGCGGCCCGCCACGGATAAATGAATGTAGCGGAAACCTTGTATATATGTATTAGGGATGTCAGTTTCTACAAAATCATAATAATCTGTTCAATAATTCATTGAAGCCAAAACGAATGGTAATTTAATATAAACTAGTTAAATAATTTTATTTTATTTTATAAAATTTTGTTATTTAGGCTTTCATTTTTATGCAACAGAGTTGCAAATTAATTTGCTATGAGATGTGGCTGTGTATGGTAGTGCCCTCACGTGCAGCGCCGTCAACTGCTGCTGAGAGAGAGAGCAAGCAATGGACATAATTAATTTTTCGCATGCTGATTTATGTAAAACTGCGAATACATGTCTATAATCACCTTGCAATTTAAAAAATTATTGTATTTTTTCCTTTAGAAAGGAAAGTCTATTTCAATTCATGCTAAAGGTGCGTGGTGCTGAAGTCCGAAAGTGCCGGTCAAGTGATGTTGATGTGAACAGTTGAAGCTGTCAGATTATTTGTAGTTCATTTATTATTAATGATGATGATTAAAAATAATAATGCTGTTCTTTTTATTCAATAATGTAATTAAAACATGTAATAAATAATGCAAAACAAGCTAAATATCGTTTTTAAAGTCGTCATATGTCTCAGCTCTCTGCGATATCTTTGCCTATATCCTCAATACACAATATCCTCCATTGAATCAAGTAATTTGACCACAATGAGGCAGGACAGGCTTAACAAAATTCGCAGCACTGAACATGTTCTTAGATTGAGAATGATGATGAGAGAACTGAGAAACCTGTGAGAACAAAGATGTTCACCGCATGTCTGGCCTTGACCAGCGATTTTTAAAATAAAAGCACATTTGTGCCAGTCTGTCAAGATTGCTTAACACCTTAATATTTTAGAGAAAATAGTTAAAGTTTGCATAAACTTCACACTCTTGATTATGTAATGTGTAAAGTCGTAAAGTGTCCTTTAAATGTCCATGCTTAATCGGTCATCGATAAGCTCTATCGATTAAAGGCTTATCGACAATTAATCTATGATCGAGTAATATATATATATTATATATTGAAACATTTAAAATATGCCAATAACATGTCAGGCTAAATAATTGAATCTTTGTTGATTTCTGCTGTCTTCATTAGATTCAAAAACACAGTTTTCTTTAGTATAACGGTTTATAACAGTATAACTGGAACGGTATCGTCTCATGCCTAAGGGAGACTTGTTTAAATGATGATGTCTAGAAATTGTTGAAACAAAGTTGTAATTTTGAGTCATTGAAACAATTTAAAATGATTCACAATAAGACTGCGCAATATATCCAGGGCTTGACATTAACTTTTTTAGATCACCAGCCACTGTGGCTAGTAGTTTTCCAACATTACTAGCCACTCGCCATTTTCACTAGCCACAATTTTGTTGTTTGGAAATTATATTTTATATGCATAAATTTGACTTTGGCATGCTAAAATTACTTGATTTGAGACTTTGTGTTATGTCCACATGCCTTCTCATTCATTTCACTTTTTTGTGTGTATGAACTTGATTAATGTGCATGAGCAAATGGTCTGTGGTTTCATAGTGTTGCATTGCAATTTGCTTTTATTTCATGGGACTTTTCAGGGCTCAACACTAAGGATTTACAAAATTTATCTCTGACCACACCAAAAATAAATAAATAATTATTTTTTATCCACAAATGTTAAATAATATGTTTAAACATGCACAATATAGCTGTATACACGCTCTTTTTATTCAACAAAACCTTTCTTAAAAAACAATTACATTTAAAAAACAATTATTGCCATGTATCTAAAACTATGCACAGTAGCCTAGTCCTGTCCAAGCTAAAGGTCTCTCAGATCACTAGTTAACTACACGTAAACTACACAAAAACAATGATAATCAAATCACTTTTATTGTCACATCATCAGCAGCACGTGTGCTATGATGAGTGAAAAGCTTAGGTGCTGGCTCCAGACAGTGCAAAATACAGACAGTATAAATACAACGACAGTGCGAAAAACAGACAGTGCAAAAATACAGACAGTGCAGGATACAGACAGTGGAATATACAACAACATACTCACAAAAAAAACAAGACAATGTAAAATTGGCAATGTTGACAGCGATACGTAGGCAGTATTGTTTTAAGTATGGATTTGTTAAAGTGCAGTGCGTGCTGCATCTTGATGGTGTGCAGTGCGGGGTATTGAAGAGTTTGTGTGGGGTGTGTTAAGTGTTCATCAGCCTGATAGTCTGAGGTAAGAAACTTTCCTTCAGTCGGCTGGTGCGTGACCGAATGCTGCGGAACCGTCTGCCTGAGGGTAGCAGAGAGAAAAGTCTATGGCTTGGGTGGCTGGAGTCACTGATGATTCTCTTGGCTTTCCTCATGCACCTCCTGGTATAGATGTCCTGGAGGGAGGGAAGCTCACCTCCTACTACGCGTCCAGCAGTACGCACGATCCTATGTGGACCTTTGCGATTGCTGCTGGTGCTGTTTCCGTACCAGGTGGTGATGCAGCCAGTGAGGATGCTCTCCACAGTGCAGGTGTAGAACGAGCGGAGGATGTGGGGGCTCATAATTAAACCATATTAACAAAGATAACCGTAAGCAAAAGAAAGCAGGTGAAAAACGTACCGTGTGCGATAATGGAAGGTTGATCACGGGCACACGGGTAACGTTAGGCCCATAATCTGTTCTGTTCAAAAAACAGTTTAAACAAAACTGGCAACCACTGCTGCTGCTTACAAAAAGACATATTTTAAAAACATACAGAGCTTGTGGAAGCTGCAGGACTGTGGGTGCATGAGCATCATGTTTTTGTCCAGTCAGTTTCAAAGAGAACTGATTGCAGCAGTTGCGTTTCCAGGCACGGTTGCTTCACGCTAGGAAACGGGAGCGCGCACGCTTTTTAAACAGTCACGCGTATCACATCACCTGTGCACGCGAGTGATCATTCTCTTATTTGGTAAACGCCTGCTTTCTTTTTGCTCGCGTGAACGCTATTTTTGTCGGTCATGCTGCTTCTCGATTTTAAGATGACATTTGCACGCATATTGGGCCAACCCTGCTTTTGAGAAAACTGTCATTTAAAAATGATTTTCAACCAGCCAAAGTGGCTAGTGAGAGTGTCTGTCTAACCCGCCACTGCTGAAATCTACCCGCATTTGGCGGGTTGGCGGGTGTTAATGTAAAGCCCTGGTCATATTGTAGGATCTCAAGAGATTTCAAGTTCATTTAAACCATTTGAACAAAAGACATTCTAAAGTTTTTTTGCTTTAACAATTATATTATATTATATATTTATACGATGAAGATACTATTATTTTAAATTTGATTATTGATTTTCTATATCTCAATACTGTTAGACTCCACTAAAAGCCATTGTGTTATTTATTTGATCTGTATTTTTATTCTATTGTTTTAATCTGTGTTTTAAATTTTATTATGGATCCTTTTCACAAGACTGGTATGAGGCGTTTAATCATAAACTTAAATCCTTGAAAGTTTTTAATATTTAGATTTTTATTTTTTTAATTGTATGAACATTTATGCATGCATTATATCATCTTTGCATCAGATTTACAGAATTACACAAAACAAATTACCGCTTTCGAAATGTGTTTCTAATGCAGTGTCTATGGGGGCATCAGCTTCACACTATTTTTACCCTTTTTCTAAAAGTCATGAAAACACTATTGTGGTGTTTTTCTTCTATTATTTCAGCAAATAGGGTTGTAAAAAAATTATTCGTTGTATTCTCCCATTCACTGTGCCCTAAGTTTACCCAACTATGACGCCTTTTGCTGCTGAGAAACCTAGAATTGTGAAAAGGGTCTATTTAGTGTACTTTTGTTTCATTTTGTGTATTTTATGCAAATGCACTCCCACACAAAATCATTACAATCGATGTAAAATTGTGACTTTTTTTTTTTCAAAATATTAATCTTGTGTAATTTTATTCATATTACAATATATATATATATATATCACAGAAAAACAAAATATCGCAATGTCATTTTTCCCCAATATAGTGCAGCCCTAATTCACAAGAATCACCATTCTTTATTATTGCTGCTGAAGTTTAAAAGCTCTGCCTTGGCCCACTCATTCTCATGAGTAGTGACTTATAATCTCATTTAAATTACACTACAGTGACCCTATAAAAAACTAATTAAAAGCACTGTACTATTCAAATTGATGCACAATGCACTAAAATCATTGTTAGAATTCAGCATGCTCGCCTTACATAAGTCTGACTTGTTCGTCATGCTATATATGCTTTTTCCTTTGTTAGATGTGTCATTGCAAAAGTATGTTTAGCTTATGCAATTGGTTTTAACGTATTGTCACATCAAGGTGTGAGTCAGTGCTGTCTGTCTGATCTCACAGCACCGCTCTCTCATTCTTCAATTAATAGACCCGGGCCGCCGCACCCTCTTCTGCGAGCAGGGCATCGGTTACCTCATAGGTCAAGAATCACTCACTCCAGCTGTGTGTGTGGATGTCAGTGCGTCAATGTAAATTGCAAACTTATCCAAACTGCCACAAGCCTGTGTGATGTGTACATTTTGATCTTGGGGTGGAAATTTTTTGGTATTTTTAGACTGTTTCCTCTTTGGATTGAAACTAAATGCCATGCACATTTTTAATTACTGAATGTGTGTGTGTGAATGAGCTGGAGTACTTTCTCACTCTGTAGGCTGTGTCTGAAACTTATGCGTAGATGCTTTGTGAATGAAAGAATCTCCTGTAGCAAGGTTTCTTGAGATTGAGACACACCAAGCAATGGTCGACTATTGGGCAGCATCGTTTATCTTCTCTCAGGTTAGTTTGTTTGCTGTGTTTCTCATGTTGCCTCTCCTTGGGCTCACAATTGGAGGTGTGAATTGCTCGATTCAGCATGTCGACTTGTTTTGACCATCAATGAAAGAGAGCATTCTGATTGGCTGTTTAGTTAAAAATGCAAGAACAGAAACTGAAGTGAGTAAACCAAGTAAATGATCCAAGTCAAGAGGTAACACAAAAAAGCCAGCTGTCATTTTGTCACATTCCTTTAATATTTGCAAATATTATGAATTATCAGACATATTTCGATATTACCTGAACAAAAAGATCATGAAAACGGTGAAGAAAATGGTATTTAAACACTGTTTTGTTTATGTCTTGTATATGTGCTGCACTACTTCCAGTTTTCCATTGTGGAATGACAATACAGATACTGCCTCCTGCGGATATAGAAAGATACATATTCTCACGCTGGTGCAGAATTTACTTTCTTGTTCATTCGCCAACTTTGGGGTGTTCACATGCAGCCTCTTAGTCAAGACAGGACCAGATATAGCCAGTGCGAGGCTACAATGCAGTAAGTATTTGTTGACCCCAGTTTTTTGACGTCGGCTTATTGTGTACCAGGCTTTAAATAGGGGTTTGTGACTTGATGTATTATCTTAATATTAGGGATGCTCCGATCAGGATTTTTGCAGCCGATACTGAGTACCAATTCCTTGTCATTGTGATCAGCCAATACCATGTCTTGATTCTGATGCTTAAAGCTTTATATAACTTTGCCATTGCATAAGCACATTTTCCCTCTATGTATGAGATCTCGCCTTACCCAAGAGAATAAATTAAGGATGTTGCATACATGTAATGGTCAGAAGCAGCTTAACAAAAAAAAAACAACAATAGATAAACACTAAAAGATAGAAAAAATGGTAAGAAAAATGACTGACAATGCAATTTGGAAACATTGCCCGCGTGTTGTAGTACTGTGGATGTATAACCCGCATTGTAAACTCGTAAACAAACACTTGCGATCGTTCATGAGATCGGCTAGATCAGCGAGTACCGATCGAATCGTGAAATGTGATTATCGGACGATATCAATCTCCAGCCGATCGATCGGAGCATCCCTACATATTATCTTAAATGCTGCTTTTCATGAACTTCATCTTTGCGGGCTGTAGCAGACAAAAAAAAAGTAATTGCAGTGTTTCGTCTAGGATTTTTTCCAGCTGGCAGGCCTTTTACACAGTTTTTCCAATTACCTATGGCATTATTTCAATGATAAATGTCATTAATGCAGTATTACAAGTCGAGATCGCATTCATATAATACAAGCATGTGAATCTGTTTGCTTGCACACCAATTTCCTCTGTTTGTGCACAAAACTTCTTGCACGCCCTCAAATATACGGTGCTCAAACGCAGATTTTCTTGTACGCTCTCAAATAGACGCTGCTGATTTGCGGTTTAGGGCGTTTATGTAACGAGTATGTCTGCAACATTTATTAGATTTGCTAGGAATATTTGTGAATGTCTCCAATAGACCTACAGAACAAAATTGATGCATCCTGAAGTAAGTGAAACGGCCATAAACTCCCACTCCCAAGTCATTGTATCCAGAACCATAGACCTTTATCTATAAATAAAGTAAAATTATGGGAACTGTGTTTATCATATCTAAAAGCTGCGTTGTGTTTGCTGGCCTCATGCATCGTGCAGCCGTGTCAGTCAGTCAGTCAGCATGTAACGTTAAAGGGTTAAACAAATAACACACAGCACTACAATGATTACAGAAAAGTTTGCTCTGTTATAAATAACTTTGATTTTAATACGTTTTGGTGTGATTATAACCTGCTTTAAAAAAAAAAAAACAGCAACAACTGAAGGTTTTGAATGAGAAGTTGTAATGTAGTCGTGGTGGGAATGAATTTTCGTGTGGCGCTCTGCCATGGAAGAATGAATGTAGCAGAAACCATGCGTTGTACTGATTCGTGATTAGCTAAAACTCAGTAAAGTGAGCTGCAGAGATGGTTAAACAAGTATTTGAAACTACTTTGGTTCTTTAGTAGATGTTTTACATGTCCTATTCTCTTCCATCTAGCCCGACTACATTTTAGCCTTTTTTAAGTCACTTCTGTCTCACACACCTACTCTAGATTCCAGTCTCCCTCTCAGTCTTTGTCTCTACCTCCCTCACTTTACTGCAGTTAGTGGTGACACATCAGTGTTGCTACAGGAAGTTTGCGTTTTCACAAGCCTCTGAAGAAAAGGATGGAGCAATAGAGGAGAGAGTGAGGCGGTAGCCGTAATGACATGTATTTGAAGCGCTGGAGTGAAGCCAGAGCAGGCTAGCAGCGTGCTGATGACATCACCCTCCCCTCCTTCTATTCTGCCATTGAAACAAACGCTCTCTTCACAGAGCGAGAGAGAGGGAGGGAGATGGAGAAAGAGCCATACGGAGTGAATGAAAGTGGGTGCTTATCCTTCGGGCACTAGGACCCAGCACAGACAGGAAGAGTTACGCGAGCAAGAGAGAGTGTTGCTACTCTCTGCTGGGAGTCCATCCTCACCATTCTCTCGTTCACTGAGGCGCTGAGACATTAACGGAACAAAGTTTGTCCTCGCAGCGTTGCGAGCTGTACAGAGCAGATGATACTCACACAAGACATTTGAGGACACATCATTGTCTTGTTTTTTTTTTTTGTTGATTCTCTTGTCGTAATTTGTCTTGCTGACTTGTTTTCACTTCTGCTGGATCCTATGGGCCTCTCGGAGCCCTGCAGCTGATCTGAGTGTGTGTGTGTGTATGCGCACACACGTGAGTGTCATTGCACATTCGGCAGCATGCGCTTCTTCGCAAGCCTGGGCAGAGGCTGAAACTTTGCCTGCCTGAAGGCAAGACGGGATGCGCGGGTGAGCTCAACGGACGTTTGGAGCGCAGAGCCAGCGGGACTGGCTGCAGAAACCAGTGCCTTCTTTTACCCACAGTCCTCTGGTGGCGTCATGCTGAGTCTGCAGGATTCTGTGTTCTTTGAGATCAGCATCAAATCTCTCCTTAAGTCCTGGAGTGGGAACTGTAAGTAACACTCTCTGATGCATACACCGTGTGCTTTATGATGATGAAACGTCCAGCTTTGCGTTTAGAGTCTGGGAATGGTGTATGATGGATTCCTGAAAAGTGCTGGCTGCGACAGGCCTGCAAACACACCCTCCTCTCTGCATAGATGCAGAACTGTGCCGCTCAATTGTTGGAGAATGATGCTGAAATTACATTTTGGTTGTGCGTTGCATCATCGGAGCATTACACACACTTGACTTGACCAGCAAAGCTTTAGGGGTCATTAATATGTCCTGACCTATTCCAACCCAAAACCTAAGCAGTACTATTTCTCATGTTCAAAACACCATTCATATTCTCTTTTGGGCACTTAGGTTTTGCATTCTGTGAAGTGGTTCGGTTAGTGGCTCCTGCTCGTCGCCAGTCTCTCCACCTTGTTCTCTGTCCTCATTTCATGTCCTCTTTGAGGGTCTTGGGTTTCACGTGATGATGGTCTGACAGCGTAGGAAGTGGCGTATAGGATAATGGTGGAAGAGCCAGTGAAGAGTCCGATCAATGAAAGGAAACATTAGCAATCCCAGTGGAGAAAAAGAGCAACGGGATCGGAATTGTACACGCATACATACTGATATCAACACACACACACACTATGATCTATATGCGTATAAAGGCACATGATGTATTTCTAAGATTACTTGGTTTTTTTTTTTTGTACCTGTTAAAAACGGGTTATAAACAGTTAATTTTGCTACTCACAGTATTTAACATCAGAGCTTCTGAGCATTTATGTGGATAATATTGAGAATTTCTATTTTTGTGTGTATGTATTTATGTATATGTATATAAAACAGTTTGAAGGTATTTTTCTAATAATCTGTTTTGTAATCTGGACTAGTAGCCCAGTCCAGGAAAGGGAGAAAAAAAGTCACAAATAATCACATTAGTCTGAATGAGCTGGCCAAATGTGATTTAAATTTCATTAATATTATTAGGGGCGCTTTAAATGTTGGAAATGTAATCTGTCCAATAGGACATAAATAGTTCTAATGTAAATACTTGATTGAAAATAGAAACTGGAACATTCTGTGCATGTCAGTGATGTCTTAAATGACTGTTGTGTCATGTTAAAATTCTCCTGCTCCTTGTCAGCTGTAAAGTGGTGGAAATAAAGTACTGTCCCACAAGCTTTTGGATGTGTTTGCATTAACAGATGCATTCTTTAAGATGAGGAAAAGTAGGACTACACGATATTGGAAAAATCTGATATTGCGATTGTTTTATTTTTCTGCAATAAATATTGCAATATGAATACAGTTTCACAAGATAGTTTGAATCGCTCTATTTGACTGTTTTCTGGGGAGAAATTGAATAACCACAATGCAAAAAATGCTTTTCTTGCTTTGTTTAGTCTCTTTTCTAGTCCAAATATCTAAACAATCTTAGATCACAAAAAAATATTACAGAAGAAATAAGGCAAAATTAAGAGTTTTTTCTTAAAACAAGCAAAATGATCTGCCAGTGGAGTAAAATAATTTTTGTTTTTGCTTTGAAATGTACATATTTGAACAAGAAACAAGACAAATTCTAAGTGAGAAAAACCTTTTTTTTTTCTTTTGCATAAATTTTGTATAGAAACATTAATTAAATACATTAATTCTTTAGCTCCTGGTCAACTATAATCCAGACTCCACATTGTATATCTTGCGATGTGACTATTGCAGATGCACACATTGCAATATCGATGCTGAAACGATATATTGTGCAGCCCTACCGAAAAGTGCATTTTTCTGCTTGATGAATATAAATATTGTCACTCAAATATTCAAGTATTGTGACTTCTATTTAAGAATGGCTAGTCTATATTTGTCTAGTGTTATATTTGTCCATAAGATTAATGTTTATGGTAAAAGGTGTCTGTTAACCTAGCTTATTTTATTATAAAATTGAATAAAAAAACAAACAAACAGTACTGTTAAAAAAGGTAATATTGTATTATTTTTTATTATTTTAAACTTGTTTTCTAATTTGCATTTGATTTGAACACGTAGTTCTTAATATAGTTTGATTTAAATTAAAATATAAATAGTAATTATATTCGTAAAATAGTCATAGTTCATAGTTTTTTTCACATATGTTTTTAGTTTTACATTATACACAGATGCATGAGCGGTTGTGAATGTGCTTTTATTTATTTATGTGTTATTTATTTATTTATGTATTTTTTTATTTTTTGAAGAAGAAGCAGATGTTTCATTTCAGGATGTAGATGGAGCTGTTTGTGGATTATTTCTCTAAAGCATTGAATAGAAGTCATGCCTTGCAGGTCTAGTTGCAGTCAGTGAGAGGCTAAATTCAGTATTTATCTCCAAAAACATTACTAGCTTTTATTTTTAAATCACTGCTGTGCTTGAGCCATCAGTTAGTATTACCATCCACTAGTTTGTGAATTTGTAATATTCAGTGATATGATTTATTTATGAATATAGCAGTTTAATAGTCAGTGTTGACAGTGTTAATGTAACAGCTTTTTACGTTGGTCACTGTTGGAGAAATGTCACTTGGAGTTGGCATGCAACAGTAGTCTCGCTTTCGTCCCCTCCTCTCTCCAGTCTTGTGTGTTGATGCCAATTCCTGTACGTTGGGCCTCTCTGTTCAAACAATGAGGAGCGAGACCTAGTTTCAAGAGCTGGCAACATCCAACCGAGCCTGTGGACACATCCACTCTGCCCACAACCCGACACTGGTTAGAAGTCAGGTCAAAAACATAACTTTGTCTCTCAGTAAAAGCTACTTAATGTGAAACCTGCAAGGGTCTTCTTCTCAATCTGTGTTGTGTTGTAAATGTACGAAGAAACTTGATCAAAGAGATTGGTGGAATCTGGGCATGTTGAGACACTGCTGAAAAAATGTTGACACTTTATTATAGCCATAGCAGATTAATCTCGTTCTCTTTCAAATACAAACACAGCCCCTTTATGCTTCACCATGTAGGAAACAGGTGAAAGACCACCATGAAGATTTAGGGGAATTTTGTTTGTTTGAAAAAGCATTTTTTTGGCATATGGGCAGTGTTAAAACACCTTTTTATAAGCTAGATTCTCAGCAAGGATTTTCACAAATGATACTGTAGACCCAGAATTGTACTACCGTGACAAATATAATATAAAAATGTAATTAAATTTTTTTTTTCCCACATTTAAGGGACTATATTTGGAAAATTTAGTTCTCGATTAGGGCTGCATGATTAATCGAAAAAAGATCACAATGTCGATTCGACCCCCCCCCAGGGCTGTGCAATTAATCGAAATCTATTCGCAAGAGGCTGCGGTATGAAATATGTATTTAATTTCCCCCGCCCAGAGCAAATGCGTGACAACCATCTGTGCGTCACAGTCTTACTAGCCAATTGAGTGAGTACACTTTCGTTCTGCCCAATCAGAATTGCGCAACCAAACTATGCGGAATGTGCACAATAAAACAAATAAACAGGAACGCGTGTACAAGTGAGATGATGGCGTCTGCCGCTTCAGAAGAATTAATAGACAAAATAATATCAAAGCAAAACAGGATATTTGTAATATGGGAATATTTTGGTTTCAAAGTCACAAACAAATAAAGTTGAATGTTTTGTGTATTTTCATGTGTATTTCATATGCATTCACTGCTCGTGATGCAGGTATGTGCGCAGTCTGTAGTGACTGACTGTAATGTAATGTACTATCAAAATATAATTTGTCATTTCATTTTCATAGGACAGTTATATAAAGATGCATTAGTTGCAGAATTTGAAAGCAGTTTAACGATTTAGGTTTAACAGTTTACCTTCCAGTTTAAGAAAGAACTAACGAACAGCTGGTACAACCCTACCCAGGAGATAATAATGCCATAACGCACTACCTCGCTAAAGACACAGTGCCTTTTAATGCAGTGACCAAAGAAGGATTAAAAAAAAAAACTCATCTAAATGCAGGATAGGAGATATACACTTTCATCTCGCACCTATTTTAGCAATTTTGGAGTACCACAGCTGTACGATTAACGTCATGATATTTTGTGTAGCACCTGTGATAATTTTTTTGTTTTAGACAATATAAGCTACAGTGCTATCAGCCTTGTTAGTTTGCTGAGTATCCTGTATTTTATAATTATTATTTTTTGTTTGCATAATAAGCTACACTATCTCCCTAATTTGATTTCATCTTGTTTACAGAAAGGTAAGGTCATTTTATTTGTGCTTACTGTTTGCTCTAGAGAAAAATGAGTGTTTAATTTCCGAATATTTATAAACAAATTTAAATAAATGTTGAAGTAAGTTAAAATCTTTTCACTTTCTTTTTAAACTAACACTCTAAGAAACTACGATACAGAATATTAAGCTGAAGCTTGTCTTCAAAATTAAATCCAAATCAAATCGAAATCGCAATATCCCTCAAAAAAAAAAAAAAAATCTCAATTAGATATTTTCCCCAAATTGCACATATTATTGTTGTTGTTTTACCATATGTTTGAGAATAACAATAATAATAGCCTACTCATATCAACCTTCATTTTACATCTACAGAATCGTGAGAAAATCGTCATCTTGGTTTTAAGCAAAATAAAAATCGTGATTCTCATTTTAGCCAGAATCATGCAGCCCTATTCTCGACTACTGCCTTAGTGGTTAGTTCCCATAACAGCAATCCTATAACTAATGCTTTTTTGTATTCGTTCATTAATAAGTCAATTATGTGGATGTTCGCAGTCGTGAATGGTTGGTTTTTGCCTGCTTGCTGCGAAGTAACTTGGGTAAAGTTCATTTACATGCTTAAAACTACCTTAATCAAAACACACAGCACATCATGGTTTAATAGTTTGTAGTGGACATTTTTAAGAAATTATTGCACCTTGTTGGGTGTTTAGGTTTGTTAATGGCCATTTTAAACCAAGAGTGTGAGTTAAATATGTTCAGTGTAATGCATTACTTGATTTTCCTTTGTTTGCATACCTGTGTCTTATACTTTGATTTGGTTTGGATTGAAGAATACTGTAAGTCACTTTTTTATTTCTGTAGCTATACAGGATGTGTCAAAGTAGCTTAACTGAGATAATCTGGCAAAATAGTAAAAGCAAATATCAGTAACAAGTTCAGTTCAGCAAAAAAACGTTCCATAAAATTCAGCAGTGTTGTTTCATTTTAGTTAACGTTAATGTTGAATCAGTTCAGTTTAATACTTGTGCCAGTGATGAGTGATCTGATGCAGGGACAGTGGCAGGCAACCCATACTCTATCAGGTGACCCAACTAGACAAACATATAAATATACACTAAATTAGAAACATTTATCTTCACACTTTGTAGCAAAATAAAAAATCTGTACAAGCCTGCAGGTTATTCTGGTAAAATAGTAACTGCATAACTATAAATAGTTACTTGCATTCTGATAAATAGTTACTGCATATGTTGAATTTCTTTTTATCTTTTACTAGGTGGTGGACCAAGAGCTTGGGAATTAAAACTTGAAGTTAAACTGCGTCAAGCACACTGCAGTCAGTGATTTGAGAGGAGTGATCGCTTCAGTCTAGTGGTGTATGTTGTAGATGATGTCATGCAGGTTATTTGATCCAGCACAGACTGCATCCACATGATGATTTTCTGACAATCAGAGTGTATGTGTATGTGTGTGACTCTGTTTGCATCTCATTTACCCAATAAAAGCTCTATTTGGATGGAACTAGTTTCCCTGAAGAGCTTAGGTAAATTTGAGTTCAGCTGACTTTTTATTCCCAGAGATGTACTACTTCAGTTTTTTTTTAAAACCTTTTTTTGGCAAGTTACCTGCTATTTTTGCAAAAGTGAGAAAATATTATTAAACTCCAGATTTTCAAAATAATAAATTACTTTGTTTTTTCCCCCCATATTTTTAAAGGGCACCTAGGTTACCCCTTTTTCCAGATTTAATATAAGTCTTTTGTGTCCCCAGAATGTGTCTGTAAAAAACACCCATCAGATTATTTATAATAGCTTTCACAAGTTTGTATTTTATAGCTCTCAACAGCTTTTTGCTGTTTTTGTGTACTGGGCTTTTAAGGCTAGTCCTCCCCGCCCACTGTTCCCATGTGCCTGTCAGCGTGCCTCAATCTCCGCCCTCGGCTGCCTCAGCTTAGACAACTGACAGACATAAAGGAAGAAGATCTCACGTAACGTTTGTGAGAAATACTACAGTAAGAACCTTCCTAATGATTATTTGATGCATTTGTTGTGGAGCTGCAACGATGAGTCACACACAGCGTTCACATACACACACACACACACACACACACACACAGCGCGGACACACACACACACACATACAGCGCGCGTATTTATCCACTGCTGTATGGATATCCGTTATGTTAATGTACAAAGTAAACTTGATTTAACGTCCACAAACCGGGATTGAAGCGTCTTCTTTTATAATTGTACTGACGTGCGGCTGTGTTGATGAAGTAAAGCTGAAGTAAATGGCTGTAATTTATTACAAACATGCACTGTTTTAAAAGATTTTAAACTTGTAAAACTCACTCTTTATCACATTTGATGATGATTGATGATCCTAGTGAACTGAACAGACCTTTTATTCCCGGTTGCTTTGCGCACGTCCTGTCTTGTGGAAAGGATTATAAACGTTACTACGGAGACATGTTAATACGCAGCTGTCAAATCAATTCGGTGGGTGGAAAAAACTGAATAATCAAACTCCATCTGAATTTGTTTATGAATGACAAAAGTTACAGACGTGTATATGTGATTAACTTAACGCAAGGTCAAATTTGACAATTGAAAGTTTCTGATACAGTGTGTAAATGTAACTGACGGAACGTGTGGTTGAATTCATTAATGTGCGTATATTTCTGACAAGATTTTTGGACTTTGCTATGACTAGGCATGGGCTGGTATAAGATTCTGATGGTATGATAACCTTGGATAAAAATGTCATGGTTTTACTGTATCATGGTATTGTAATTACTGCTCTAAAATATGTTCTTTATAAATGTCTGGATAAAAAAAAAAAAAAAAAACTTTTTTCACAATACAGTATATATTTATTTTAATATTTTGGAACAGCAAACATGTCAGGCTAAATAATTCAAGTAAATAAATCATTGACTTCTGCTGTCCTCATTAGTTTCCAAAACACAGATTTCTTTACAACTTGAAAAGGCATCTTTGGATATCTTTCTTTTCTGTGGATATAACAGTCTGTTCGGCTCTACAGCATGTTTGAATGTTGGTTTATAAGAGATTTGTTTTTCAGATGTTTCATGACTAGTAGCTTTTAATGTAGAGGGTCCATTTCACTGGAGATATTGCTGCCCTTAAAAACTAAATAAAAAACACACAAAAAATGTACGGTACAAGCGATATAACAGTAGTATTTAACGTAGACTAACCATATTCCGTACACAACGATGTTCCGTACAGATTACTTTTTAACAACAATCTCTGAATAAATACTTACGGGTCGTAGACAAGCTATATATCTGTGTAATGTTTATTTCTCACTCTTTCACCCCCTGAGCACAACAGAGACCCCCTACCATATGTTTCCAAGAAAATTCTGTAAGTTTGCTACTTTCACCTAATGCGCTTGAAAATAGACAGTGGGCAAGAGGTGAGGGTGGCTTGGGAAGGGAGACATTTAAAGCAACGACAGTATGCATTTGCATTTAATTTATGCATCACACAGTATTACAGTCTTTATGAAAGGAATATTATGTTATTACAAATTAAATAAATTATCTTTTGTTGAATAAATGCTTTGAAATGGGGATATTTAAACGTCAGTTGTGGGTGATGATCACATGGTGCAACTCTCCGCCAGAGAGTTGTTTGGATGCTCTTTGTGCAGTAATGATGTTTATATTTATAAAAGGTCAGCCAAGTTAATGTTAATTTGCATGAATTTAACATTTTAATATAAAATTTTCATGCTGTAATAAAATAAACATGATATAAAAATAAAATGATTGTAGTTATTTAGTTTCAAACTTTCATAAAAAGTTTTTAAGCATAACATTAACTTTAAGTTAAACACAATAATAGTATATTCTGACATGGGTTTTTAATAAGACTTAAAGAAATGTCCATTTTTGCTGTTGAATTGAAGTTATGCGCCCTGTACAGAACACTATTTTGATCGTGTATGGAACACCTTTAATACCTATCATGTTCCGTACACATGCAAAGGCGGTCCTTTTCCCATCTGTTCTCCAAAACTACTAGTCTAAATGATATCAATCAAAATTTTGATAGAGAATGATCACAGAAACATGTTTATCTCGCGTTCAATGACGGAGGAGGGGTCGTTTGAGTGCGCTGAATAACGAAAAGTGTACGGAACATGGTTAATCTACGTTAGCAGTTTTAAAACCTTGACCACGCTAAACTTTGAAACAGGTTATCGTCCCATGCCTAGTTATGACCTTTAGTTCAGTTGATATTACTTTGAGCAAAACTTTTAATCAAGTCTAGTAAGCACCAATGATCAAAATTTGCTCCTGTGATTGAGTACCTTTCCATTGGTTGTTGTGCTCTGATTTAGACATCCATCCTAATGATTTATGCTGGAATTGAACTGCTAAATATATGTTTGAAAAAATAATTTTGTAATCAGAATTTGACTAGAACCATCAAATATAAGAGTGCGAAAATGATCTTGTCGAATGATTTTTAAAACAGTATGTTTCAGCATGTGGGAGTGCTAAAGCACACAATGCCCAGCTGTGAGAGTTCACACATGCAGTCAAGGAATCATGTCTTATGTAGCTCAGAGTATCAGAATGTCCTGGCCAACAACAAACAGACTCTACATTAATGGGCCCCTGTGTGTGACTTTATTCCATGTGACTCCCTGCCTCACTCTGAGGCACAAATGTGTGCTATGGGGTCAGCAATGCAGCCCAGTGTGTCACAAAATATCCAGCCAGCATCCACCAGAGGAACCAAGAGAAGGATAAACAAAGAGAAAGACTTGCATTTTCCCTCCTCTCTTCTTTTGCTCATCCTTTCTGCATCACTGAGTGGAAAATTACAAACAGTGTTAGAATGCCTGTCAGCAGACCCATCGGCCAATCAGATGTGGCTCTAGAGACCCCATTACGATACAGGCCAATTAAAGCTGGCAGTGTGACATCATAGGGAGGCGTTGCTAAACAGGAAACAAAGAGTAAGTGTTTGTACATAGACAAACAAACACACAAACAGCTCTGAGGACGAAGTGCATGCATCGTCAGAGTCTGTGAATGTTTGTGGTTTATTATTGAGATCTGGAGTTGCTAGGTGTGACTCCTCTGAAAAACTCATTAAATTTCTCAGGGATTTTTTTTTACCCATCCTCCTATTATTGTTTGAACTTCTCTCGCTTCATGGTGGTTTCTCTGGCAACCTGTGGGAGACAAGGGCAGGGATTTCCTGAGTGGGGTTGACATGTGACACACACGCGCACACACACAACGCTTTTCCAGTCTTTCTGCATTTACTGCTGGATTGAAAAAAAATGCATGTTCATTAATTCACAGGTGCAATCTTTATCTATACTCAAGTCAAACGTGTGTGTGTGTGTGTGTGTGTGTGTGTGTGTGTGTGTGTGTGTGTGTGTGTGTGTGTGTGTGTGTGTGTGTGTGTGTGTGTGTGTGTGTGTGTGTGTGTGTGTGTGTGTGTGTGTGTGTGTGTGTGTGTGTTTGAACATATCAGGCCATCTAAATATGTTCGAATATCACTCTGTGTAGTATCTGGAATATGAATTGTGTTTTTTTTAAATGGCGTGAATGTATTCCAAAATAAATTACTTGTATAATATAATATTACATAATGCAAATACGCACACATTTGTAAAGGAGTAGAATGAGATGCATGCGAGTATTTAAGTGCACTTCCTACACATCGCTATAGCTTCAGTTTCACTTTAAATAAACTTGTTTTGTGCATACTAGATATTGTGATCAGATATTGTAGCTTATGGCTATGATGTCAAGATGATATATGGTTTATAAGTATGGCTGGGCGATTATTGAAAATGAAACTGCATACGTTATTGGGCAAAACTGCAACTGTCATGCACATCTTGTCAGGGAAGCATTGTTGTGTGATCCTTAGTAAATCTCCAATGAAGACATAACAGATAAGTTCAATTCCAAGGATGCATCCTCCGTTTGCATTTATGTAATTGTGTGATGCACCGCGGCGAAAGCTGTTTCAATTCAAAGGCTCCTTCAAATGCAGCCTCCAAATGCGTCCTTCGTTTTCCAGATAATGAAGGATACAACCGATGGATGCTTCGTGGCTTTGCATGCACAATTTTAAATCTGAAAATTAGGTTTTAGTTTATTTTGATATCTAACCAAACTTGCTAAAAACTGAAATGTGAAATTTAGATTTGATTTTATAGACATTTTTTTTTAGATGTATGACCCATTACATATATGGACAATTGAAAGATTATTTCTACAGTTTTTGAAATCTTTTTTTATACTTTAGATCATTTAATATAAGTTTTAAAGGCACATTAATGAAAAAAGTCAGTACAAATGTTATTGCAGCTCATTAACAGCAGCTGCCATGGTTGCTAGGTGAAGAGATCAGTCGTCTGTAGACTCGACGTTTCATTTCACAAGGCTTGGATCAGACCGTGTGGACTTCGAAGGTTGCAACCTTTAAATTAAGATTCTAAAATGATCTCTGTGTTATTATTTCATCAAATTTGATTTTTAAACTACCTCTATGTTGAAAAATGCTGCTCTATCTAAAAGCAAGTGCTGGAGGTTTACTAGAACTGCCTTTACTGATAAAATGGCCATGAAAAATTCCTTCAATTAATCGTGCAGTGCTATTCTCTTCATTAACAGAAACCTTGCGGCTATTTGATGTGTGAAAAAAAAAGTATGTAAAAAATGTTCAATGAAAAAAAAACATTTCCAATTGCAACAAAACATTTTATTTTTTAAATCAGTAATATGTAATTATATGTTCTGTTGAATATGTGAGTACATTTAACTTGATATCCCGTCTCTAGATAATATGTCTATTGTTGATCTCACAGACTGATGATGATATGAATATAAACTGCATAACAACAACAACAACAACAACAACATAAACACTATATTTTGACCTAGTGCAACATGATTCACTGAAACGCATAGGCTGCATAGTGCTTAGCGCTTCATTAAATGTTTATTTTTATCATTAGCTTTCAGGTATTTTGAAAACAATGTGTCTAGTTTCACAATGATGCTGCCTTTTTTTGTGCTATAAATGAGCACTTGTGAAGTTGGCGTGCATTCATTTCTTCTGAAATCAGCCATCAGTCAAAATAGCAGCATGCACTACAAAAATAAATACAGATGATTGTGATATCATGTTGTTTTTAAATGTCATGAGACAGCTTTTTTTAATTCACACTTGAGTCTAAAATTTGAAGTGTAAAGTTGTGTCTTTGAAGCTGACAAAAAGCTCTTATAGCAATTAAAGTTATAGCAATTAAAGTTCTTATAGCAATTTTAAAGAGAAATGTGGTTTATTGGAGGAAAATTTGTTCTTAGTTTCTCTGTTTATTAATTTATTTCTATTACAATGTGACAATGGTTCAGTTTATTTATGTGGGTTAATTGAAACATTTGATCTTATTATTAAATTAACTCACAAGCCTTGAATTTGGTGCACTATGACTTGCATTCTTAAAGAAACCCGAAAGTGCTTAGTCTTTTAAATAGATTTCCACTTTGTCCTCAGATTTGTCAATGGTGTTTTCTGCCTGAACACTGACTGAAGTTCAGAATGCTTTATAATGCTGTATTTCTCTCTGTTTTGACAGCCTCTGTCCCTGTCAGCAACAGCAGTGTGAGTAGGCGAGGAACGTCCCCCTCTGCTCCACCCAGCTGGGAGAAGCGCAGCCTCCACCCCGCCACCATGTCCAGCATCACCATCGACCCCGAGCTCAAGCCCGGGGAGTTTGTCATCAAGAGCCTCTTCGCAGAGTTTGCTGTGCTTGCCGAGAAGAAGATCGAGGTGGTCATGGCTGAACCGCTGGTCAGTATGGCCTACAAATAGTCAAGAAAAATGACCTGAAATAACAATATACTTTTTCTAATGATGGAAAAGTACAGAAATATAAATTGATCACTGTGTGTTGGGTGGAGTGAAACAGTTGAAGGTCCCGTGAAATTAAAATAAATAAAAAGTTAAGTTAAAATGAAAGTTGTAAGTTTAATATAAGTATTGTTAGTTTTTAAAGGTGCCATATACTGCATTGGTTAAATAAGTTAAATTGTTCGTCAGATCCGGTTGAACAACCCAAATTAGGCATACATGCAAATGCGGAGGGCATGGCCTGTGAGTCTCGTCACAGTTTGTTTTGTCCTCTGATTGGCCCGTTGTCCACCGAGGTTTTATACTCGTGGAATTTACATGAGAATGAAAAAAAGTGGTCTCTGAGGCTTAAGCCTGGTTTATACTTCTGCGTCAAGTGATCGGCGTGACCCACGGCGCAAGCCTCGCGCGTAGTTGTGCATTTATACTTCTGCGCGCTGTTTCTCTTTCTCTGTCATACACTTCTGAAACGCTAGCTGGCAGTAGGTGTTTATGTTTCTCTGTGTCGAGTTTCTTCGCTGGTGTTTAGTTTTCCCTGAACACTTCCTTAATGTACAAGTGGCTCAAATTCGCTCATTTTGAGGCGGGAACCGGCGGACGTGCAACAACTTTAATCATAAGGTAAACCCAAAACAACAGTCTCCATCCGGAACTCCTTCACGGGACTCCACACTTGTAAACACTCGCTGCATCGGGCGCACGGCTCTCACCTCCGCCCACTCTCGTCAGCGCTACCAAGCCGACCAATCACAGAGCTTGCGCTACGCGTACGCGTTACATTTTTTGAGAGGTGCGCGTCAACGTCGCCGACGGCCACGGCGAGGGGCTATGCGTCCACGCGTATGCTGCACCGTAGCATACGCGTACGTTTGACGCAGAAGTATAAATGGCCTTTACAGTATGCCTGTTTCCATATACTAATCTTTTATTATTCTACTATGCCTTGGTATACTCAGATTTTCATTATATGGTACCTTTAAGATATCTATAAGCTAGTGTGCTCCAAGACAGTGACAAAATTCTCATTTCGAAGATACAAACCTCATAAAAAACACCCAAAGCTTGCAGTTTGTCACTTCTGCCTAAATGGATCAATGATTTTTTTTTTTTTTACCTCATCACCTCATACTTCAGTTTCTCATCAAATCTTGACCAATCAAATGCTCTCTAGTGTCTGACATGCCCGCCCCCTTCAATAAGCTTGTCATTTGCTTTTCATTTGATGCACTTGATCTCGACCGCTCTCACTGGCAGAGCTGTGATAAAACAAAATGCTGTTGGTTGTTTTTTTATAGGGGAGGAGATACTCTGTCCCAGCCTCTCTTCATGTTTGTCTCAAGAGATTACGTCAAATTTATATAATATTTATATGTATAACATATAATATCACAATATAGGTAAAAAATATGTTTCATTGCTATTTTAGTGATGAAAATTATTCTTTTTATTTTCTCATCAAAAGACTCAAGATTCAAAGATTTTGAAAATGATTCAATTAAATTGCATCCACAAAAATGCATTAACAGTATTAAACTAAATGGCCAGCATGAACTTGATGATATTTTAAATAAATATGTACAAATACAATATGATTAAATAACACAACAGTTGTCAGTTTTGATGATCATAAGTAATGTTTATTGCGCTCAAATCACCCAGAATAGTTTCTGAAGGTTATTGTGGCATTGCAATCTTTAATAAAATTCAATGAAATGAGATGAAATCTTCAATAAATTCAATTAAAAAACATATGAAATATATTAAATCACATATAAATCACAATTTGTCCAAATAGAGGAGGGTGTTGAAATGGCACAGCAAGCCATGAGATGAGTTAATGAGATGAGTTTTGTATTGGCAGTTAACACAGGGGTGAAAGTGGAGTTGTTGGTTTATTTTGAGAAAAAGAGGGTCTGTTGTGTTCGTTTTTCGAAGGTTATTGCCGAACAGTGCACACACACACACGTCCCTCATGCATTCCCAGAAACAGAAGCAGAGGTTTGGATTCTTGGAATGCTGTTCTGTTAGATTCTTCTCCGAGCCCCCCGTGCTGAAATACACACAGACTTGTCTTTAACCGCTTCCTCTCTTTGTTCCCTCCTCTTTCTCCTTGTGTGTTTACTCAGTGGCCCACTGAGCTCTCTCTCTCTCTCTCTGTGTACCCAGCGAGAGATTCAACTGCTAATGACCGTATCAGAGAGAGGTTGCTTTATTAAACACTGACATTCAGCTCTCTGCCTTTGAACTTCTCCCTCATAATAAAGTGTTGCTACAAATGTAAATAAAGATAACAGGGCATTCAATGTGTCTTTATGCCAGTAAACTGGAGTCCTTGAGTCATTTTACAGATGGTAGGATGCTGTAAAACTACTCTGTAAAAAAATTGGACTGCAGAGAGAGATTAATTTCCTCAGAAGCTGAAATTTATGTCTGAAAATTGGGGCTATTTCTGAAATGACTCTCATTTGAGTATTCATTCACTTTGGTAACATAAAGAAATTCACAATTTTTTAAAACTTCCACATAACTCTGATGCTGCTAGCCTGCTTTTTTATTTTTATTTTTATTTCTATAGAAATACATAGAAGTATTGTACAGTCATTCATTTATTTTTAATAGATTACTATAAATGTACATGTTTTAAGTTACAGTACTTGTTTGGAGTTTAAATAAATAGTTAATTTGGCATGTCTAGAGTTAAGACTGCTCCACATTTTGTGGTAAATATATATATTTTAAGGAAGTCGCCATTTACAGCTGTATTAAATTGGTCAAAAGCATAATGCACACACTCTAAATTCACACATTAAGATACAGTACTTGTTTGGTGTTTAAATAAATAGTTAATTTGGCAGGCATGTGTATATTTAAGACTGTTCCAAATTTTGGGGTCAAAATATTATATGTAGTTTTTGTATAATATGTATTTCTTTCTAAAAAAATCTATGTATTTTTAAAGAAGTTGTTATATACAGTTGCATTAAATTGTTCAAAGCAGGGCCAGACAGAATCTGCTGACTTATTTATTTATTTACCTTTTTATTTGCAGAATCTGTGTATTTATTCAAAATGATTTTTGAAGTGTAAGAGCTGAAAACTTAACGCATAAAAAAAAAAAAAAATATATATATATTTACAGTATAGTGAGGTTTACAGTATAAATTCAATTAGAATCACTTGATTTGTAAACATAACTACAACAACTCTAATCTCTAATATAATACTTCCACTAAAAGATTACGTTGCGAATTATACTGTACATAAATCATCTAAACATTGGCGTATTAGTCAATATAATTACTGAAATTAATCTAAACTGCATAAATATGTATTTTTACACACTTTTACATAAGTAATTCCACATGGGCCTTGTCAAAAGTTACAGGAAGAACAAAAATATCACCACCCGTGAAATCTATCACAAAATAATTTCTTTGTATTAGCTGTATATAATTTTAATCACTTATCTGTGTATATATGTATATACATAAATACACACACAGTACTCAGCATATATAAGTACATCCCTCATAAATCTATCTTTTAATTTCATATTTTTAAAGGGAAGCTATACAATATTATATTTGTGCATATTCATTAGATTAGTCAGTACTGATGCCAAATCTGAAGCTTATCTAACAAAATAACAAAAAAATAAATAAATAAGTGCACCAAAATTGTTGTATTAGAGGAAAATATTTATCACAAATTGTTTTAAAAAGATGAAAAAATCAAGAGAAGCAAAAATATCTAAAATTTAGTTACCTTTTTGTAGTTTGTAATTTTTTTTTGCAATATTTCGCTTTGAATTTATTTATATTATCTTTCAATTCCAAAAGATGTTGGGTAACCAAAATGTTTTTTTACTAAATATGTTTATTTTATAAAGCGGTTCTTCTATGCTTATATTCACTAAGAACAGGATAAAAAAATATTCATTTTCAAAATGCTGCGCACCGTATTTATAACTTTTTATTATTGTCTGCTTTTTTGTCACAAAATAAAGGATGGGTTTCAATATCAGACTACATTTTCCTAAGGTTTAAGAATGTTTTTCATGATCCATCTTTCATTTTTTAATTCACACTGCTCTTTTAATGTTCTTTCAGGAGAAGCTCCTTTCCCGCTCGCTGCAAAGAGGAGAAGATGCACAATTTGATCAGGTTAATATCTGAGTCTGTCATTATTTCATTATCCAATAACTATGTTTGTGTGGTATGTGTCTCTGCCATCTATTGCTTTTCAGTTCCCCCCTCTTTCTCTTTCTTTCTCTCCATCACTCATTTCTGATTAGCGCAGAACTTTTAACAGCAGTGCTGCAGCAAAATGCTTTGTTTAGCAAAACGCAAAGTAAATGAGACATCACCCTGCAATGGATCCAGTCCGTGCCATTAGGCCTGTGTGTTTGAAAGAATGAGCCAGTGAGAATGTGCTCTGTGTGCAGAAAATCACACCAATATGTGTCTGTGTGCCTCTCTATACTTTAGTTTGGAGTTTTGGTGCGTGTGTGTGTGTTTGTGAGTGAGCAGAATCGCTGTGTCATCCGCAGCAGTAGATCAGCACAGGCTGCTGGGAGAGAGAGTGTGTGTGTGAGAATATATCAGTTCAGGGTGTTAGAGTGTGTCTGCCAAGTGCCATGAGGGCCGGGGGAGCAGTTACATAACTCTCCTTAAGCACATGCATCATGCTGTTCCCCACACACACACACACACACACACACACACACACACACACACACACACACACACACACACACACACACACACACACTCACCTGATGCAGGCCGTATGTACAACGAGTGAGGTTTGAAAAGTCTGGGCTTCAAAATGAAATTTGCGCGTGGGAATAAACAATGTTCTGTGACTTCTAAGCATTTTGAACAAAGAGGCATTGTGATTTAAATTAAATAAGATGTATTTGAGATGCTCGACTATTTTAGGTTGCTAATGAAATGAGTGAATTTGTGGGCATGTGACTCTTTGTGCAGAGGGTCAGATGTTCTTTCTTCCGTTGAAACCGTTTTCTCAGATACTGCTTGGAAAGAGCAAGTTTGCTTGGGATCTTGTTTCTAGGCGTTTGCTAAACGAGGGGTTTTCATTTGTTGGGATGCTTAGCTCTCCCAAATATGATCATCCTCCTTGTAGAAGGCTATGTCTATGTATATCTGTTTCTTGTTGTAAAGAGCCCGTATTATGCATTAAAAAGGGTCATATTTTGGTTTTGGGGGGTCTCTAACAACAGTCTGATATGCATGCAAGTTCAAAAACACTTTCATTGTCTTATCATATGCATTTATTTTTACCTGATTATTCCAACGACTCAGCACAAGACAGAGAGAAATGGCCACCACGGCTTATCAACAATTTTGTAGTCAGAGTCTACTGTATGTGTGAGCCCAATGCAGTTAAATAGCATATTACTCTACTTTTAACCATGACACACATTCAGTATTAATCCACACAGTGACAAAAGCTGAACTATTTTGAAACTTGACCGCCGCACGTGTGTAGGAACAGCTGACGGTGGCCATAGCAACAACAAACGGCAGTGGATCGCGAGCTCACAAACGCATTTAAATCTGTTAACAAAGCAGCACGTGCCACGTTTTCAAAGTGGTTTTAGACGAGAATATAAAGTGTCAACCAGACACGGTACAAGTCACGTGGAGCGGTTGCAAGTAATAAAACACAATTAAATAAACATATTGTAAGCTAGAGAAAACATGTTGGCAACCATTTTAATCGCACTTAAGTTACTTATGGCCCGTTTCCACTGAGTGGCATGGTACGGTTCAGTACACTTTTATGGCCCTTTCCACTGTCAAAGGGTACCTAAAAGCGAACCGTACTGTATCATTTTTTTGGTCACCATTTGCAAAGGGTACCATAAGGCGGAGCTAGACGTGCAGCTGAACGCTATTGGTTGACAGAGATACTTCACTCGCAGAAGCAGGAGAATGAAAACAAAGGAAGCTTTACTGTGACATTTCCTCGAACAAGAATGACGTCGACTGAATCTTTCTGTCGTACACCACGTCCACCAAAATGGTACTCTTTTGGCAGTGGAAACACAAGCTTGATAAAGGTGAGCCGTACCGACCCCTACCGTACTGTACTACTCAGTGGAAATGGGCCATTACACTTGTGAAATGGAGAAAGAAACTGGTACATGAATTGTGTACTGTAACGTTCCTGTCAAGCTCTGACAAAGTCCCATACATCAATAGTCTTTTCTGATCTTTCCTTTAACAAACAGCCTACAAATCCCCTGTTGTAAGCATGTAGATTGTTGAAGCACTCGTCAGAAAAATGGCAGGAGCACAGCACAAGACTGGGGCTATAATGCTGAGGTATTTTTGCAAAAATAAACTTCAAGCACAGACTCTTCACAGCCTCATCTTTGACTAGAGGAAATAACACTAACTTTCCCTCACACTTCAGAGCACAGCGTCTACGCGACAAGATTCAACCGGGATCTGCTACAGTGTTTGTCTTCTTTTTTTGCTACAGTGTTTGTGGGCAGTGGTTTTAATTTTCCCGGGTCTGCGCATGCAACAACTGGACGGGGCTTGACTTCCATATCGAAGTCACGCCGACACGGCTAAAAATTCGTTACCCCGGTGATTCGTTTGAACCACTAGGAGTCGACTTTTTTATGAATGAATCAATAGTTTTAAATACAGTACTTTCAGATTTAATCCTTAGCTGGATATTTCACTTCAGTTAGAGCTGTGTTACACACTGCATGGAAGGTCATTCTCAAAAACCCATAATAGGGGCTCTTTAAGGCCAGTAAAACTTTATGGCTTTTACATTGAAAGTGAAGTATAATATACATTTTTAATGTTAATATTAAAAACACAAATCGAAATGGTATCAATTTACAATGTTATATTATTTTTTTCTACACATAGTATTGTATTGCAGTGTTTCTTAACCATGTTCCTGGAGACATTTTCATATCTCTTTAACCAAACACGCCTGATTCAGATCATCATCTCATTAGCAGAGACTGAAAGACCTGTGATTGGTGTCACAGACAAAAGGAGACATCCAAAGCATGCAGTGTCCAGGGATGTGGTTGAGAAACACTGCTGTATAGACCATTTTGAGGGATGTAAACAAAAATAAAGGTCCCAATGTATTTCCTGTTTTACGTTTTTAATTATTACAGCTTCCGAGAATCCAAAAAAAGCCACATATTGATAAATAATGTTATGATAGCTGTTTTAAGGTTAAGTTATGATTGAATTGCCTCTTGTTACAGTTATGAAATAGTTTGATAACAAGCAGGAAATGTTCATGGGCCAATGACATGACCACATTGAAATGGTCTATTGAATTGTTTATTTACAGATCTTTTTAATCATTTATTTGAATATTTTACATTGTTTTATTAATGTGTTTAATCTAATTTTAACTTTATTTTTGCCAAAATATTAGATACTTTATCTGAATCTTATTTAATTGTATTTTAATTACTTTATTATTATTATTATTATTATTATTATTAATATTATTATTATTATTATTATTATTGATATGCTGTTATTGTTGTTGCACTTTTTTGCTTTTTAGTTGTTAGAATTTATTTTAGCTTGCCAAGTTAGAAATTCTTAAAATATATTATAAATTGTTACTTACTAAAACTAATAAGCAAGGGTTTGCTACTGTAGTTGTAGATTAGCAGTAGTAATGCTTAAATTAATGCATTGAAATGTTAAATGTGTGAAGTGCATGCAACTGGAGTCTTCTATCATTAGACATACCAAGTACGATGATGTTATGATTTTGTAATGATGATATAATATGCAGTGAAAATGTATTCAGTTATAAAAATGTAAAATAGAAGCATTTTATAAGTGATCTCAGACTTTTGGATCACAGTGTACCTCCAAACATCCCTCTTTTATTATCAAGTACAATATTTCACTCCTTTTTTGCTCACAGAACCAACACACATCGATTTGGCTATTGCATTTGCTTGTGCAGAGTCTCAGGAACTGCATGTTCAGTCAGTGACGTGTTGTGACTGCGGAGAAATGAACTCTGCTGAATCACACCACAGTACTATACCATAACTCACTTGCTCATCAGCATCAACACGCCTCTACTGCTATCACTCGGCTTGTGTATGTACGCTGTGTGTGTGTGTGTGTGTGTGTGTGTGTGTGTGTGTGTGTGTGTGTGTGTGTGTGTGTGTGTGTGTGTGTGTGTGTGTGTGTGTGTGTGTGTGTGTGTGTGTGTGTGTGTGCCTGGTGCTTGGTTACTGCAGTGAAAGGTTGAGTAACCACTGGATGTATCATCCTACACCCATCCTGCCCTCACAATAGGACAGATCAATACATGACTGCTCTCAAAAGTGCTGCTATCTTTCTTTCTTTTTCTTTCCATTTGTGAATTGTTCTCTGTTTACATATTTCTCTCATATTACCAGAGTTTTTTGAAATGGATAATTAAAATGGTTTGTGCAACAGACATTATTTTAGAGGCCCGTTTCCATTGAGTGGTACAGTACGGTAGGGGTCACCTTTATCAGACTTGCGTTTCCACTGCCAAAAGGGTACCAATGGGCATGGTGTACGACAAAGTTTTAGTTGACGTCATTCGAGAAAATGTCGGGTCATTCACATATCATATGAAAAGCATTTCTCACAAAACAGGTGTTTTATACATATAAATGCTTGTGTAAAAATGTTCATTACTAACCTTTCTGTGATCATGATTGGATTATAACTGCAGATCAATGATTGGGCAAAATAGCCTACTGTAACTTCTGCAATTTTATAAAATAAATAAATCCAACATATATGAACACATACAGACGCTTACAGTCTCCAATATGTTACCAATTACAGAAAAACTATACACAGCATACATTTAGTCCTTATTTGGGTTCAAAAACAACACACAACATATAGTCCACAGTCAGTGCAAACCTCTCATCTGTATCTTTAATCTTCACCAGCACATGTAGCCTCTTGTTAGAAAGTAATTCCGTCATTCCGAGTTCGTAATAGTCCAAAAGGTGATGATAATAGTTAAACATGGCAGTTTGTTCATGTTTTAGGTTGCTGCAAGAATCCTTTGCTTCTCTTTTGTTTTTTTCGCGCTTCAATCTCACGTTTGTCTGTTTCTGAGAGGATGTGAGTAGCACTTCAATAATCACATGCACGTTATTATCATCAGCTCAAGAAGTTCAGTATTTCAAATATAGACGTGTAGCAAACGCACCCGAGCTTTTTTCTCAAGAAAGTGAAACCACCCGCACTTTTAGACGGCCTTGTAAACAACAAGAGAACATATGGCAGATTCAGCTCTTCTTTTTGGCGCTGTGGCTGTTCATTAAAAAGACGACAAGGTTTGTTTGAGCTCGGGTCAACCATGACTCGCTATTATGTCTATATATCATCACAGCGTAATGTCTTGTCTGTGTATTTAAAAATGGCGCTTCCTTTGTTTTCATTCTCCTGGCTTGTGCACACGCTTGGGGACTTTTCTCTGTAAGCCAAGAGCACTCAGCTGCATATCTGGCTCCGCCTTTTGGTACACTTTTGTCATTCTAGGTACTCTTTGGAAAGGGTAACCAAAAAGTGGTGCTGTTCGCTTTGCTTTTTGGTACCTTATGACAGTGGAAACGGCCATAAACATCGAACCGTACCGTACCTTACCACCCAGTGGAAACGGGCCATTAACAGAAATTTGGCCAGGTTTGAGAATATTGGATGTTTTTTGAAGTTTCACAGATGATAATGTTTGCAATTGTATCCACTTTGATTCTCCAGCACATGTGTTAAACTTGATAATTTATCTACATGCAAATGATGAGAGGGCTAAAGTTCATCCATGACATTTCATCAGCACCAATCACACTGAAGGATTATTCTGCAATTTTTGTGCTGCACATCATTTTTTTTTTCTTATATGGGACTACACTCAACCTACAGTTAACACTATTTGAATCTATTCCTATGTTTGTTTTCTACATTTCTGCAGATGCATATAAATAATTAAGAAACATAATTACATTTTATAGTTACATGTTTTAGTAAATGTCATTTTTGTTTTAATCTATAAACTACTGATTATTTTATTTTTTTTCAAATAAATAAAAGTTATTTAGGTCAATTTATTTTCATCAAATAATTAAAATGTTCATGTTTTGAGACTTATTTATATTCATTTTTAGACCCAACAATCTTCAGAAGAGCTTGGTGAAATAACCCCAATTTTCACGCAAAAAAATAAACATTTATTTTTTTTCCTAATTGTAATTTTCTGATGAAAATTAAATGCTCTAAAAATAATATTTGTATGAATATTTTTTTTTTTTTTTTTTTGAGGTCTTTACCCCTCATGAAAAGTTAGTTGTTGAGATTCATAATTGTGTTTGTGTGTTACAGTTAATAAGCTCTATGAGCTCTATAGCAGAACACTGTTTGCCTTCGCTGTTGCGGACACTGTTTGACTGGTACAGAAGACAGAGCGGGACAGAAGACGAGTCGTACGAGTACAGACCTCGCTCCAGCACCAAATCCAAAGGGTGAGAAGACCTGATACCAAACATACATCTTACACAAATACAAAACAGAAGAAAGTTTAGTTTTATCTTCTATTCTGCCAGTTCTCCCATAGCTCCAGATGCTTTTTTTCTTGTGACTATTTGGAGTTCATAAAATACGATTTTATTCTAACTTCTGAATCTCTCTTTTTAGAGATGAGCAACATCGGGATAAAGACTACCTACTGGAGCGAAGGGACTTAGCCATAGACTTCATGTTTTGTTTAGTTTCTGTGGAAGTTTTGAAACAGGTGAGGTGTTGTGCGTTTCATTGCTTAGGTGTGGTGTTTTCCTGAACTCAGAGATAGGTGTGTTGTGGTATTAGCATGCATAGACTTGCTAATGGTATATCAAGGATTCTGAAGTAAAACAGTGACCCTTATATCTTAGAACTGATGTTGATCAAATGTTTTCTATAGATCCCTCTTCATCCTGTGCCAGACACCTTAGTACAAGAAGTCCTTAACCTGGCATTCAAGCACTTTAAACACAAAGAGGGGTGAGTGCACATGCACAAACACACACTTTTGTATGCAAATCAAACAGGTGTCCTCAGGGGAAATGCAAACCCGATGACAAATGCAAATAAGTGTGTGATTCCTATAACTATGTTTTTGTTTAAAGGGCACCTATTTTAACCCTTTTTTAAGATGTAATATTAATATTATGGTTCTTCTGAGTGTGCGAGTTTAGGTTCAGTTCAAAACACAATTCAGATTTTTTTATTATGATGTGTTAAAAAGTGCCGTTTTGGGGGCGTGTACACAGTTCGCTGTTTTAGGGGCGTGTTGCTTCACATGAAAATTAGTTTCGACTTCCCGCCCAACTTAACAAGGGGGCGGAGCCAAGAGCTCCCTATGGCAACAGACAGAGAGAAGCAACATGAGTGAGAGGACAAGCATTCAGCTGTACATGTACGACTCGGGCACAGACCAAGCAGAGAGTACAAAATCATTTGTGTCTTTGTATAGTTTTACAGCCAATTGTGTGCTAGTTTAAAGCTCCGAGCTTGTGCACTGAGACTTGCGGTGCCGGTGTGTGTCCCGATAGAAACTTACGTTTAGAATTCAGAAATGCATGCCGTTGCGTGTCGCCGAGCGGCGCTACTGGTGTACGACCTGCTTGAAGCTATAACTAAAGGACGCTATACACCGGATGCGCCGCTCAGAGCCACGACACGGCACACCAGACGCGCTCATTCGCATGTTATTTAAAATTAATAGTAAGGCAGAATAGTGAGCGAACCCTCCCGGTACTCACTTTCATCCGCGACACCGCGAAATGCATGGCGCTGCGAGTCGTTAGTTCGTTATTTCCAATGGAGGGACGCACACGTGAGGCAATGCACTCGCACTTTCCAGCTGCACCTAGTTAAGATGACGGGGAGTTTCTGTGACCGCAGAAAATGCAAACCGCTGAAGTTTAAAGAAGACGCAATGAAAAGTACACATGTATGCAAACCCACCAAAACTCACAAACACTGGCGGCGAGGAGAGTGATAACGTGGTGAATGTTGAGCCCAATGAGCCTTACATCTAAAATAGAGCAAGGGTGTTTCTTTGGTGACGTCGCTTTGACTCACATGCTGAAAATGACGGACGTGAAAACAAACTGAGCATATGGTTTTGCGCACCTGTCAATCAATATTGGTGGGCGGGGGGACCGCACTCCGGTCGATCTCGGTCGATCTCAAAACCGCTCCGTTTGGTCCAAGGACTGAGTGTGCTAGTATCACCACAATATGACAGTCTATACACTATACCTACACATATGTCTGTCTAAACAGCTTGAAAAGAAGATTTTTCACCATAGGTGCCCTTTAAATGATTCATTATTGACATTTTCTGTTGTCAGTACAGAGTTTGAGCTTTGGTGTTTTTTGTACTTCTTAGTTGTATTTAATTAAGTGCTGGGCAAAAATAAATCAAAAATTTATTTTTAAAATAATTTAAGTGTGTGTACTATGTATATTTATTATGTGTATGTGTGTGTGTGTATATATATATATATATATATATATATATATATATATATATATATATATATATATATATATATATATATATATATATATATATATATATATATATATATATAAATATATATATATATATATATATATATATATATATATATTATATATATATATATATATATATATATATATATATATATATATATATATATATAAATATATAAATATATAAATACACACAGACATGCATATATTTGAGAAAATCCTTATGTATATTTAGATATTAAATATATGTGTACATGATGCTGATATGATAGAGGTTTGTTGATGTTAGATGCATCAAATTTTCGACTGCCAAAAATGATCAGCCACGTAAAATAGGTGATGCTATTTAATGGAGTCTTTAATCGTTATTGTTCAATATGGAAAATAATTAATAGAGATTGCATTTTTGCCATATATTGCCCAGCCCTAGTATCACATATACATAGTAAATATATATAATACACATACGTGCATTGTCAAAACAAACTTTTATTTTGCATGTGATTAATCATGATTATTCTTTGCCCAGCACATATAAAAAGCATATAAATAAAGCTGCTACAAATCTGTAAATTGTGTAATATGTAAAAGGTCTTTTAGGGTGTTTTCACACCTAGATGTTTGTTTCGGAACCTGTCTCATTTGCCACGTGGTTCGTTTGGCATATGTGAAACCTGCCTGATTGAGGTGGTCTCAGCTCTATTGAAACGAACTCTGGAGTGGATCGATTGTAGTGAGAAAGCAAAGCGATCCAACATTCCAGGCTACAGTATATCCATGTATTATGGCTAAGTAATAGAAATATATATGGCTATATGAAAAGAGAATTATGAGTAGGGTGGGATGTCATTCCTACCAGTACATGTGCATTTTATGTCGAATACGTAAATGAAAGCATGCTGAAATACTACAGAGTGCTGTTTATCTGTTAGGAAAATTGACCAAAATTACCATCTGATCATTTTTCCATATTTTAATCTTATAATACTTTGTATTAGGCCTATTGTTTTGTTCATTTCTGCACTGACACCTCGAAAGAAAAATCAACATTGATCTGCTTCATGGTCTGACTGCAGTCTCTGTTCATCTGTTATTTCTCTATATTTTAAGCCTTAAATGTATAATACTAGCCAACATTTTTTAAAATAGATTGATTAATTCATTAGATGGATTTTAACAAAACTTGACAACTAAAGTGAGGCCATGTATGAGAAAGTCTTACCTTTGATTTATATTTGGTGATGTCTGTGGGTGTAAAAATTAAAGTGCACCTTCTTGCTTATAATGTCTTATTGCATATCGTCATAAATTAAAGTAACAATGTGACAGCTGAGGGGAATCCGCAGAACTCTGACCAATTTGAGGAGAGTTTACTCGCCCGTGACTTGTTTTAACTATTTTGGTCCGTTTAGAAACTTTGCTGTGTAAAAAGCGAACCGCACCAATACCAAAAATAAACATTGTAACAATTTTAATTTCTCTTTCGGAACAAAACAATCAATCTACAGCTGTGAAAGCTCCTTTAGTTTCTCTGATTGAAAGGAACCGTAAAAACTAATAATACATTTTAAAAGAATAAAAATTAAAATGCATTTTTTTTTGTGGAAGCTTAGTTTTTTAGGCATAATTACTTCATTGTCATGTGGTCTTCTAGAAACCATTCTAATATGCTGATTTGGTGATAAAAAAAACAAACAATAATGTAATTCGTCCATGCTGAATTAAAGTATTTTATTTTTTAAATCTACATAAATTTGTAAATAATAAAAATATGGATTAGTATCTTTTGAGATTTGTGTGGAATATTGTCTTGTCAATAATTGTTGTTATTGATTTGTTCATCAGGTACTCAGGCCCCAACACTGGTAACGTGCACATCATCGCTGACCTCTATGCTGAGGTCATCGGAGTCCTCGCTCAATCCAAGTGAGTTCTGTGGCATAAATGTGTTGTAATTTGATATAAAATGTGAAGCACGTACAGCAAGCTGATGCTCGCACATCCATTCAGATCTCCCATCAGAGTTAACAAAGCCCTCAACCCCTCTCATTCTGTCGCATTAACTCTGCTCAATGATTTATACAGTCTATTGATGCTTTTACTGTTACTGTAATTCTCTACTGGCCACACGTTAAGACTCCCTCACAGCTACATGAAACTGTCTGTTTAAGCTGTAATGTAATTTAGCCGTGTGCTGTAATAGTCCGCTCCTGAAATTGATTTACCACAGTGCTCAACCTCCCCTCCAGTTCACGATTTCCTGTGCGGAGCCACTTTGCCCTGAGGACGGTGTTCGAAGAGGCTGTTTTACATAATATGAAAAAGGCATGATGCGCTGACTGTGGTCCTTGCTTGCTTGGACGCAGACAGTTTGTGTTGTTCTAACTAGCTTTTGAGTTTTGAATTTCGCATCTGTTTAGGAAACTTTTAAATCTTGAACATGCCTAGTTGTTTTTCATTCTCTTATATGTTGATTGAAGGCTACTACACTATTGGGAACTTGATGGAAGCTTGACACTTTATATTAATCAATATTTGTGCAAATAGAAAAAAAAACTTTTAGTAGAGATTCTTTTTCCCATTGTAACATAAACAAAACAAACAAAATCTAAGCATGTAGGACTTGACATGATTTTGCAGGAAAAATCTCCCAGGCCACTCATTATTCTGTGATGTGAGAAAATTAATGAAAGAACATTTCGGTATTGTAATGTCAATGTGGGAAAAAGGATTATATAAGCACCAAAATATATTGCGATAAACGATATTATTGTCATTTTAAGACAATAATTTTAGATAATGCCTTAATTTTTTTTAACTATACTGACTGTAGCTACGTTTCCATCCACCTATTTTATGCGCATTTTAGATTTGCGCATAATAGAACGCTTGATGGAAACATCAAGATGCGCATAAAAAACATATGCTCATAACTGAGTAGGATAAACTTTTTATTCAATGAGAAAAGATGCGCATAAACTACAATGGAAACACTTTTACTGAACAAATTCCAGTATGTGCATTAAAAAAGGTCATGTGATTTTGTTATAAGAGATTATGCGATGTGATTATGTGCGAATGGATAAACCAGCACGCTGAGCACATTGTAAAACATCCGAAATGTTGTTTTGGTCATTCTAAAACGCTCTAACCGTGTCAGTATTAATTTTATTATAGTATTAATGACCTCCAGAACTGTCAAGAGCGTCTGTGCTCCGCGTTTGATGCCTTCAAACATCACCGCACGTTCACTGCGTGTCAGGATTGCCTTCTGAGGCACAAGTCATTTATTAAATGAAGAAAAGATTTTCGCAGTTTCTCCTACTGCAGCAAATTCCGTTTTTACTGTTGATATATGCTGCCTGTTAATACGGAAGTGGCGATTTTGTTCTCTTTGACTACTTGGATGGAAACGCTGCTTTATTTGCAGATCTTTTATGCGATAATCCAGTTTTGCGCATAAAGTTAATTCACATTTTTGTATAGAAACCTAGCTACTGACACCTCCAACTGAGATAGAGATGTTGCGCAATCAGCTAAAATGTTGCTAAAATTGGTTTTATGTATGGACGATATATATTGCATCACCAAAAATGATTAGGTCATGTCTATGTTTTGTGCGAGAAGTCGATATATTGATTATTGTGACAGGCCTGCTATTTAGTTTATAGCCTTAAATATGACCCTGAACCACGAAACCAGTATGTTGCCATTATTATGTCATAAGTTGCACAGATATATTTGTGGGATTAAAAGATACACTATAAAAGTCCAAATCATATTTTATAATATATTATTGTTATTATATTTATTATCATTTTTATTTTATGTGAAAAATCATTAGAATATTAATTAAAGATAATTTTTCCATAAAGACATTTTGTAAATTTCTTCCTGTAAAAATATATAAAAAAAAATCAAAACATTTTTTGTTGTTAGCAAGATGCATTGCTAAGAACTAAAGGCAATTCTCTCAGTATTTAGGTTTTTTTTTATTTTTATTTTATTTTATTTTTTTGAATCCTCAAATTTCAGATTTTTAAATCGTTCTTTCTCTGTCCCAATATTGCCCTATCCTAACAAATCATACATAAATGGAAACTTATTATTCAGCTTTCAGATGATGAATAAATTTCAATTAAATTTCAATTAGCCAAAATTGCCTTTTGGTTTTGTGACCCAGGGTCACAGTATACTTACTTTAATTAAATTATGGTAACAGTCTATTGACATCATTCTAGTGCAACTGCAGAGCTTTAGTGAACGTATTCATATTAGACTGTGATCAGATGCTTTCTTAATTGCCATTTTCTCACTGCTGTATTTTTTATTATATTAATTTTGCTTTTATTGGGAAAAAGCACACCACATATTTGCATATCTATTTGTTGCTCTCATCTGCAGTATATACTGTTTCAAAGTTTGATTTTCATATATCACCTTTTTGCCACAATATTTTTATTTTATGCTGCTCCTGTTTCAGTTAATAGTAATCTATTCAAAAGTGACTTTTATAATCATATTGAATGCAAAGTACAGCAAAAATGTATTGAAGAATGTATCAATGAAACTGCAAGACTAAAAATGTGGAATATATGAAACTTTACTTCTAAAAAAATACTGTGATTCAAATTTAGGGAAGTTTATTTATAAACTAATTTCGAGAGGATCACGTACTTATGATTGATTGCGGCTGGTCCCGCATTATCCAATTTATCATTCACCAATCAGACGACTCCTAAGCCACTATAAATGCCCTAGGTTTCATACCACAGTCATCTTCGTTTTGAAGAATTCCCCCTTCCACCCATACTCCTTCTCCCTTCCTAGATGGGTGGCACGGTGGCCCAGTGGTTAGCACTGTTGCCTCACAGCAAGAACGTCTTTGGTTCTGGTCATTACCAAACTAGCCAACGTTTCTGTGCGGAGTTTGCATGTTCTCCCTGTGCTCGCTTGGGTTTCCCCCGGGTCCTCTGGTTTCCTCCCACTGTCCAAAAACATGCAACTTAAGTTAATTGACTAATCTAAATCAGCACCATAGACATGCACTTAGTAAGTAGTTATCTCTTAAGAGCAATCACTATCTGTTCATTAGCTACTACAGCAGAGAAGTACTTGAGTTCTACCAGAGCTCAAACTCCCCTCTTGCCTTGCAACAGTAGGGAGCCGTGGGCTCGAGGATCCTTTGAGCTCAGGGTTCTCTCCCGGGACAGCATGACAAACAAGCTTTATAATCAATCATCAGCTAAGTGTGAACTCTTGAAATATAGCCTAGAGTCATGTTCAGGCTCTGTGTCTTAGTGGGTTCCATGAGCACAATTATCAAGTTGTAGCCTTTATTAATTTCAGTATGATTTATTAATTTGTTGTGTGTTTGTTTGCATGTATGCAGGTTCCAGGCGGTGCGTAAGAAGTTCATCACAGAGCTGAAGGAACTGAGGCTGAAGGAGCAAAGTCCTCATGTGGTGCAGAGCATCATCAGCCTCATCATGGGCATGAAGTTCTTCAGAGTCAAAATGTATCCCGTTGAGGACTTTGAGGCTTCGTTCCAGTTCATGCAGGTCGAGACACATACTAACTCTGTTCTTGTAGCTTTGTAATGAGCCGCTGAAGGTTGTTGATGGATGATTTTGTCAGCTGAGAAGTTCTCTTTAAAGGGATGGTTTACCTAAAAATGAAAACATCATTCATTATTCTATATGATGTTCAAAACTCAGGTAATAGAGGACAGAATAAAAATGTATTGTTATAAATGCATGTAACATTATGTGGTATGACTCATGAATATAAAACATATTGTTTTCTAAAAGCACAAACTATTAATATCTTTCAAATTTTTAAACACATTTAGTCCCTTTTTTACTGTCTGTGAGTCAGACAGTAGTTCTTTTGTTTTATTTGCGAGCTCTCTGTTCTCATGCCTCATAAAATCTCTTGAGTAACAGTCTCAGTGTATTGGATCTACCTTTGCCAACGGGACTGTGTGGAGCAATGCCTTTACATTAGCCAGTTATAGGCAGTGAAATCCAGCACTCAATATGGGCTGCATTTAACAAGCACAATAATCCAGAGATTTTTACTGAGCCAAAAGCTGCAAAGAGATGCTGTGTTTTATAGTAGACCTTATATTTCTCCAAGCACTGTATCCGAGGGTGCAGCCAGTACTGAATGTTTAATGGTTTTTAGTTACTAAAACTATTTCTTGCAAATGTTTAGTAGAAAATGTGAAGATTAGCATGTAATTGACTAAATGCTTTGTTTTTGGTTGTCTGTGTTGGTGAGGCAGGAATGTGCTCAGTATTTCCTGGAGGTGAAGGATAAAGATATCAAACATGCACTGGCTGGCCTGTTTGTTGAAATCCTCATCCCTGTAGCTGCTGTAAGTACCACACAACTTTCACTTTGTTCAATGGCTACACAGGATACAATATATATTATCTTAAAATGTAACTTATTATTGCTGTGATATTCAAGTTGAAATTCAGGAAATGTTACTCCAGTCTTTACTGTCCTTCAGAAATAATTTGAATATATAATATAAGCATTATATACAGTAAAGCCTCAAATTATTCATTCCCCTGGCAAATTCGGACTTAAAGTTATTCAACCAGCAAGTTTGTTTTTTAACCGGAAATGACACAGGCTTCTCCCAAATGATAATAATAAGACTATGTACAAGAGGCATCATTGTGGAAAAAAAATATTTATTTTTCCCAGGGGTATGATTAATTTTGGGTTTGACTGTGTATATGTGTGTGTGTTTATCTATCCAACCATCCATCCATCGATGTCTCTATCCATCTATCTATCCATCTATCCGTCCGTCTGACAATCCGTCTGTCCATCCATCCGTCCGTCCGTCCATCCGTCCGTCCATCTGTCTGTCCATCCGTCAATCTTTTAAAATGTATTTATTTATTGTATATTTTTGCTTTTGATTAATTTAATTCAACTTGTCAAAAAAACACCAACATTTTCCTTCTTAAGTACTGCAGAATCTGCTAGATTTCCCATGCATATTGAAACGTAATGCATTCTGGCTAAATTGGCGTATTGCTACATCAACTCTGATTCAAATTAACGTAATTTCTCAATATGACAACACAAGAATGCAGAACATTACACAACTTCCCATTAATTCAAATCAGAATATATTTGTGTGATCTGTGACACTTCATTCTAGTCTCATTCTGGATATTCCAATGCTTGATGTTGGAAAAATATTTAATTTCCCAAATATTTAATGGTACCTTTAAAGTTTATATCCTAAAATTGAGGCAATCTTGTGTCTGATGGAGTGATTTTAAAACAAACGCATCTCTTATAATGCAAAAATTATGCAATTGCGCTTTACTTTTGCTCCACAGTGATCATATCATCATCTGTTTTAATCACAAATCGGTCTGTATTATGTATTCAAAACGTTTGACGAAGGCTCAGTGACTCTTGTGCAAAGTTCATGATGGTACATGTCCTGTCAAGTGGTTTTAGGTGGAGCCTGTGGAATGAGTTGCTACAGAAACACAATTGAAATGCGTTTGGCTTTGTATTGACAAGACGAATGGCTTTGAGTGATTTGTGTGCTGTTGTGCTGTGAGCGGGTGTAGCTCAGCATGAGGACTCATATGTTTGTGCTTGTGTGTTTTTGGAAGGCGGTGAAGAATGAAGTGAATGTGCCCTGCCTGAAGAACTTTGTGGAGATGCTCTACCAGACGACCTTTGACCTCAGCTCAAGAAAGAAGCACTCACTGGTACAGTCCTTTTTCTGCTTTGATACATGCTTTCCCACAATCCTCCTGTAGCCTAGATCATTTTGCCACCCAGAAAGGTTTCCTTCTTTTCTGGAGCACACAAAGACAAGTTTACTAGGATCTATTAATTTCCCATTCCAAAGCTTTAAAAGCAGGGGTCTCAAACTCAAATTGGCAGTGGGCCATTTCAGTGACTGACAATTCATAGGAGGACCGTTTTAACATTTCAAGCACAAGAAAAAAGTGACGTAATTGGTGCTTTATTTGTTCATGTTTTAAATACATTAACTAATACAACCATATTGTACATTTTTAGCCACATTTTTGTCTTTTAAAACAAAGGATTGATTCTAAACTGCTGAAATGAGTTGTCAGTAATTTCAGTTTCACTTACACAACTGATCTGTGTTTAACACGTTTGCATAATGTTATCCTAATATTTTCAACATTTTGACATCAAAGCATTTATTGTTGAGACGAAACATTTAGTTTGGTGTGACTCAAGCACTTTCACTCCTGTTAAAACTCCAATTAGAGTAACTGAATCTGCTAAATTAATCTCTATGATCATTTCAGCACTTTATGTATGATAAGAGTTTTGACGAGAGCACAGGACTTAAAATATTGATCACAAACGTTTAACATTTGAAAGGAAAGGTTTAGAAATGTACATATGTAATTATGACAATGTATTTTTTGAGAATAATACTGTTACTGTAAACTTTATTGTCCACTTTTGGGGTGATTTGTTCTGCAGCGTAATAAATTTACAACACATACTGTACGTATATATCACACCACACACTTAAGACACACATTGAACAACATTAATTGTTAATTGTACCAAAAACAGCAACTACCTCTTCCCAATAAAATTCAGCAAATCAATTGCACAAGGAACAAATGAAAATTTAAATCTGTTGGTCCTTGCTAAAGGAACCCTATACCGAGATCCTGAGACAAGGATTTGAAATGAATCAAAAAGAGCATGGGATAAATCAGATGTAATCTGATGGGATTCTTTAACACCTGGATTTTGTACAAATAGGATAACTCCGGCACGTTTACTCCTAATACTTTACTGCAGGTATTTAAAACTTTAGACAGTGAGTGATTATTAGATGCAGGCAAATTTTTTGGCAGAGACCTGCAAATCTAAATTAGAATTTAAATAGTGTATATCAGAGATGCCCAAACTAGGGCCCGCTGGTCAAAGTTGACCCATGGTAATCTTTGATTTGGCCGCCATCCCATCTCAGAAGAGAGGGAGAATGATGAGGATGGTTTCTAGATTGTCAATTCAAATTTAATGTAACCCTTTGTTTGTTTGTTTTATTGTTAAAAGCTAACTGAAACTAAATGTTTCAATTAAATGGTGTAAATTAATCAGATTTTGTTTAAATGTACATACCGTCACCCGACAAAGTCTTTGGTGAGCAAATCAAGTCAAAGGCAAATTCTGCTTGAGTATTCAGCATTGAACTCCACTGTGATACAAATGTGATTTGTTTATGTTTTTATGTTTTAGTAAGTTCTCATTTAAAAATTTATACTGCATTAGTTGATACGATTTAAAGTAATGTTTTCTATTTATTTAAAAAACTAGGAAATAAATTAGGAAATTACCCATGGCAACTTTAATGTAATATAGTTTGATATATTTACCTTCGGGCCACGGCTCTCAATGATATTTGGTTTTTGGCCCTTCATACAAAAAAGTTTGGGCACCCCTGGTGTATATACACTTATATAGTATAATTATCTAGTGTGCTTGCCTATTTTCTGATAGATTGTCTTTATTCAAACAGATTTTTCCACCACCTTAATAAACACAATACACTACTTTTTAAAAGCTTGAATTTTAATTGCCTGTAATGATCTGCAAGAGTATGTTTGTATGATTAAACATATAGTAAAATAATGTAATTTTGTGAAATATTATTACCATTTAAAGTAACTTTGTTTCTCTTAAAATCTATTTTAAAATGTGATTATTCCTGTTGATGGCGAAGCTGAATGTTTCATGCATTCTAACACGATTTGTCACTCAAGACAGTTCTTAGTATTAGTGTTGAAAATGCCAAGTTCACATCAGTTCACTTCAGTTTTTTCAATATTCAAACATGTCAAATGTGTCATAGTGTTCTTTTTGTTTTCTGTTTCTCTCCAGGCATTGTATCCCTTGGTCACATGTCTGCTGTGTGTTAGTCAGAAGCAGTTCTTCCTCAATAACTGGCACATCTTTCTTCAGAACTGCCTTTCTCACCTAAAGGTAACATTTTTTAACTGCGGAATGAACACTGAGCCATTGCTTTAGCTTAGTGACATGCTGCAAGAAAATCACTGGGGCTGACCGCTTCACACAGACGGCAGCATGAAAAATGCTGTCTACAAATTACTAGAGTAGCTACAGTATATATCCCAAGAATTCTGTCTTTCTGTATATCCTACCAAATTCTTTTAAATATTTAATACTTATACAATAAAACGCATAAAACAATGTGTGCTGTTGATACAAACATAATGAAGCCTGAAGGCAGGTTTGGTGATTCAGTATGAAAATTCGCTCAGCAAATGGGTTGGTTTGGTTACGTAATTGCAGAGAAAGGTGTGGTGTTATAGAAGACTTGTCAAATGCTTCTTGCTTGTGTTGTTCGGTTAATTATGCCTGTTTCATCCACTCTGTCTCAATCACATCTTCAAAATGTGTGTGTTTGTGCTCGTCCACGTTGTGTTGTTGTCGTCGGTTCAGCTGCCAGGATGTGATTCTTTTGGTTTTCTATAATTCCCTTTCCACAGTGATTCATTTTCCCTGCAGTCTGTGCCACTTTATCATGTGAATCTTGAAGATCGATATGTGATGCTTTGATTAGGTGGTGGTGATTTTGTGAATGAGTGATCAAACTTTATGTAACTCCCTGCAGTGCTGATTAAATCCTTTCCCCACTTACCGTTAATCCAGATCAGGACTGGATCAGAATTAGACTAGTGTGACTCTTACTCCTAATCCACTTTAGACTGCTTTTTCTCAAAGTCATTCAAACATTTCAGGATCAAAGGTGAAGTTTTCCTCAGTGGTCTGGTGTAGTGGCTTTAGCCAATCGAATATAGGTTTATGGGATTTGTAGTCTCAGTGGTGGAAAATTCCTTTCCCGATTGATCCATGGATTCTCTTTACAGTTCTGCTTGTCTGTCTGTTCCCCTGTCTGCTTCTAACCCTGCTGTAGTTTGTCTTCCCTGACTAAAAGACTTTAGTCAGAGAGGTGCCATATTTAATCTTTGAAGCCTTGTTTTTATTTGTATATGTTATGCATGGCAACTACTCTGAGTAAAATCTTCATAATCACTCACGCTTTTAATTATACATTTGCATGCACTAATCTTGCCTCTCGTTTTTTTGTTCTGTTTTGTATTTGTTCTGTTTTTTTGTACGGTTTCTGTTTTGTTTAATTTTGTTTCTTGTTTTTATTTAATTTTATTTGTATTTATTTTATTGTTTTTTGTTATTATTTATTTTATTTATTGATTTTTAAAGAACCCCTATTATGCATTAAAAAGGGTCCTATTTTGGTTTTGGGGGTCTTCAACAACTAGGGTTGGGTACCGAAAAGGCACCGGTACCAATGTAACCGGTATGAACCAGACCGAATCAGCATATGAATTTCAGTTCCTAATTTCAGTGCCACTGGTGCTCCGACAAGGACATACGAAGCATCAAGGGGTACATCAAAGGCACACATAGGTGCGCATTGTCACACCATCTCTTAATATTTAATTCTAAACAACTTTGAGGGTTACGGACATCATCTGTGATGTTAGGCGTTTGTTCTTGTTGCTTCGGAAATGCACGCAAGTAGACAGCGAGTGCATTACATCGCATCCGGTAAGCAACTCCCTTCAGAGTCATCAACACGCATGTTCGCGTTCATCAAATTTGCTTAAATTAAGCGTTCTAAAGTATGGCTATATTTTACAAGCAAGGATTCTGACACAGCAAGATGAAGCAGATGCTTTACAAAAGTTGCGCGTAAGGGGGAAACACGTCGAACTTAATGAAACATTAAGGGCTCATAGAATCAACTTCATGCACTGTCATCATGCATGTCTTTGACAGCTTGCGACATCATCTGGCACTTTCACGGAGTACTGTATGTTTACATGGACACCAATACTCCGATTTTAATATGATTAAAACAATATTCTGATTAAGAGTCTATCATGTAAACAGCGATTTTTGATTACCTTGAAGGACCACAGCCACCCGCGTCACAAAATGCGGAGGTTTTTTTTTTCATTCGACGTGCAGCATCAAATTCCATTAAAACAACACTCTTCCAAGACTCCTTACATCATATTCTCATTCAATACCTCAATACAGAACAATATGTTGATGAATGAAAGTGAAAGTGCCGAACTGCAGTTAAAGTCGAAAGATTAAAAATTAAACACCCCGAAATTACATTAAACTCTGAAGGAAACGTAGATAGGCTGGTGACGCAATGACGTTAATCAGTCTGTGCTATAACATGTAAAACGGGATCATGAAAGGAACATTCAAAAAGCAACTCATGTAAACACCTTAATCATATTACTGTCTTATTCAGATTAAGGCAAATCATTAGATTACTGATGTCCATAGTCTCAAGCCCCAACCCTAGAAAAAAGTTGTTCCCTGATTTTGATGACCGTCTTTCCATAGGTTAGTAGTAAGCTAATGTAATGTTAATTGCATAATGCAAATCTTGCATTCATGCTAACAAACAAATGTTAATCTGCGCTGATTGGACAGATGAGCCAGTCTGTTGTGATTGGTCGACTGCGTTAAGCGCGAGACAGAGAGAAATGCCCACCACGGCTTATCAACAATTTTGAAGTAGTCAGAGTGCAGAGTGTATGTGTGAGCATAACTGCCAACACTTCTGTTTTTTCCCGGGAGTCTGCCGTATTTCAGATCTATCTCCCGCCACCCTCCCGTTTTGTTATTTCTCCATTTTTCTTTCTACAGTGTTTGTGGGCAGGGCCGGGGGTTTAAATTTTCCCGGGTCTGCGCGTGCAACAAATGGGTGGGGCTTGAGTTCGGTATCGATGTCTCGCCGACGTGGCTAAAGACTCGTTACAGCGGCGATTCATTTGAACCACTATGAGTCTACTCTTTTATAGATGAATCAATAGTTTTAAACACGGTGCACTTTCAGATTTAAGCCTTAGCTGGATTATTTCACTTTACTTAGAGCTGTGTTACGCACTGTATGGAAGGTCATTTTCAAAAACACATAAATAGGGGCTCTTTAAAATCTTTATTATAATATCTTTCTTTATTTTCTACTGTTTGTTTTATCTTGATGTGTTTTAGTTTATTACTATTTGATTATTTATTTTTTTAATCCTGCTTTTTGTCTTCTCACCCATCTGAAACATCTTCATCAGCACATTGCCCGTTTATTAATATAAACGGCTAAAAAAAAGCTTTAATAATATATAAAATAACATTTTCAATCAAATCAAATAAAAATCTTTTATTGGAGATATTTTCATTCCATAGGGAACAATAGATACACATTGAAATACTTGTGCTGATTCTGTAGAGAATCTGACACTGAAGTATTACTGTACATCCCAAGCACCCTGCACCTTGTTTTGCATGTTTGTTTTGCTGTTGTTGTAGCACAAAGCTTTTTGTTTTGTTCTTAAGTTTGTCTCTTGTTCTTTATCTAACCTGCATGTCTTCCACACCACCATCACCCCCTGTCCTTTGTCATCTTTTTTTGTTCCCCCCTGCACGTTTATTGGCTCCAGATGCCGTCAAACAACAGCATCCGTAAGCAGATTGAGACCCTGCAGGTGAGTTTCCATGGTTGCCTACAGTCCCGCCTCTGAGAGGTCATGTAACTGACCTGTGTTCCACATGGGTTTCCTGAGACCTCTGGCTCTTTCGTCCTGTCCATAGAGGAAACATTTAGTAATTTATGGAGATCTGGACTTTATTATATCAGTGATCACTGTTTTAGGCTTGTTTTATCAGAGGCGGCATCAGTTTTGGGCAAAACTCACTCAAAATTAAAGCATACATTTTATTATGTGCCAAGGTTAAAATTGCAACCTAAACTTTAATATTGGGGCAAAACGGCAATCGAATTGGATTGCGCTTATTGAAAAAATATGGAAAATCATAAAATATTGACTTTTTTATGGCCTGGATGTTGCTGACGCCATTGATTTTTGTAGAGGTTGGAGGAGTTTGTTGCATTTGCAGTGGTTTGTTTTACATTTAATTTACCTAAGTAAATATTTTAAATGTACTCCATTAGGCAAGAGAGGAGGAAAAAAAATACAGATAATTGCATACAGACATGGCATCTCTTGCTAAAAAATACTAGAAATCCTCAATTATAGTGACGCTCTCCTTATGTTGCTGCAAAACATGCACGTATATCGCCCCCTATGGTCAATGTAGATCATTACACCCTGCTTATTCTCTACTGCAGTCTGATTAGCTGTGTGTGTGAGAGAGACAATTGCTTAGTCAGTGACTCGATTTTGACACACCATGATGTGTTAATCGCAGATTCATTAGCAGAGCTTTTATGAATCCCTCTTTCATCATCCATTGCTTCTGCTGAACAGCCAATTTATGAGTCATCTCTCTGTGCATCAATGCAGTTAAAGCAGAAATTACGGCACTTATTGGCCTATAAATGGAGTCCGGTGCGTCATATTCCTCATTAACTCATCGTAAGCAGCAAGAACTATTGATCTCCAGTCATGATGAAGCAGCAGCTGTTTATGAATGAATATGGCAAAGGGTTCATTTTTTATTGCTTGTTTGGGATAGAGTTTTTGCTGGCTACATCACTAGGCGTCACTGGTTTTGAGTCTATAGCTCATGTCATGACTTGTTGTCTTAGAGTTTTATTTCTTTACTTTTTCTAGAACAAAGACCCCAAAATGTCTCGTGTAGCACTGGAGTCTCTGTATAGGCTGCTCTGGGTTTACATCATCAGGATCAAGTGTGAGAGTAACACAACCACACAGAGGTAAGACACAACCCTACAGAAAACCTAAATGCTCTTACTATGCTTACTATACTCACTAAGAATAGAGAAAAACACTCAACTACAAACATGCCATTATTTGAGAGAGACCGCTGTGTATGCAGGTAATATTTCACATTATCTCTTTTGTTTCCTTCACAGTCGGCTCCTCAGTATTGTAACAGCACTTTTCCCGAAGGGCTCTCGTAGTGTGGTGCCCAGGGACACACCTCTTAACATCTTTGTTAAGATCATTCAGTTTATCGCTCAGGTAAAAGTCCATTCAGAATATATTAGGTTCAGTTTCAGCCCTTTATTATGGCTCAATGTGCCTTTTCCTTCCTTTGTGTGTATCCACTTTGTGTTTGGATTTTATAGATGACATTTTGTGGTGTTTTATTTCCTTTATGAAGGAAAGGCTTGACTTTGCCATGAAAGAGATCATCTATGACCTGCTGTGTGTGGGCAAGTCTCACAAGACCTTCACCATTAATCCAGAGGTGTGTAAAGACATATACTGTGCATAAATAACAAAAAAAAATCAGGATTTTACAAAGTTATTATTAAATATTATTATAAAATGGTAAAAATTAACCAAATAAGTATCATATTTAACTTTTAATGAGTCATGGCTGTTTAAAATAGTTCCATTCTAATGCTGCGTTCACACCCGATGCGGATGAAGCATCAATTGCATGTAATTTACATGTTAAGTCGATGCAAAGATGTGAATAGACATTCTGTGGTGCGATCTGCGTGAATGACGTGGCGCGCGTTGAACGTTTTGCTAGTTTGATGTGCGAATTGCTCAACTTGGAAAATCTGAACTTCAGCAGACATTCGTGCCGCATTAACCAATCATGAGCTTGCTTTTCTAAGGGCGTGATTGACATAGTGCCTATTGTTGGTGTCCCAAGGGAAAATCCTCTTGCCAACACTGGACAATAACAGCAATAATCATCAAACTGGTCTTGGCTCAGTCTGAAGCAACACTGAGAGCCTCCATCATCCAGGTACAGTTTGTGGAGGAGTTGATGAACTCACAGAGCTGGGTGCAGCGCTGAAAGGATCTAGTGGATTCAAACATGGCGCCGAACGAATATACGCAGTTTTTTGCCTTTGTAAAGCACATAAAGCACAGCTACTATCTCAATAAAATCCATGAAACATACAACTAGCCATTTAGCAACAAAACTAGAGTCACCGGGCAGACAGAAGCCCAGCACATGACACAAATCCATGTCTATTGTGAAGCGAATTTGACACACGAATGAAGCGAATTTGACATGCGCGTGAAGCAAATTTGACATGTAAATTAAGCAAATTTGACTTGCGAAGGAATATAATTTGATGCGCGAATTAAGTAGATTTGACCGCAAATTAAGTGAATTTGACTCGTGAATAAAGTGAATTTGATGCGCGAATGAAGCGAGTTTGACGCGCGAATGAAGCGAGTTTGACGCGCAAATGAATAGAATTTAATGCACGAATGAAGTACATTTGACTCGTGAATGAAGGAAATTTGATGTGCGAATGAAGTGAATTTGACTCGTGAATGAAGGGAATTTAATGTGCGAATGAAGTGAATTTGACTCGCAAATAAAATAAATTTGACTCGTGACTATACTGAATTTGACGCACGAATGTAGTGAGTTTGACGCTCGAATGACGTCTATTTACACGCGAACAAAGCAATTTATTTGCTCTTGCCTCGTCTGGTATGAACACAGCACAATAGTTCTATAGTACTTTTCATTGTTACTTAATGTTAGTTTAGTAACACTTTAATATGGCTGTTACTCATTTCATGTGTTTACAATAGAAATAAATAGAAAGTCTGTTCAGCGACAAGCAACTAACAATAAACCAAAACTTTACCAAAAACCTGTATTGCAAGTACGTTAATGAATATTTAATTTCTTAATTGCACTGTAACATAACCTGAAAAGAAATGAAATGCTAAAACTAAAACATTAAATACCAAAACATCAATTGCTGTAAATGAGTACCACTTCTTTAAACATAATTAACACGATTATTATCATGTTATTAATGTGTTTATATATTAAAAGCAAGCATTACAACATTAGAAAATTCATAAAGAAAAATATATTATGAGATTAATTGAATATTATGTTTAACAGTGTTTTAGAATTATTGTTATTAATAAAATGATGAACATGACAGCTAATTATCACTGTCTCTGTCTTTCTCTCTCAGAGGATGAATATTGGTCTGCGGGCCTTTCTGGTGATAGCTGACAGCTTGCAACAGAAAGATGGCGAGCCACCTATGCCCACTACAGGCGTCATCCTACCCTCAGGCAACACACTGCGGGTCAAAAAGATCTTCCTCAACACCACCCTGACAGACGAGGAAGCCAAGGTCATCGGTATGTAGCCTTACTGTTACTACACAGCTTCCCAAAAAGAGATTTATTCTTGCATACAGCCTCCCCTCCGACTCAATCCATGTGTCTACATGCTATTAGATGTTGTTTTTTGTTTGTTTTAGCTATCTTTAAATGAAGAGAGAAAGATTGAAACATTTATTTTGAAACGTATTGAACGCCTGTCATGAGTTCAGATAGTGCTGTATTTATCTTGCCTTATTGTTTAGAGGTTGAGGAAATGCTTCTGTATGTGAACTATTGTATCTTTTTCCGTTCTTCTACTAGATTTTATGTGTGAACTAAGCTGTTCTTTTTGTGCTTGTGCTTGTCTGTCTAGGTATGTCTCTATATTACCCTCAGGTTCGGAAGGCCTTGGATAACATTCTTAGACACCTGGATAAAGAAGTGGGACGATCAATGAGCATGACCAACGTTCAGATGTCCAACAAAGAACCAGAAGACATGATCACGTTAGTTTTTTGAGGTTTTCTTGATTAAGTATGATAAAGCCGCTCAAAATCTTCCAAATGGTATGAAAAATAATGGTGCCGTTTATTTGTTGTAGTGGGGAGCGTAAGCCGAAGATTGATCTATTCCGGACATGTGTAGCTGCCATTCCCAGGCTAATCCCAGACGGCATGAGCAGACAGGATCTCATTGAGCTACTGGCCAAGTAATGACCTGTGACCCTCACGTCAACTCTCATTCATCACTTCACGAAAACTCCAGCCTTTCTGTGATTCACTTGTTCTGTTGTCGTCAGAGAGCAATTGTATTTATGCTTATTGATTATTGACTGTAGCAGAGATAAAGAGTCTGGTCTAAAATTCACAGTTAAGTTCTGGTTCACAAGCTCACAGTTTGGTTCATTTGGAAATATTTCATTCTTTCATTACTGTGAATGTGTATTCTGCGTGTCACTTTCATGTTTATACATTTATTTATACTTTACAGGCTCTCAAACAACCTAATTGCATATAGCACAAGCATTTTGGAATGAGGATCATCAATGTTTAAAGAAACTCATAGGGGTAGTTCATACAAAGATGACAGTTTGCTGTTAATTTACTAGCAGCTTCAGCTAAAAAAATCTTTCTAAGGTAGAAAGGTCACATACTTATCGAATGACCTGAATGTGAGTATATTAACAGCAAATTTTCATCCTTTTTATGGTTTTCTTATGCAAAGTGTTCAGTTAATTTATGGATATTAGTCAAATACAGAATTTCAGTTATTTAGAAAAGACGAATCTGGCATTCTAGTTTTCATATATTTATGACTTCCTGATTAATAACCACAATATGAGTCAGACTTCCTGTGAAGTCATAATGGCATGTAGTCATATCTATATATATCTGTCAGTCCCTTGACCTTTTTGGGGTTTTATTGACGCATGATGCTGTTATTAAGGTGATGATGCGTAGTGTTTATTTATTGCACTTTGTAAACATTGTGTGACTCTTTGTTTGTCCCACCCATCCAGACTGACCATCCACATGGATGAGGAGCTGCGTGGTCTGGCGTTCACCACTCTGCAGGCTCTGATGGTGGACTTTCCGGACTGGAGAGAGGACGTGTTGTCTGGTTTTGTGTATTTCATTGTGAGGGAGGTGACTGATGTTCACCCCACTTTACTGGATAACGCTGTCAAGATGCTGCTGCAGCTCATCATACAGTGGAGACAGGCGGTACAGAGCAGCAACCGCTGCCATGATTCACAGGTGCAAAACATACAACAAAAATATTGTTTTTTAATAAAATATATTGACCTTATGATGGAAAGCGGAAGTGTACTCGTTTTTGCGAGAACTTCTGATTCAGTCGGCTATGGGAGAAATTACTAGGAATAATAAACGGCAGAAAACGGTCAAGCTACTAACTCTACAAACAAGTGTGTTCATGACTATACATAAAAGAATACAAATATAATACAAAAAGATCAGTTTGCAACATAAAGCAGCATAGCGAGCTGTTTTTAATGTCTAAAAATCAATGGAAGGGAATGTGACGTCTCGAGCCAAAAGATTCCAATGGCTGCGCCCAATTATACATGAAGAATAAGGTCAATAACAAAAACAAACCTTAAACCATAAAAGATCATTTGAGAAACATCTTACAACATTATTTTGTATAATGAAAGTCAATAGTAACCAAAACTTAATTCACCAATATATATAATAATATGTTTCTTGGTGTGTACTTTAATCTTAACACCTTTAATCAAATTATTTATTATTGTCATGTTAGGTAAAGTAAGTTGAGTCTGCCCTAAGTTTTAAGCATTTCAAATTACTTGCAACTTGGTCAGAAGAATGTCAGAAGAATGTTCCTGCTTAAAGTCTTAAACCCTATAAATCAAAGCTTTGGTAGGTGGTATTTGTAATCCGTTATTATTCTTTTTATTGGTTACATTTTAAAATACTAAACAAAATTGAAAATCAAAATTCTCAAGCTTCGAAGTACAAAATACTATAAACAGTGTTTCAGTCAAAGGTGTAGTCAGCACTGAGCATCTCAGTTTCTCATCTTCAGCTCTGGGCTTCTAAGAGTTGGGGGTACTGATGCTCTCAGTGTCCAATATGGAAAAGTCCTCCTTAGTCTTTTATACTCCTATTGACGTCATTTTGAATGATGCAAGTTGGAATTCCCCCAAAATGCTCAAGGTTTTCTTCTGAACATAGCCAAGATTGCTGGTGTCCATTTAAGGTTAGGTGTGGAACCACACATACATAACACGCACCCATTGGTGCTATAGGCAGTCTAGTATTCGATCCTCCTTTTTAAGGGCAATCACATACAGTTGAAGTCAGAATTATTAAACCCCCTTTGAAATGTTGATCTTTTTTTAAATATTTCCCAAATTATGTTTAACAGAGCAAGGAAATTTTCACAGCATGTCTGATAATGTTTTTTTTCTTCTGGATAAAGTCTTATTTGTTTTATTTCAGCTAGAATAAAAGCAGTTGTTTTTTTTTTTTTATGATTAGCCACTTTAAGCTTTTTGGAGCATTTTTGGAGCTTTTTGGAGCATTTCTATTTTTTTTTCAAAAGTCTACAGAACAAACCATCGTTATACAATACCTTGCCTATTTACCCTAGCCTGCCTAGTTAACCTAATTAACCTAGTGAAGCCTTTAAATGTCACTTTAAGCTATATAGAAGTGTCTTAAAGAATATCTAGTCAAATATTATTTACTGTCATCATGGCAAAGATAAAATAAATCAGTTATTAGAAATGAGCTATTAAAACTAATATGATTAGAAATGTGTTAAAAAAATCTTCTCTCCATTAAACAGAAATGGGGGAAAAAGTATACAGGGGGGCTAATAATTCAGTGCGGGCTAATAATTCTGACTTCAACTGTAGCTAACAATTACTGTACATACAAGATAAGGTTTTCATACAAACTTAAACAGCATATAATGTTTATGTAATGTAATGTTTAAGCGTTACATTTTCCAAAAAGGTGCAAAAGAATCTAATGTAAATACAGTATATAGAGGCAGAAGAATTGCATTTTCTTGATCTTATACAACAATATTTATTTATTTATTTACTTATTTATTTTTTTACTTGTAGTATTTATTTATTGGAAAGAAATGTATGCTTTTATAAAGCATGTTATGATAAAGCATTTTTTTAATTGATCATAAGTGATAACTAGATATTAAAGTTTGAGGACAAACTTTATGGTGGCTTGAGAAAGCCGAGTCTGAAAGTTTAAAGTAGTTTTAAAGTGTAAATAACTGAAGTAGTTTTTATGAAGTTTGAAACAGTCGGCATAGATAAGTACATATATGTTAGCATGTTTCTAGTGGTTGCTTAGCATGATTCTAGCATGAATTAGCATGTTACTAGCATGATTCTAGCATGAATTAGCATGTTACTAGTGTGTTTCTAGCATGAATTAGCATGTTACTAGCATGATTCTAGCATGAATTAGCATGTTACTAGCATGAAGTAGCATGTTACTAGCATGTTTCTAGCATGAATTAGCATGTTACTAGCATGATTCTAGCATGAAATAGCATGTTACTAGCATGTTTCTAGCATGAAGTAGCATGTTACTAGCATGTTTCTAGCATGAATTAGCATGTTACTAGCGTGTTTCTAGCATGAATTAGCATGTTAACAGCATGAATCTAGCATGAATTAGCATGTTTCTAGCATGAATTAGCATGTTACTAGCATGATTCTAGCATGAATTAGCATGTTACTAGCGTGATTCTAGCATGAATTAGCATGTTACTAGCATGTTTCTAGCATGAATTAGCATGTTACTAGCATGATTCTAGCATGAATTAGCATGTTACTAGCGTGATTCTAGCATGAATTAGCATGTTACTAGCATGTTTCTAGCATGAATTAGCATGTTACTAGCGTGATTCTAGCATGAATTAGCATGTTACTAGCATGTTTCTAGCATGAATTAGCATGTTACTAGCATGATTCTAGCATGAATTAGCATGTTACTAGCATGATTCTAGCATGAATTAGCATGTTACTAGCATGTTTCTAGCATGAATTAGCATGTTACTAGCATGATTCTAGCATGAATTAGCATGTTACTAGAATGTTTCTAGAATGAATTAGCATGTTACTAGCACGATTCTAGCATGTTTCTAGCATGAATTAGCATGTTACTATCATGTTTCTAGCATGAATTAGCATGTTACTAGCATGATTCTAGCATGAATTAGCATGTTACTAGCATGTTTCTAGCATGAATTAGCATGTTACTAGCATGTTTCTAGCATGAATTAGCATGTTACTAGCATGTTTCTAGCATGAATTAGCATGTTACTAGCATGTTACTAGCATGATTCTAGCGTGTTACTAGCATGATTTTAGTGTGTTACTAGCATGATTCTAGCATGAATCAGCTTGTTTCTAGCATGAATTAGCATGTGCTAGCATGACTAGCATGTCACTAGTGTGTTGCTAGCATCTTTCTAGCAAAATTAGCATGTCAGTAGGATGTTAAAACTATTAGCATGTGTTAGAATAGCTAGTCACAGTCTATGGGACAGTTGCTAGGGTGTTGTAAGTGGTTGCTAGGGAGTGGCTATTAAGTTTAAAGGTCATCAGTGATTGGCTGCTGGCTAGACTGATTTAAATGAGCTCAGCCATTAGTCTGTAGGACAGTCTGATGCAGAGTTATGAGCTCACAAAGGTTCATCCAATGTTAAGTCAATGGCAGTCTTTTACAATGGAAGTCTATGGGACAGTTGCTAGGGTGCTGTAAGTGGTTGCTAGGGAGTGGCTAGCAAGTTAAAAAGTCATCAGTTATTGGCTGCTGGCTAGACTGAGTTAAATGAGCAAAGTTAGAAGTATGTAGGACCGTCTGATGCAGAGTTATGAGCTCACAAAGTTTGACCCAATGTTAAGTCAATGGGACTTTTGGAAATTTTCTGGGTCGTTTTTCAGAAAACCCATAGTCGAATCAGTTAGAAAAGATATAGCAACCCGAGTCAGACCAGTTTGAAAGTTTGACGAAAGTTTGAAGTTTGTAGCTTGAAAAGTTTAGGAGGAGATACCCTTTAAAATTAGTCTCAGAAGACGGAAGAAGAAGAAGAAGAAGAAGAAGAAGAAGAAGAAGAAGAAGTTTATGTAGTATATCAGGATGGTGGCTTTCTCAAGCCACCATAATTAAGACTTTTATAATACAAAAATACTGTTCTTTTGAACTTTATATTCATCAATATATTGTAAAATGCAAAAATCCCCCCAAAAATTAAGCAGTATGGCTTTCATCACTGTAAACAATAAATGCTTGAAGCACATTTATGAGCATATTTATGTGATAGCAGAAGAATCATTTAATTTTGAGGATTGGAGTAATGATTTGTTTTTGCCATAAATTTTCAAGTTTATTAAAAAAGAAAACATTTTAAATGGTAATAATATTATTGGACTTTTCATGAAAAACAAAAACAAAATAGTATTCTTTTACAAACATTTAAAAGACTTGCTGACTTTAAACTTTTGAATGCTCTGTGTTTTTCTTATTTTAGTTTTTCTTGTAGCATATCATACATTTTTAGCTTATGGTTTACCTTTGTTTGTTTCTGTTTTAGAGCCCGTCTCTTCCTCTGGAGCGATCTCCTCTCTGGACAGTTCTGCATGTGGTGGAGGGTCTGGCTCTAGTGGTGCTGTGCAGCTGTCGACCTGCAACACGCAGACTCGCTGTCAACGTTCTCAAAGAGGTCCGATCGCTGCACACAGCCCTCGGCATTGCTAAGGTAACCATCCTCCCTGCACGACTTCCTGTTGTTCACCCACATCGGATGACCTTCTTTGTTTGCTCTTCAAATTTATTGCTTTGTCTTTATCTTTGTTTTTTGTCTTTCTCAGGGAGATGAAGAGTTGGCTATAGACGTGATGGACAGATTGAGTGCTTCAGTCCTTGAGAGCTTTATTCATCTCACTGGGGCTGATCAGGTAAGGAAATGCGAAACAGTACAGTATGTATTTTGACTGTTGGTGTTCCATTCAAATAAAAAATAAAAATGGCACACTGTTTCAAAATGATCATATTTTTGCCCCTTTTTGCTGTAGACAAATCTGCTGTATTGTCCCAGTGGAATAGACCTACAGACTCTGGCAGAGTGGAGTTCGTCTCCCATCAGCCATCAGTTTGATGTCGTAAGCCCCTCTCACATCTGGGTCTTTGCCCATGTGACGCAAGGTCAGGACCCCTGGGTCATCAGTCTGTCTAGTTATCTGCGGCAAGAGAACCTGCCCAAGCATTGCCCCTCTGCACTGAGCTATGCTTGGGTCTTCGCCTCCACGCGCCTTCAGCTGCTCTCTCCACAAGTTGACATCAAGTATGTTTTTACATTCAAATGTGCCTGTTACTGGGTAATGGGGGGGAAAATATACATGCATACTTGGGTCACGTTTTATATTTTATAATGTTTTACACTACAGGTCAAGCGTTTGGGGTCAGTAGGATTTTGAAATGTTTTAAAATAAGCTTATCCTGCTCACCAAGGCTGCATTTATTTCATCAAAAATACAGTACAAATTGTAAAATTGTGAAATGTTATTGCACAATAAAATAACTGTTCAATGTAAATTATAATTTAATTTAATAATTTATTTCAGTGATTTTATTGATGAATTTTCAGCTTCATTACTTCAGTCTTCAGAGTCACATGATCCTTCAGAAATCACTCTAATATTAATTATTATTATTATTATTAATATTATTATTAATCGTAATAAAAGCAGTAATGACTGGAGTAATAATTTCATTTGAATCTACATACAATAAGAATGCAGATATTAATATTTTAACTTTTTGTTTTCGTTTAATAAATGCCGCCTTGATGAACAGAATAATTTATATTATAGTTTAATAATGGGGGAAAAAAGCTCATCCCAAACTTTTGACCAGGTGGCAACAAGCCTCTTTCTTAATCAGGGATAAATTAGACACAATTATTCAAATGATTTGTTCAAAACTGCTGATTCGTTTAGAAAAGAGGCAAGTGAATTGAACAGATCTTGAATAGATCATAGAATCATTTGGCACACTCCATTTATTCAAATGTGAAAGTACAGGCTCATCACAAGGTCCCACATATAGAAATCTTAAGGCAATATATGCAGATCACATATTTAAATAGCAATAGTTTTGTTCCATGCAACAGATATGCGGTGTCGCAGGACCTTCACGATTCATTAAATGAAAAATGGGTTAATGGCTGCATCACCTTCGGATTTAAAGCCACTAATAAAGGCTACATTTTTAACAAATAGCAAGCAGAATGGTATCAGTGCTCAAAAAATAAACCTGAAATAGGAACAAAATCCAATTATTTTTTTTTTTTTTTAAACTCAAGACATGATGAGATTTTTTACGAAAGACACACGAGACTCGCACATGAACATTTATTCAAAGGAAAAAATCCCCCAAAATGTCAATATTGCAACAGAAACCAAACTGTTAAACATATTCTTGTGGGATCCCCTATTTTTAATGTTATCAGACAACAATTTTTATCTGAAAAGACTTTAAATGAAATATTTGTTAATGTGAATCCTTCTAAAATTGTAAAATTTTTATCAAAAGTAAACCTTTAAAAAGGTTTTAGATTTGTATCGTATATATTATCGTTATTATTATTTATGTATTTTTATCTTATGTTATTATTGCTGTTGATGACTTTTAATTGTTAGAAAGTTTTTATAATTATAAAAAAGTGTTATTTATTTAAAAAAATGGTGGTAAACTTGATCTTTTTTTGCCATGACATAGCCATAGAAGCTGGTATGGCAATAAACTCAAAATTCCCTCTTTCTAATGGCTCCATCTCTAAACATAATAAGCAGCCATATTTATCTTGATATATTGTATTAAGCTATTGCTAAACATTTGAGTACATGAAAAATTCCAGTCTGAGACATTTTTAATGAAATTGTGTACCTGGATATGATTCAGTAATTTGAATAATTTTTATTATTAATTAAAATGAATCATACATCGTTAATACACTTAATATTTATTTAATTGTGGATATTTTTATACTTAAAATAAACTGTTTGGCTATAATGGATGGAATTGAACCTTCCTGTGTGACCTTTGACGTTTGCAGCAGCCCAATCAATGCCAAGAAGGTGAACAGCATGAGCAGCAGCAGTGACTCATACGTGGGGCTTTGGAGGAACTACCTAATCCTGTGTTGCAGCTCTGCCACCTCTTCGTCTTCATCCTCCTCCTCCTCTTCCTCATCTGCCCCTGGCTCTGTCCGCTGCTCCCCACCTGAGACGCTGGCATCGACTCCAGACAGCGGATACAGTTACGACTCAAAGGTCAGAGGTCATAGCAACCTAACCCCTCTAATGTCAGATGGTATAATTAACATTGTAAATGATAAACATTGTTTGTGTACACGGGTCTGTCTTTATGTTTGTGCAGATCATAAGCATTCCGTCCCCTTCCTCCTTGTTCAAGCATGTGGTTCCCATGATGCGCTCCGAGAGTATGGACATCACGGAGTCTCTTGTCCTGGGGCTTGGCCGGACCAACCCTGTTGCCTTTAGGTGTGTCTTAACTGTCATGGAGCTTATTACTAGGTGTAAATGAGACCAGTGATAAGTGGTCAGACTGACATATTGGTGTGATGCCTGGAATTGACTCAAATGCATTTCAAATTAAACTGTTTTAACCACTTGTGATTTCATGATGACCAAATGCATCACTTGCTATATGTGTCTGTTACTTCATGTTACACAGTGTGTGTTATATATAGCTCCAAGCAAATTTAAGAGACCACTTGACAATTCTCAGTTTATTTGTATTTACAATTTATAATTATGAGTGTTTAGTTATTATTTATAGTTATTGTAATAAGAAAAATATTTATTTTGTTTATTCTTTAATTATCTTATGCTATTTCTTATTTAGTGCTTTTTTGTTTTTTTTTGCACACAATTGCTATATATATATAACCCCGATTTTCCAGTCACAGCAATTTTTTTTTGACCAAATGTCATTTTCAAAAAAAGAAATATTGCTCTAAATGACACTATATTTATTTAAAAACTTTATTTAATTTAAAAATGCATATTTTCTATATAGAATAAATCTAATTTTGAATAAAACAAACATTTTACTCAAACCTTTACTTAATAAATCCAGTAAAACAGACTTGCCACGTTTTTTTTCCAGAACTGTATATAAATAATAATAATATTTTATAACATCAGCTCTGTTATGCAATTATGTGTGTGTGGAGTGTGGAGTTGCAGTTAATCCTGTGATGTGTCTTACAGAGAGCTTTTAGAGGAGTTAAACCCCATCATCAAAGAGGCGCTTGAGAGAAGGCCAGAGGTGAGTTAACCAATCTGCACAGCTCAGCACTTCGCACTGAATATGAAGACAATGGGTAAATATTTTTTCTGTTTCTGCAGAACATGAAACGACGCCGGCGTCGTGACATTCTCAGAGTCCAGCTGGTCCGGATTTTTGAGCTACTGGCCGATTCGGGAGTCATTAGTCAGACGTGAGTCTCACACATGTGCTCACATGGTTACGGTTAGGTTCAAAAGTTTGAGTTAGATAAGATTTTTTTTTCACTTTAATGACATATAATGTATTTTGAGAGTGAGCTTACTGAATGTCCAAACAATGCCATTCTTAACTATGGATCTTTTCGGCAGTCTGTGTGTTTAGAATGCTCCAAATTTGGGATGGAAGTGTTTTAATGAACCGAACACAAGTGTAAACACACTTAAATAATTTTATTCAGAAAGACTAAAAATCATGTAAAGGACTTCATTATTTTGCCAAAGAAAACCAAAATCTTTTCTTTTTTTTTACTTCAACATAGAATCCTGAAAAAAGTATAATTCTACATACTGTATAAGACTAAAGAAATGGCTGATGAAAGTTTAGCTTTGCCATCATAGTTTTTTTTTTTTAACCCTAACCCTGACATTATGAAAAACTTTATTTACAGTGTTTATTCAGTTGGTTTGTTCAGTGCATTTCTATTAACAATAATAATAATATTTTTTTATTAGTTTTAATAAATTAATTTTTGTTAATTATTTTTTATTCTTTTTTAATTAAAAAAAAGTAGGTTATTACAGCTTTTAGAAAAAGCAAATAAAAGGTGCAAAAGACCATCCCAAATAACATAGTGTGTTTATCAGCATTATGTCCAAACTTTATTTCACTAAACCTTTTTCATTGTTAACATTTTATGTTTCCTATATAGTAAGCTGTTTGTGTGTTGTCTGTGCAGGGTGAGTGGTGGTCTGGATGGCGAGTCTCACTCTCTGAACAGCACTTTACTAGAGTACGTGGATCTCACCCGACAGCTTCTGGAGGCAGAGAACGACAAGGATTCAGACACGCTGAGAGACATCCGCTCTCACTTCAGCGCTCTAGTGGCCAACATCATCCAAAATGTACCAGGTACATTGCTTACAGTCATTTTTAGACTTGTTAATAACTGATAAGACATGTTCACTGATTGTTATTACCGATTTGTGTTTGTGCAGTTCATCAGAGGAGGAGTATTTTCCCTCAGCAGTCGTTGAGACACAGTCTGTTCATGCTCTTCAGTCATTGGGCTGGACCCTTCAGCATCATGTTCACACCGCTGGACAGATACAGTGACCGCAACATGCAGATCAACAGACACCAGTATTGCGCACTAAAGGTGCATGCTCATGACAAAACACACATTTGACGAAGAGCTGCATAAACTGAGTTGCATAAAATGTGTTGATCACTTTCTCCCACAATAGAGAAATTAACAAAAGAAGTCATCAAGTTCTGACCAAATTTTATTCACTGCCAACTGTTTTAAAAAAAATGTTTTATTAAAAATGATACTTATGTAATTTAAATCATGATTCACTATTAGATTAATAAGCTTTTTATTATTATTCATAAATTACTTTGAAGGAATTAGACGTATACAAATGTGATAGTTACTTGGCGCCACCTATTGCCATAACAATGTAACTGCTACAATCATCATTTGAAATGTTGATTTGTTTCCAAACAGTGCTTTTAATCTTAACCATAAACAACAGTGTTTACATCCAAACTATAACCGGTTATACACTGCAAAAAATACTTTTCTTACTTAGAGTTTTTGTCTTGTTTCTAGAACAAATATCTAAATTGTTATATCAAGAAGCATTTTCTAGACAAGTAGAAATATTGTAATAGTATTTATAATAATATATTTATGCTATAATAATAAATATTGTAATAATGTAGGGATGCAGCAAACTATTGAAATAATAGCTCAAAATTGTGAGTTCTTCCTTAAGACAAGTTTTATCTGCCAGTGGGATAAGTAAAATCAACTTATTTTAAACAGGCAGGTTATTTTGCGTGTTGTACTGAAATGCTCACCTAATTTTTACTTATTTCTGAAAATAAAACAATATAATCAGCTTGTCTAGAAAATGCTTCTTGTTTTGTTTTTTAAGACTTTAGATAGGTGTACTAGAAACAAAAAACTAACTTCTTTATCTGGGTCAAACACAATTTAAATGTAAATTTGTTATTGTAGAACTAAGTTCAAAATTGCGCTTATTCTGTAATTAAGACCATGTGGGTATTTAAATTGAGATTGCAATCTTTTTAGGTTTAATCAGGGTGCTCTAATATGCAGCTGCCACACCACTATATTACTATCATAGTGTCTGAATATGATTTGTGTACTTTTGTGTGTATACAGGCCATGTCTGCGGTGCTGTGTTGTGGTCCAGTGGCTGATAACGTTGGCCTGTCCTCTGATGGGTATCTGTATAAGTGGCTGGACAACATTCTAGATTCTCAAGACCGCAAGGTATAACTTTATTTCTGTCAGATTAGTATCACTAACCGGTCAACTGTTATTAACGGTTATGAGTGTGTTTTTGTGCTCAGGTGCATCAGTTGGGTTGTGAGGCGGTGATGTTGTTATTAGAGCTGAACCCAGATCAGAGTAATCTGATGTTCTGGGCAGTGGATCGCTGCTATACTGGCTCACGCAGGGTCGCTGCAGGCTGCTTCAGAGCCATCGCAAATGTCTTTCACAACAGGTATATACTACGAGGTTTACGATATTAACTGTGACTGAGTTTATGACAGTAATGAGGCCGGTTTAATGAATAATGTGTGCATGTTTTTTGTCTTGCAGGGATTATCAGTTTGACACTGTGGTTTTGCTGAATCTCATCTTGTTTAAGGCTGCAGACTCTTCCAGAGACATCTATGAGGTTGCAATGCAGCTATTGCAGGTCAGTGGAAATTGTTAGTTTTTTTTCAGTCAAAGAAAGCCATAACATAGCCATAATAAAAAAAAAAGTATTTTTTCTATGTATTCTGTATTTTCACTGTTACATCCCTGATGTTAAGTGTCTCGAAGTGAGAGCAACTGTAAAAAGTTTAAACTTGGTTGGGGTAGGTTTTCCGGTATGGCGTCGACACGTGTAGCAGCATAGAAAGAGCGCTCCCATACACACTGGTATTAATCCTCCTATTTACATCATATATGATAACCTAAACCATACTTAAATAACATGGAGGGGGACAAAAACAAAAAGGCTAGGACAAAACAGCCATTGAAACCTGAAAAAAACGAGAAATCAACAGATAGACAATCCGAGACGGACGGGATAACTGATAGCCTGTCAGCTAGCATTGCAGCAATACATACGGACATCAAAACTTTCCGGATGGATATTAAAACCGATTTAACCGCCTTCCAGGATTCCCTCGCAAAAGATATGAAAATGGAACTAAGCAACTTTAAACAAGAAGTTAATCAAAAACTGGATGGCCTTATCACGGACCTAAACGCAACGGCAGAAAAGGTCAACGAAGCGGAGCAGCGAGTTGGAGAATTGGAGGAGAACGTTGCGGAGTTGAAAGAAATGCTCGATCAAACCATCCAAATTCAAGAAAATTTACAAGAGAAACTGATAGATCTAGAAACACGCTCCCGTAGAAATAATATCCGGATTTTTGGAATCCCGGAGGGAAGCGAGGGGAATAATATCCAAGACTTGGTGGAAACGATTATCAAAACGGAGCTGTCACTCGACGAATTGGACCTTAAAATCCAACGGTGTCACCGGGCACTCGGACCAAAACCACCCGCTGAAGCACACCCTAGATCAGTGGTGGTATTCTTCCTGGAATACAAAACGAAGGACCTGGTCCTCCGCTCTGCATGGAGGAAGAAAGTAATACACTGGAACGAAAAAAGGATTTTCTTTGACCAAGACTACCCACCTGAGATCCAACAGAAAAGACGGGCGTTTGCGCCGATACGAAAAATTCTGAAAGAAAAGGGGATTAAGTTCCAAACACCACCTCCGGCGAAACTTAGAATCTTTCTGGAAAACGGACCGGTCACGTACAATACGATGACGGAGGCATCAAAAGATCTGAAAGAAAAAGGACTGATAAACAGCGAAGAAGAAACTATTATAGGAATCTCAGGGAAAGTGAAACAAAGACCTTGGCAAAAGGTTGGAGTGACATCGAAGAAAAGTAAGGAAAGACACCAAGCGAAGATCCGGGAAAAATTACGTGAATTTCAAAGGAACAACACTAGCTCCGTTTGAAAGAAGGATAAAACCTGACAGATCCTAACCAAGAACTCTGAAAGACTGGTAAAACTTCTTGACTTGAGTCACCGATGACAGACATTTAAATCGTTTGAAGGAAGAATGGTATTTAACCGAACTGACCAACGACACAAGATGAACGATTAAAGAGAATAAGACTCGAGTCATTAAGTAACATACTGGTAGGAAGACATAAAGGGATTCTAATTTGTACACTTAAAATCCCTAGTTATAATTAGTAGAAATATTTAACTTGAAAACCTAGCCAGAAATACAAGAATGTAGTATTGCCAGATATGGGCGCTGAATATATTCGTTAACATTTTTTGTGCACTAGGCACAGCAAGGAGGGGCCCTTTAGAGAAGGAAGGCTTTCCCCTCACATTAAGAAGTTATTTAAGACTTCAAGGTTTGGAGACCTGTTTCGTTGTTTTTTTTAATGTGGTTCAAGATATTTATGTTTGTGATGTTCATGTTCCAGTCACCGTAATCTTCGCAATAACACTTGATTATAATATATGCAAAAACAGGAATATAGAGTAATTACTTTGAATATTAATGGGTTACTAAATCCGATTAAAAGAAGCAAACTTGTGGCTAAAATGAAAAGAGAAAAACAACAGATAATATTCTTGCAAGAGACGCATCTTTCTGATACAGAACATAAAAAATTAGAAAAAATGGGATTTCAGGTTTTCTTTTCCTCATATAATAAAGGTCGTAAACGGGGAGTAATGACATTAATCTCAAAAAAAATCAACTTCCAATTAATTTCTGAAATTACTGATAAAGAAGGACGATATAACCTTATTAAAGGAACGATCGACCAAAACGAAGTCACATTGGTTAATATATATAGACCACCTGAAAAAGATAAAGCATTTATCAAAAAAATATTTACTATTATAGCTAAGGAGGCCTCAGGTACGTTGATCTGTGGGGGAGACTGGAATGTACAACTTCAGCCTAAATTGGACTCATCTTCTAATAGGCAAATTAGTCAAGAAACTAGACAAATAAGATATATGATGAAAGAATTAGGCTTAATAGATGTATGGAGAGACATATACCCTTCTAAAAAAGAATATACTTTCTTCTCTTCCGCCCACATGTCTCATTCTAGAATTGATTATTTTTTTATGTTTGGGTCAGATCAACATAAAATAAAAGACTGTAAAATAGGAACAAGAGACATCTCAGACCATGCAGGAGTATATTTAACAGTGTACCTGGACAATAAACCCAAAAAGACATTTTGGCGATTCAACCCTAATCATTTGAATGATTTAACATGTGTAGAATATGTTAAAAAAGAACTATCAGAATATTTAAAACATAATGATAATGGTGAGGTGTCACCTAGTATCCTATGGGATGCAGCTAAAGCTGTTATGCGAGGTAAACTTATAATGTGGGGATCAAGGAAAAAAAAGCAAAAACTGAATCACATAAATAATCTGAATATACAACTTAAAGAATTAGAGACTAAATATGGTAATAAAAAAGATCCAGATATGTTTAATAAGATCAAAGAAGTTAAAGCGGAACTCAATAAAATATTCGATGAGCAAGTACAATTAAAACTTAAATTTTTAAAACAGAAATTTTATGAAAGTGGTCCAAAAGCAAAAAGGCTCCTGGCATGGAGAATAAGGAAACAACAGGCAGAGAGGAGTATATTTAAAATAAAAGATCCCAAAACTAAAAAGATATGTCATAAATTGGAGGAAATACAACAGGCTTTTCAAAAATACTATAAGGAATTATATACCTCAAAAGATAATAATGAACTTGCAAACATGCAAGCATTTTTGCACACATTAGATTTACCATCAATTGGATCAATACAAAATAAAACCTTAACTCAAAAAATAACTATAGAAGAAATAAGCAACGCTATATCAAAACTTAAAACATCTAAAGTACCAGGCATAGATGGCTTCTCTGCAGAATGGTATAAAATATTTAAAGAACAATTGATGTCAATGCTTCTTGAATGCTTTAATCATACCTTACATGAGGGCGACCCTCCTAGATCCTGGAGAGAAGCTATAATATCAGTGATACCAAAAGAAGGAAAAGATCCACTAGAGTGTAATTCATATAGACCTATTTCAGTTCTAAATATTGACTATAGGCTCTATGCATCTATATTAGCTAAACGATTAGAAGACATTCTACCAGACCTAATAGATACTGATCAAACAGGTTTTATAAAACAAAGACAAACGTATGATAATATATGGCGAGCCCTTCATGTAATAGATTATATATCTCATAACAAGATTAGCACTCTTTTAATTAGTCTAGACGCAGAAAAAGCATTCGATTCGGTGAGTTGGCATTTTTTATATTTAGTTCTCCAACGATTTGGATTTGAGAATGACACTATAAACATTTTTAAATCTTTATATTTAACTCCTACAGCTAGAATTAAAATTAACGGAGATATTTCGGAACAAATTATATTAGAAAGAGGATGTCGACAAGGGTGCCCATTAAGCCCTTCTTTATTTGCATTATTCATTGAACCATTAGCACAACTAATCAGAGATGATACAGAAATAAGGGGAGTGAAAATTAAAGGTATTGAACATAAAATTTGTTTATATGCTGATGATGTGTTATTGTTTCTAACATACCCAGAATTTAGTTTACCCAAGGTGATGTATTCTCTTGAAAAATTTGGATTATATTCAGGATATAGATTAAATATACTTAAAACACAAACTCTTTTATGTAACTATAGCCCAGATAATAAAATACGCAAGGAATATACATTTAAATGGAATACACCTTCTATCAGATATCTTGGAGTTCAAATCCCTGCAGACCTATCATACATCTATAAAATAAATTACTCTCCTATTACAGAAACCATAAAAAAGGACTTGAACAGATGGCTTCTTCTACCTTTAGATCTATACAATCGAATAGAGATAATAAAGATGAATATATTACCTCGCCTACTTTTTCTCTTTCAAGCTTTACCAGTGGAGATACCAAAAAGGCAATTTGATGAATGGAAAAAACTAGTATCTCGCTTCATTTGGAACGGAAAACATCCAAGAGTTCAATTTAACACCCTACAGCTTCCTAAAGATCAGGGTGGTAGAGGTCTACCATCATTAGATGATTATTATAAAGCAGCACAACTTAGACACATAGTTTGTTGGCGCAATGACAAATACTGTGCAAAATGGAAAGAATTTGAACAATTACAAATCCACTTACCCCTCCAAGTATTATTAGGAGATAGAAATTTTCAATATACAGAATTGCATAAATTGAATTCTCTAACAAAGACCCCTTTGGAAATTTGGTACAAAGAATTAAAAAATCCTAAAAGAGAAAAACAAGCTAAGATATTAAGATGGGTTGAACATGATACTCAATTTAAACCAGCGAAACTAGATCTAAGATTTAAACAATGGAGTTTGCAAGGCATAACATCCTTCTGTCTCATCACTAATGACAATGAATTAGAAAGTTTTCAACAACTTTCGAATACATATAACTTAGATAAACAAGACTTTTTCCGTTACCTTCAGGTTAGAGACTACTTCAATAAAAACATAAGAGACTCAGAAGACACAAAAACAACAGTAATACAGGTATTTATAGATGCTTACAAAAAGAAGGTTAATAAAAAACTAGTATCAAGAATTTATTCCTGTCTGATATTAACAAAGAAACACTCAACAATGTATATAAAAGAGAAATGGGAAAGGGAAGCCAATATAATTATAACAAATGAGGAATGGTTAACTATTTGGGAAACACAGATGATGACAATTAATTCAGATTCATGGAGGGAATTTATTTGGAAAAATGTAATCAGGTTCTTTATAACACCTAAAATAAAATGCTTTCAAACTAGAGATCAAAAAAATGGTGAATGCTGGAGAAAATGTGGAAATGTATTGGCTGATCATTTCCACATATTTTGGGATTGTAATATTATACACACCTATTGGCAAGATCTAAATAAAGAGATAAACAAAATATTGGGATTGAATCTGGAATGTAATTTTAAAACGATGTACCTGGGAATTTACTCTACAGAAATACCAAAAAATGATGCATATCTTCTTAACACACTACTAATAACTAGCAAAAAGGCGATTACAAAGAAATGGCTCAGGGAAGATCCTCCATCTGTAGGTGAATGGTATGATATTGTTAAAGAGGTGTATGACATGGAAGTACTGACATTTTCCTTGAGACATCAAACCTATAAAATTTCTGCATACTGGGGTAAATGGTTGAGAAGAGATGTATTGTTTTAATCTTATTGTGGTGCTTCTACTTTATATGTATATATAGATATATCTGAACCCTGTTGATCTTTGATATGTAACCCGTAACAAAACTTTATATAGCAACATTTTATCAACGATAAATAAGAATTTAAATAAGATTGTAATCGGTGACCTTTGACACTTGTACTGTAAACCTTTCTATGTTCTTTTAAAAATGTTTTCTTTTTATAATTTTTTTTTTTTTTTTTTTTTTTATTATTATTATTTTTATTATTTCTATTGTTGTTTCTGTTAGTCTTGTTCTGAACTGTTTTGAAAAAAGGAAAAAATAAAATATAAAAAAAAAAAAAAAAAAAAAACTTGGTTGGGGTAAGTGTGGATCAGATCCCTGCCTTCACGGCAACACACCAAATTCTGTTAAAGAATTTATTAACAAAAATGTACCATGATAAAACAAAACTGGGAGGCAAAAATGGGCTTCAGGAGGGGGAAAGGCCAAAACAACAAACAAAAGTACACTCTAGCTAGTTAGGGAGTAAAACTGTCTAAACTGACAAAGTCAAATTAAATTAACGACAGAAATGTACACTAACTCCCTAACTAAACATGAGGAAACAAGAGAAAAAGTGTTTTAGAAATAAAATGGCACCCACCTCCCTACAGCTTTCACAAACAAAGTTAAGTTTCAGTGGCAAATTTTAAGCGGTTTTAAATAATTTACAACAGATTTTAACTTTAATAAGTTAACCACCACAGCGACAATACACTTGCACAAAACAACCAGGCAGGAGAGAGACCACACTCTGGAAGCAAGCTTCAATGTGGCTTGCAACTGATCAGCTTAAGTTTACAGGGCAAAAAGCAGCAGGTGCAATCAATCAACCTTCTCCTCCACACCTAGCTGTGAAACAGGTAAAGCCGAAGTCACACTAGAGTTTGAGCGAAATTCTGTCGTACGGCGCTGCGAAAAGGGACAGGATTAAACAAGATGATTAGACATTAAAAAAAGCGAGCGATTGCTCCATGTTTTAAATTTCTGTTCAGAGAGGTCATGTTTTGATCCTTGATTGGTCTCACGCAGTCAAGTGATGCGATTTCGCAGGTCAGAGTTCACCAAACTTGAACTTTGCACCGCAGCAACCTGCGAAACTCGACGCATGACCCTGCGTTTCCGGTCTGACGCATTCGCGTGCGTATGAATGGAAGTCTATGGGGAAGAAAGTCCAGTGTGACCGCGGCTTAACAAAGAGAGAGAGAGAGAGAGTGAAAAGAAATCAAACACAATAATACGTTCAAAACACAATGAAATGTAACTGTATTAATTAATTTATTTTCTTTCTTTGTTCTTTTACATATAATATATAGCAATTTTGATAATGACACATACAGTATATGAAGTGAAAATATGTTATCATTCATTGTTCATGGCACAATAATTGCTAAATCGTTCATCATTGTATTTTCTTAAATATTAAAAGAAGCCTAAAAAATGGACAAAGTTCAGTGTTATTGTCTTAATAACAGATTCAATAGTTGCAATTACAATAACATTAGCCATACCCAGATGCAGTTTCATAATTTTCCTTAATTAGACTGAGTACTAAAAAACATAAATAATGCTGAGGCAGAATAATTGACTTTTTTAAATGCTACAATAAAAACATTGTGCATTGTCATTACTGCATTATATTGCATATTGAAACAAAATTGCTGGTTTACTTGATTGGACTCCTTAATGTTGGGCCTTTAGCTCTGTTTACTAATACCAAAACAAAAACTGCAAAGAGCCTTGCAAAATGGATTCAGTTTAAGTTTAAATTAAAGTAAATTGTATTGAGTGAAGTTGTGTTTGTATTGTATTTTAGATCCTGGAGCCGAAGCTGTTTCGTTACGCCCATAAACTGGAGATCCAGCGCACTGATGGAGTTTTGTCTCCCGCATCTCCTCTCCCACATCTGTACTCAGTTTCCTATTACCAGCTCAGTGAAGAACTGGCACGGACTTACCCTGAACTCACACTTCCCATCTTCTCAGGTGCATGCAAAAACCTGTATAAATCGAACACTGATAGTGACGTGAGGCAAAATAGAGTTTCACCAATGAGATTTTGTGTGTTTTTACTCAGAGGTGAGTCAGAGAATCCAGACAGCACACCCTGGTGGCCGTCAGGTGATGCTGCATTACCTGCTACCCTGGATGAACAATGTGGAGCTGGTGGATTTCAAGCCTTCAGTTCGGCGTCAAGAGGAACCTTCATCTGCAGAGGAAGAGGAGGATGCTCACGAGAGAGAGCTGATGATGGTGAACAGCCGTCGCTGGCTGAAAGGAGAGGGCTGGGGCTCACCGCATGCCACTACTATGATCCTCAACAATCTCATGTTCATGACTGCAAAGGTATACATTTCATACAGTGTTGCAGGGTCTCTGTTCTACCTGGAAAACTTAAATTCAAATTTTATTTGTCACATACACAGTCATACATACACAGTACGATACTTTAAATGAAAAACAAATTTTTTTGGACTACTATATTACTAGTCATTATGTTTCTCTACAGTAAAGTATTTTTTAGATCTGTTTTATTTTTCAACGATTTTTTACATAATATTGTAACATTATACATGTATCATTGACATGTTTATATATGTTACACATTTGCTTACTGTCAAATACAGCGAGTAAAATAAGTATTAAACACGTCACGATTGTTTCCGGTAAAAATAGTTGAAGTCAGAATTATTAGCCCCCTGAATTATTAGCCCCCATGTTTATTTTTCCCCCCAATTTCTGTTTAATGGAGAGAAGATTTTTTTCAGCACATTTCTAAACATAATAGTTTTAATAACTCATTTCTAATAACTGATTTATTTTATCTTTTCCATGATGAGTAAATAATATTTGACTAGATATTTTTCAAGCTTTTTTTTTTATTATTTTATTTTAAAAAATATATATAAAGATATTTTTACAGCTTAAACTAGGCAGGTTAGGGTAATTAGGCAATTTATTGTATAACGATGGTTTGTTCTGTAGACTATCGAAAAAATATAGCTTAAAGGGGCTAATAATATTGACCTTAAAATGGTTTAAAAAATTTAAAACCGCTTTTATTCTAGCCAAAATAAAACCAATAAGACTTTCTCCAGAAGGAAAAAATATTATCAGACAAACTGTAAAAATTTAAAGGGGGGCTAATAATTTTGACATCAACTCTATTTCTAAGGGTGCTGCTGACATGTAATTGTACCTGATTTTGGTAAAAACTCAAACATACCAATAAAAGAAATGTATTTAATGATTTGTATAAAAGGCTTTTTTGGTAATGACAGCTTCAAGACGCCTCTTGTATGGAGAATGGAATCGCATGCAGTGCTCAGGTGTGATGATTTTTAGTTTTTTTTTTTCCCCCCAATACTTGAGAGTCTTCTGTGGGTCTCGTCTATCAACTCTAAACTTTAGTTCTTATTTTCTACTGGATTCAGGTGATTGTTTGGCCCATTCTTGCAGCTGTATTTTCTTTTCTGAAACTAGTTGAGAGCTTACCTCTCTGTGTTCGGGATTATTGTTTTACTGGAATATTCACCCTGGTTTCATTTCGTCATCCTGGTATTGTAGATGTTGGGACTGAAGCAGCTAAAATCAATTTACACTGGTGAGGGACAGGGTTACTTTCTAAAAACGGAAGAGATTTTAGCTGCTGTCTGGGCTTTCCATGCCTTTTTACACCTACCTTTGTGTTCAATACTTTTTCCCTGTGTCATTTCAACTTGATTTCTAAACAAATTAGTTTTGATTTCTTTATATGCATACATTTCTTTGGTTGTTACTGACATTTGGTGAAAATTTCAAGTAAACAACACCTTTAGAAATGTTTTCTGGGAAAAATGGTGACTTTTTTTTTTTTTTTTGATTTTTTACCCGCTGTACATCTTGTCATTTATACATCATTTTATGCATTTTGTTTAAAATATATATGTATAGTATTGCAAAAACTCTTGATATTCCTGAGGATTATATTATTTTCACAGTATAGGTCTTTTCACACTTGAAATTGTTAACCCCTGGGTCTTCCTAAACCACGGATAAATGGAATCCTGGGTTTTCTGTAATCACGTTTCACACTGCTCGTACTACTGTATACCTGGGGAGGTTAATAAATAATCTTGGCTATTCATTAACAGACGTTTCACGCAAAACCATGCATTTATTATTTGCATACATTTTGATAATTATCATATGGTCTGATTTTACAGTATGGCGATGAGTTTGCATGGTCAGAAATTGAGAATGTCTGGACCACTTTAGCTGACAGCTGGCCCAAAAATCTGAAGATCATCCTGCACTTCCTCATCAGCATGTCTGGAGTCAACAGTGAACCCAGTCTCCTGCCTTACGTGAGTGAAATCTATCCTGGCCAATCAGAAACAAGATACTCAATACCTGAGAAACACAACTGAATGTTTTTTCCTGATATTCTGCAGGTGAAGCGTGTGGTGGTGTATCTGGGCAGGGATAAGACAATGCAGCTGCTGGAGGAGTTAATGTATGAGCTGGAGCTAACAGACCCAGTGTCCTCAGCTGTCACTCATATGGACAACCCACCTTACTACCGTATTACTTCCTCCTACAAGATCCCTTCTGTTACCTCAGGTATAAACCACTTTTATCATATATGTTTCGCAACATGATCTTTGTGCAATGAGATTAACTAATAAGATAAGGAATCTGACTGTTAATGGACTTTCTTGATAGACACCTGTAAAAAAATACAGTCCAGGAAAACAAAAGATTAAAGAGAGTTTGCTGGAAAATGCCATCTAAGATAAAAGTCACATTTTCACTGTCATTTCGTTTAAATGTTTGCCCTTTTCAGGAACAGCCTCCAGTAGCAACACCATGGTACCTGGACCTGATGGACACCATGACAGCAAACTCAAAGATTCCAACATTGAGGACAGGTTAGAGTTGATCCTGATAAAAGAGTTTGAACATTTATTATTATTATTAAAAAAGACATTTGTATTTACACAAAGCATAGAATGATCTTTGTAGTCCAATTTTGCTAGCCTGTTTTTAATAAAATTGTTAAAATAACTTGTTTAATAAAACCGGAAGTCGTAGCATTAACTCCTACAAAAAGAAACCCATGAAGTGTTCATCAGCTACGGTCATGGCTGCTCATATGTTTTAGTGCTTTTTCAAAAGTACTGTGGAAATAGTTCTAGAGTTATGGATTTGTTAAGAGTAACCTGAATAAAACTTTCTGTCTTTATGCAGTTACACTCATTTGGATATCTACACTGGTCTGAACAGTAATCTGAACAGACAGCACCATCGACTGGAGTCCCGCTACAGTAGCAGCTCAGGAGGATCCTATGAGGAGGAGAAGAGTGAGTACATTAGCGTTACTTTCGTCTTTATGATAAGTAAAGGCAGACAAAAATGTGTGGTTTTTAAAGGTATAATCATCTAAACTGAGTGGACGGCATGACAATGAATAGCGTGTCCACTCATTTTACTGTTCGTACATTTAACTAATTGAATTTTTTTTTTTTAAGAAATTAGAACTTTTATTGAGCGGGGATGTAAAGACATCTCTAATGTTATGAAATTAATGCTATTGAGATTTCGTCAAAGAAGTTTACATTATATCATGTTTTTCATGAATGTATTTAGTATCATAACTGTTTTTAACATAATGATAATAATAATAATAGTAAATGTTTCTGGGGCACCATATAAATGTAAAAACCTCGCGACCACAAAACCAGACATAAGTGTCTATGGATTATACATCACATGAAAGCTGAATAATTAAGCTTTCTATTGGTGTATGGTTTCTTAGAATAGGACAGTATTTTGCAGAGATACAATTATATGAATATCTGAAAATCTGAGGGTTAAAAAAGTCTTAATGCAAAAAAAATTGCTTAAAAATGCTTAACAATTGAGACTACTAATCAAAAAATAGTAATTCATTTAAAAAAAATAGTTTTGATATTATTTGCGGTAGGATATGTACAAAATGTCTTGATGAAACATGATCTTTACTTAAAACTAAATTTATTATTTCTTTTACCAATACTGTATATTTTAGGCTATTGCGAAAAATATACCCATGCCACTTAAGACTGGTTTTTATGGTCCAGGGTCACATATAAGATTGATTTCTGAAGAATCGTGTGTCATTCCATTACTATAACACTGGTGGACAAATGATTACTGCTTTAATGTATTTTTGGGTCAAATACATCTGCAGTTAGTGAGCATAACAAACTTTTTTGTAGTTGTTTTAAAAAGAGGATCAAATCTTAGCGCAACCCCAAGCTTTTCAACATTAGTAACTTTTGATTACTTCCTCAAGGTGACTCTATGCCTGTGTATGCTAACTGGCGTCTGAAGGTGATGGATCATAACCGGCCAGAGCCCCTACCGTTTCCACCCACTGGCGGCTGCTGGTCACCACTGGTTGATTACTTGCCTGAAACCACCACACCTGGAGTCTCCCTGCACAGGTGAAGAACCCACTCTGTGTGTCCTACAATGGAGTCAGTGTTGTTCTTTTTAACCACAGACCTCTGACGACACATTCTCATTCCTTTTCAGATGTAACATCGCTGTGATCTTGCTGACGGACCTCATTGTAGACCACGGGGTCAAAGTGGAATGGAGCGCGTACCTTCATCTGCTACTGCATTCCATCTTCATAGGTAACACATACATACGTATGCTGTTTATAAAAAGCAGTAGCACTAGATTGTGCTACATTAAATATAACATAATGATTGTTTGTGTGTAGGTTTTGACCATCAGCACCCAGAGGTCTATGAGCACTGCAAGCGTTTACTTCTTCACCTACTGGTGGTTCAGGGCACCAACAGCAGTGTCCAGTCATTGGCGTCTGTACTGCTTCGCAACCGTGAGCTGAACGAACCCAGAGTTCTAACCGTCAAACCCACTCTTCAGGAGTTTAACCTCACAGGTACTCTAAAGCAAAGATGTTTGGAAGGATCTCTATCGCATTTTAGATTTCTAACTAATGCAGCAATTCTGTGCCTTTTTGACTCAAAGTCCCCGCCACAAACATACAATATTTTTAGAAGTTCTATTAGAATTATGACAATGCTACTTAATTTGGATATAGCATTTTTTTATATGGTTAATTTGCAAAAATAAATTAATTTGTTTTTACTTTATGGTCTTTATTAATAAAAAGCTTGTTGGAAAATATACAGAAATTTGGCTTGACATCTGAAATTTTTGGTTGACATTTGGATTTTATGTGCTTATTCAGCGTCATCCGGATGCTACCTAGTTGACCCTGGCTTCTCAGTTGACAACTACAAACCTAATCGTTACTGTTCATTTTTATTAATAATTATCAATATAACTGATGGATGTTTAAAAATTTGTCTTGGGGAGGAATTTTATCAATCATATCAATGTTTTTAATTAGAATTTTTTTATTTTCATTTCATTCAATCATTCATTCATTCTTTCAATTATTAATTCAATATATATTTTTTTTTTGTATAATCTCTTATTGAATTATTATAATTATGCAATATGTTTTTTATCTATATTAATATTGTCATGAAGAGCTTCTAATGTGGCAATAAATAAACAAAAACAAGCATCTGAGAGGTGATTAATTATCTTAGCTTAATATAGTCAACAGGTGTGGGAAATTGACAGTATCAATTGGTTTTATTTTTGTTTATTTTACAAAAAATGCGTATTTTTTTTTAACATTCTCTGCTAGCAAAGTGAAATAACAGAGTTGTTTTTTTCTATTAGACCAAGTTGTAGAAGACCACATATATGTAGACTTACAGCTGCTATGGCTAATTGTCATAGATGGGGAGATTTTTTACATTTTATTTCTTGTACTTCAACAGTTATTTTTATTCTTTAATTTATCCATTGTCAAATCCATTGTTCTTGCTTTTAAGTGCTGCTCATAAAATTAAATGATCAGTTGGGAAACCACTGTGCTACAAAATTCAGTGCATAGTATTAGTGTATAATGTATTGTATTGTATCAGTGTATAATGTATTGTATATGTAATGTATTGGATTTGGAAAATGGCAATTTGGGAAAAACTAGGGATTCTTTACTAAGAATGTAATAATTGTGAATCAATTTGTCTCCCAGGTGTCACAGAGCTGATGCCAGACTACCAGTCATCTCCTATGACAGACTCTGGCTTGAGCTCCAGCTCCACATCCTCTAGTATCAGTCTGGGTGGCTCGGCTCTGCCTCACCTCCCCCCTACTCTTCTTAATGAGGTGGACCTGTCAGCAGAGCAGGACGAGAAGGTCAAAAACCTCATCGAGTTCATCAGCTCAAGGTGAGGGGCCGCTGAAGGCCAGCGTGTGTCATATTAATGCTGTTAGCTTTGCTGTTTCATTATATGGAGTGCTTCTGGCATAGAAAGAATGGGGTCTAATGGGAACCACCATTGTTGTGCCCATGAGGAAGACATTTCATTCCAGAATGCCTCAGAGCTATGGTTTGCAGATGATAATAGGTATCAGTTTTAATCAGGAAAAAGTAAATTCACAATGTGAAAACTTTTACCTAAATGTCAGTATATTTAATTGGAATTTTCTAATACACTTTGTGTAACGCTTGGGGTTTGTTTGATCCTCACTTAGTTTCCAGATTGGAATGATTAAATTTACTTACCAACAGAGCTTCTAATGAAAGCGTTTCATTATTACAATAGTTGAAAAGCCACAAAAACTAAAAGCTCTCTAAAATCGTCTACCCAAATGATCTTTTTAGTTTTTTGTTGCAAGTTAAATGTTACATTTCTGTACGTTTGACTTCTTTAGATTTTTATAAATACTGTAGATGTATATTTGTATTAAAACATAAAACACAGAATCCAGACAAAATAAATAGGAATTTAAGGGGAAATGGAATTTAGGAAAATTTTGGATTACCATTTGCATTTAGCATTTTCCAGTTTACCTTTTGCAGATTTTTGCATTAATTCCTGAGGTCTAGCATGTTGAATATTGATATAGAATAAATATTGACATTGAATAACATGAAAATTGAATGTCAGTCAAACATTAAGTATTAACTTAATTTCAGTTAAGACATGTTATCATGTAAGTGCAAGTCCATCTGGGGTTCATGATAAGACTTGATTGTTTCTAACATGATTGTCTTTAATAGCTGTCAATTCATATTAAAATAGACAGGATGGTGTTACAAGCACTAATGTTGTTAGAAGCTAGAGCTGCACGATATTGGAAAAATCGGATATTGCAATAATTTATCGTAAAAAAATGTAATTTTGCAGTTTCAATAGCTCTTTTTGACGGTTTTCGAAAAAAGCTTTTCTTACTTTGTTCTTGTTTCTAGTCTAAATATAAAAAAAAATCTTTGACCAAGTAAAAATATTGTTTAGTTTTCCCCATCAGATGAAATAAGTGAAAAATAAGAGTGTTTTGCTTGTTTTAAGGAAATGATCTGCCAGTGGGATAAGTCAAATGATCTTGTTTTTGCTTTAGTTTTTGGATATTTGGACTAGAAACAAGACAAAAATTCTAAGTAAGAAAGGTTTTTTTTTTTTTGCATAAATCATATAAATTCTATATAAATAAAGTGATTAAATACTATTCTGTAGCTCCTGGTCAACTATAATTCAGTGCGGATGCGCACATTGCGATATCGATGCTAAAACAATATATTGTGCAGCCCTATTACAAGCATACATTTTTTTTTCTTGAGATGTTCTCTAGAGGATTTATAATAAATATATATTTATTTTAAGTTACTGTATTTTTTCCTCCGCCTGCAGCCATGTCTAACAGGAGTGGGTATTGTTGCCTTGCATGTGTGTGTGTGTGTGTGTGTGCGCTCAGTCTCATTTCTGTGTAAAAAGTTTGATTCAGAGTGTTTTCATATATAACGGTTCTTAACTGGCAGTTGTGTGAGCCTGCTTTTTCTTTGTTCAGTGTTAGACATTTCCTACTGTGCCACTTCCTCTGATTCTTTTCCTTTGGCTGATTGGCCCGTAGGAAGCGTGGACCACTGTGGAACCATGAAGACGTTTCTCCTAAAAACCCTAACATCAAGAGTGCTGATCAGCTTAGTGTGTTTCTCCGGCATGTAGTCAATGTCTTCAAACAAACACCATCTGGTAAGACTCAATTATGTAGTGGAACAACTGCAGTAGTTTTTCTTTTGAAGAAAAAGAAGACGAAGAGGAAGAAGAATCGAAATGTTTAGTCTGTGGTTGTGACTGGTTCTTGTGATGCATGTTTGGTCAGGTTTCCAGTTGGAGCAGGAGTTAAGTGAAATTGCTCTTCAGACTGCTCTGTCCTGCTCATCACGCCACTACGCTGGGCGTTCTTTTCAGATCTTCAGAGCGCTCAAACAGCCAATGACAGCCTCCACGCTGTCAGATATGCTTTCCCGTCTGGTGGAGACTGTGGGAGATCCAGGGGAAGAGGCTCAGGTATGTAGGAAAGTTTCACTGTTCCAGAAGTGCAGATAAATGTGGAACAGGAGAGTTAATCATATTATTATTTTTTTCTCTGATAAACTAAGTAGACAAGCACTTTTTTATTGCCTTGTGAAGAGCACTTTACTGCAATAATAAGTAACACTTTTATACTTGATAAGCTCAGTATGTAATTATTTATATATTTTAATAATAAACGCATTTTAAATAAAACAGTTTATTAAAAAGAAAAACCTCTCTCTCTTTCTCTCTCTCTCTCTCATATATATATATATATATATATCTTGCATATCTGACATATATTTTAATGAGCAATGCATTTCAATGTGATATTTGTCTAATTATATGCAAGGTAATACAATTTAATAATGTATTTCGGTGCTTGTACATGTGTAATGACAATAAAGTTGAATCTAATCAAATAACTGTTTTGTTTAAGTGCCATTTACTCTATTAAAAGAAATATGAATAGAAATATTAATAAATGTAATTATAACAACATTAAATGATGCATAACCAGGGTTCAACGCTAAGAATTTTTTCTACTGGCCCGATTGCGCCAGTAGTTCAGATTTTCACTAGCCCCACCAAAAAATAAAGTTAATAGCTATTTCTAAGCCAGGTTTTAAATAATGTGTCAAAATAGTTTCTGTAAATCTAGAATTTGAATATATAAAAAATTTTAATAAATGTATAATGAGTAAAATTCAAAGTGTTTTGTAAACAAAAATGACAATATGGAAAATTTGCAGGTATTTTATTGCAAAGCTAAAGGTGGCTGACATGCCAAACTGATGGCAAACTGCAAAACATCATTTCATTTTTTTGTTGTGTTCTACCCACGTAAATGTCTTTGTCCAAGAAGTTAGAAACAGATGTTTTCTTTTAGCCTCACAATTTGATGTTGCCGTCATGTTGCCATCTCTTTGCAACAGAAAAAAAACAACGTGCTCACAACATCCAATCAGATAATAGGAACCAAAAAGCAATATGGTGTTTATGACTTCACAGAAAAGGTGGCATTTAAAGGCTCAAAGCACAAACTGTTTCTCGATTCTAAGACTGTATTTGCACGCAATTGACAAATAGTCGCAGGCAAATTAAAGTTTGGTGACAATCGGGCCAGTAACAATCTTGTCTACTGTCCCGAGAGTCTCTCACGCTGGCCCCGGGCCATCAGGCAGTCCTTATTGTTGAGCCCTGATAGCTACTTACAATAACATTACAAAACATTAATCCTAACCCTGTTGTTAGTACATTAAAGATTATTAGTTAAAGGATAAATGTACAAATTATACCATAACATGGACACCATAACAATAAACACTAGAATATATTATAACATGGACACATTTAGCATAGATGTAACTGTGCGTTTAAATCTGTTAATTTTAGCCCAATCTGGCATATTATTTTCCAGTCAACTAGTTCAACATTCTCAAGGCTTTCCAAGTGTTGATCCCTGAACAGTCAAAATGAAGCATTTGGTTTGTGTTTTGCAGGGATTTGTTATCGAGTTGCTGTTGACGCTAGAGGCTGGTATAGACACTCTGGCTGAAACAATGAAGAGTTACGACCTGCTCACTGCAATCTCACAGTAAGATGGAAAACATTTGAATTTTTTGTTGTGTGTTACATTTATCTTACTCAAAATGAACTCAAAGAGCTGTTTCCATCTCCTCCAGGGCATCCCATGATCCACTGCATGGCACCAAATTTGCCAATAACAGAAAAAGCACAGGTCAGCTGAACCTCGGCAGCAGTTTCTTGCATGCCCATTACAGCCACGCCCGCAGCAACTCTCTGCGTGCCAGTCTGATGGGTGAACGCATGGGAGACCGTCGTCGCAGCAACACCCTCGATATAGCCGACCGATTGGGTGGCAGCCACGGCAATCTCGCCCGAACACGAAGCTTATCGTCTTTACGAGAAGGTGGCGTTCGTGGCGATGGGGGAGGAGGAACTGGAGGAGGCTCTGGTGAAGTGGTCCCGCAGACCGACCCCACCAACCTGATGGCCACAGTCTTCTGGATTGCGACCTCACTGCTAGAGTCTGATTATGAGTTTGAGTACTTGCTGGCACTCAGACTGTTGAACCGACTGCTGGCACAGATGCCCCTGGAGAAGGCAGACAGCAGGGAGAAGCTGGAGAGAGTGCAGGCCAAGCTGAAGTGGTACAACTTCCCCGGCCTGCTGACGCTCTTTCTGAAGGGCTTCACTTCAGCTGCCACACAGGAGCTCACCATTCACCTCCTCAGCAAACTAATCACTGTGTCCCGACACACACTCATCGACCCCTCACAGCTAGCAGGTGCGCCTACAGTTTTGTTAACGTTATAATTAGAGATGCTCAAAAATTATTGGTACGAACATTAAATTGGATGGCATTTATTGGCTTCAAAATAAAATATCAGCATCGTCTTGATATGGAAACGAATGCTGAAGTGTGCCAATAAGATGATGGTGTGTTGATTATGAGCATGCAGTAATTTTGCTGTCAGCAGTGTTTGCAGTAAGATCAGGTCATTCTTGAGGTGAATATTTGCCTGTATGAGGATTTAGATTCACTGACTTGTGAAAATGACTTAGTGATCAATATCCATCAATAAGCCTCTGCAGCACTTGCAGTCTGCCCCACGTCCTAATTCCCACCCTGTGAGGTGATTGGTTTACATGAGGGCACTGTAAACTCTAGAGTAGCCCAATGAAAGAAAATTAAAGCACACAAATAACATAGTTATGTCATAAAATCTTAAGCCTGATTTAATTTAAATGATTAGTTCACTCAAAAAAGACAATTCTGTTATTAATTGCTCACATTCATGTTGTTTCAATCCCCTTAGACTTTTGTTCATCAAAGACAAATGAAGATATTTCATATTAAATCTGATAGATCACTGATCATGTACAGCAACTGTCCCAAGACATTTAAATTTACTAATACAAAGCTTCAAGAACAGCTTTGTGTGTTTAAAAAAAAAAGTAAAACAACTTTGTTTTGGCCTTCTGCATCAGATCAGGCTGCACATTTATTACGGGCAATATGATGCTTGCGTGCTGAATCTAATGGCTAATACCTTGTATTGACCTTAGTACACACACACACACACACACACACACACACACATGCACACTGATAACTTGACAAGGAAGAGAAAACAAAGGGGAAAAAATCTGTATTGACAGATGTTTTTTTTGCACACAAAAGTGTTCTTGAACCTTCGTATTAATACATTTAAACGCCTTGGGACAGTTGCTGTGTATGATCAGAGATCTATCAAATTTAATACTTACTAACCCTTCAATTTTCAGAAAGGAGACTCATGGATTCGGTGACATGACCAGTCATACAATGTTTTAATTCAGAATCTGCTCTTTTAATCCTTTTTCTTATCATTACCAGTCAGCCAAACATTCAGATATTTCTGTTTAGAAGTGAAACATTACTTTGTGTCATTATATTAGGTAGTCAGAATCTATGTCTTATGAGGAATAAAAATCACAAACCTGACATACGTAAATTAACACATCAGCAAAAAATCCAATGTGCATCTGCAGTTTCAGTATCTTAGATTTTGTTTAGAATGTGGGTTTTGAAAACTAAATTTTACTTATTTCCTGTTAGGTTTCCCTCTGAATATCCTGTGCCTTCTGCCGCATCTGATCCAGCACTTTGACAACCCCACGGGGTTCTGTAAGGAAACTGCTGATCGGATCGCTAAAGTGTGCGCTGAGGAAAAGTCAGCCACGCTGGCAAATCTGGCACACATGATGAGCCTGTACTCCACGCACAGTTACTCGCGAGACAGCACCAACTGGATTAATGTGGTGTGTCGCTACTTGCACGACTCCTTCGCTGAAATCACCTTCAACCTGGTCACGTACCTAGCTGAGGTGAGTTTGACTGACGTTGCTTGAGTTATACTATTGCATTTAAGCACTGAACTGTTGAGATGTTTGTTGAAGTGTTTAATTAAACAAATAAATATATATAAACTACACTTCAGTTCAAAAGTTTGGGGTTGGCAGGATTTTTTAAATCCTTTAAAAAGTGGCATTTTTTATTCTTCTGTATTTGAATGAATGTGTTCTAAAAATAATATTGTTAAATATTACACTTTGAAATGTTTTTCTGTTTTAATATATTTAAAATTTTTATTTATTCCTGTGATGGCAAAACTGAATTTTCGGCATAATTTTTCCAGTCATTAGTATCACATGATTGTTCAGAAAACAAAAAATTGTTTATTTGTTGATGCTAAAAGCTTCTTTTTTTTTATAACTTTCAGTCTTGCAAAACATTGTGCTGCCATGTTATTGTGAAAGTTTTAGTATATTTTCAGAGTTCTATCATGGTTATGAAATTCAAAACATGCATTTTAAATGTTTGTGCATCTTTGCTGGTCCAAAGTATTAGTTTATTTCAATTCAATCAGAAATTCCTTCTGACCCCAAACATTTGAACAGCATTGTTGTGTTTATATAAAAAATAGGTGTATATATTGTTATGCATTTTTTAATCATCATTATGTATGCGTTTATCTATTTACAGATTAAAACTGGAACATAATAATGTGGTCACTAAAAAGCTTTCAAAGCTTATCTGTGCTTTCATACAAGTTGGTGCTCAGTATGATATTATAATCTGTTCTTCTGTTATAGTTGTTGGAGAAAGGACTGAACAGCATGCAGCAGTCATTACTGCAGATCATCTACAGTCTACTGAGTCACATTGACCTTTCTGCCGCTCCTGTCAAACAGTTCAACCTGGAAATCATGAAGATCATTGGCAAATATGTACAGGTATACATGATGACTACTATTTCGGATGTCAGCACACAGGTTCTCAATCATTGCAGTCACTTATTTTAGTATTAATTTCCCTTTTCAAGAGAAAATAATAATTAATGTGTATTTAAACCTATTTACATTTTTGAATATTGCATAAAAGAAGATTAATGGAAAAGGCAAGATGGCATTAATTTTTAAAATGTGCTTAAAAATAGTATGTACACAATTGAGTTGGATAAACTTTTTATCCGTTATATAAAAATGTGCATGAACTACAATGGAAACCCATTTGCCAAATAAATTCCAGCATGCGCTTGAAAAAAGTCATGTATTTTTTTTTTCTTAAGTCATGTGATAACAAAAAGAGGTGCTGCAATAAGACGTTTTAATATTTCTTGGACATTCCTAAATCTAAAATCCCTCAGCTAAAGTCTGTCATCATAGTGGTTTGATGTTATTACCTCCCAGAACTGTTTTGAGCGGCTGTGCTCTCAAAGAGTGGTATCATGCTTCTAAAAGCTTCTACATGTTCATTGCGTTTTGTCTTCATCTTCTGAAGCACACGTAATTTATTAAATGATACAAAGAATTCCCACAGTGCCTACTCCTATAGCAGCAATTTCCATTTTTCTTTTTGATATTTGGTGCCAGTTTATCAGGAAGTGATGATCTTTGACTCATTGGATGGAAACGGTGCAAATGTTTTATGTGATGTTTCAATTTAACACATAAATCTAATTTGCATCTTTGGATGGAAACATAGTTAATGTATGTTTGTGTGTAGTGATGGAGGGAGGGCTTTGCTGTAGGATGTATCGGAGCAATAAGCTGTATCATTGCTTTCCTACTCCGTGGTCTTTATTCTTTTTATCTCACCACCAGTCCCTGAAGGTTACATCAAGAAAAAAAGGGGGAGGTTTAGTGAAAAATGGCTCAAGTTTTTGTTTTGTCCGTGTGTTGCCACAGAGCCCCTACTGGAAAGAGGCCCAGAACATCCTAAAGTTAGTGGTGTCCCGCTCTGCGAGTCTGGTGGTTCCTGATGAGGTGCAGCGCTCTTACAGCACAGAGTCCACGGGCTCCCCGGAGATTGCTTTCACTCGCATATTCAATAACTCATCCAAAGAACTGCCAGGAAAAACACTGGACTTCCACTTCGACATCTCAGAGGTGCTTTGCCTGCTGTATTCTCTGTCATCAGCAGCTTTTATTTTTTTCATGAACTACGGTTCAGAATGTTTGGGGTCAGTAAGATCTTTTTAATTGTTTTTTTTTTAACAGTTTCTAATATAAGTCGTTCCTAATGTTTAAAAAATATCATTTCAAATATCATTTATCATTTTTATTTCAAAGAAATATTTTTAATGTGTCATTTAAACATTATATTCATTACAGTTTTAAAATTGATAATAATAATAAATGTTTCTTGATCCACAAATCGGCACATAAGAAGGATTTCTGAACGTTCACATGGTACTAAAACAAGTAATAATGGAGCAATAATGCTAAACATTTGATAGAATAGTAAACAGTTTTTTCATTTATTTAATATTTCACAATATTACTAACTATTATATTACTTTATATAATTACTTTTTTTGTATTCTAACAAAGTAAACAGTTTGAATGTTGATTGAAAAACATTCGAAAACATAAACACCCCAAACTTTTGAAGAATAGTGCATGTGTATTGTAATTCCTTTTTAAATTATCATAGTACCTCATTTGATGGTGTTTACCTTATGTTTTTATGCTTTATCCTTAGACACCTATCATAGGTCATAAGTATGGAGACCAGCGAAGTGCAGCAGGGCGTAATGGAAAACCACAGGTGATTGCTGTGACAAGAAGCACCTCCTCTACTTCATCTGGCTCTAATTCAAATGGTCTGGTGCCGGTCAGTTGGAAGAGGCCGCAGCTCTCGCAGGTAATTGCAACTATGAGACACATCTGTGAATTCATAATTATTCTGTTTAAATGCTTTGCTCTCATTGTAACGAGAATATTCTTGTTATCTGCTTGTAGAGGAGAACTCGGGAGAAACTAATGAATGTCCTGTCTCTGTGCGGGCCAGAGTCCGGCATGCCTAAAAATCCTTCTGTATGTTTATATTCAGAACATTTGTTAAGCTGCATAATCTCAGCTGTGACCTAATTAAATCTCTTTTTCGTAGGTGGTGTTCTCTTCAAATGAGGATTTGGATGCAGGTGACCAGCAGACCAGTCTGATCCCCACTGTAGAGGAAGTGACACGGGAGGAGGAAGCGCAAGCGGAAGATGCAGGAAGTGAACAGCAGTTTGGTGTCTTCAAGGACTTTGACTTCCTGGATGTGGAGTTGGAGGATGGAGAGGTGAGCACTGATGCCTTGGATAAATTGGCACAAGTTTTGAAAACTAGTAAACAGTCCTTGATTAGAGACAGAATCTCTGAAGTGATTCTAATTTCACTCATAACAAAAACACTAAATGAAGAGTATAGTATATCTGTGTATTTCTCTGACATCACCTGCGTCTGTTTGTGCATCTCCACTTTATCTCACTGTCTAAGCTCTCCCTAACACTCTTATCTTTTTGTCCTCTTTTGCATCCAGGAGCTTCAGGTAAGTTTTAAGCAGTGTTCAGGGAAAAATGTGTGTTTTATTCTTTCTGCTTGTTAAGCTGCGACAAATCAGACACTGTTTCCAGGTCCAGCTGTTTATTGAACACTCTTTGTTTGAATCATACATTTAAGCTAAGCTTTCATAAATTCATGGAGTCCCATTTCTAGATGATTTATAAAAGATAAATCCCTTTTAGCTCATTTGAAATTTCAGTATGGAGATAAAGGATTAGGGTATTTTCAGTAACATTGCAGTACACTGTGAGTGTATATTAGCAGGGGTGCACCTAACTGTTTTTGGTGCTGTACTTAAAGGAGTACCTAGAGATGTTGCTCAGTCATCCTGTTATATTCATGTATAAACACCCATTTTTGTCATTTTTAAATATATGTACATATATCATATATTTTTATTTATTTAAATTTAAACATGAACTCCTATTTTAAATATGCGATTATGCAAATCACATATTTAAAATACTAGTTCAATATTGCATCATCTCAGATTTCAATATGCGGGATCAGCTGGTGCTTTTACATTTGGCTTGAGTGTGTGGCTTGCAAGTTTGAACTTTATACTTTAAAAATGTTGTTTAGTTTTCAGCATGCTAACACAGAGCGGCACATTCGTTTATTTATCATAATTCTGATGTGTTTTGTGCTGAAGTTGAGCAGAAGTTCTATAAACCTTCTTTTTGCTTGCAGTCCATCAGTTTTGCATTTCAGAAAAGCGAGTGATTAACACAGTTTGACCAGTTCATATGTGATGATTTGCTGCTCATGGTGCAATATGAACCTTCCTGGAGGTTGTGTGAACTGAGCTCCAGACCCCACCCCCTTCAGACAGATTCTGGCACCATTTGTGAATGTGACTGCAACTTCGTCCATGCACATAGAAACCAACTTTATTTTATATTCTTTCTCCAAACCATAAGCAAGCTTATGTACCATGTCCACGTCATTTGAATTGCATCAAAACTAATTAAATCTTGCATCAAAAGTGCTTCTCTAGCGTCATATCTGGTCTGCATTTATTTTATCATGCACCTGCATACTAGTTATGTGCACTTCTGTATATTAGTCTGGTTTTTGCTTTTGGGATCTAAGTTGGGCCTGGAAATGGTGATGCGTGACGTCAGACCTGAAAGTGGATAAATTATAGGCCTTTTTATTCTTTTGAAAATTTGATTCCTTTTAGCAAAGATTTGTTTTTGTAATTGTAGCGAAACGCATGAATGCGCAAATGATTTATTTTCATTCCAATTAGAATATAAAGCATTGTTGTGTCGTTCTCCATCTTCCTCAACCCCACTGTGCTCTGTGGTTGTGCGTATTGTACTGTGTTTCACGTAGTCATTTTAAATTTGTATCATCATCTTTCTGTAAAATTCATTCAGCGTTCAATGCAACGTTCATCTTCTTCGCGCTTATTTGCTTTCTCCTGTTCCTCCTGCAGGGGGAGAGCATGGACAACTTCAACTGGGGTGTGCGGCGTCGCTCTCTGGACAGCATTGACAAAGGTGACGGTGACACCCCGTCTCTGCAGGACTGCCAGTATTCGGGCAGCACGCCCAGTCTCATCCAGCCGGAGGACACCGATGAGTCATCTGAGGAGGAGGTACTGAGCGCTAGCCAGATTCTCACCCGCTCCAACCTCGTAAGTCCCCTCTCCTCTGGGCCCCCTTCACATAGGGGGCACCGGCATGGTGTGTCTGTGCGGCAAATTGGGCTTAGATGCTACTGCGGCCTACTTAGGCGGGGTTAGACGCTTGCTTTCTGCATAAGCCGCATTTCCAGTGTCTAAAGACACTCTCCCTGCCGCCCAGCCAAGCAAACTATTGATTTTTAGTACTTTAGAGCCCCTCTTTGACTTTTAATTCCATTTTGAATTCTCTCTTTTTTTTGTTTTTGGGGTAAGTAAGGTGATGGGGACTATTATTTTTTCTTTTAGTGATCTGTTAGTCATTCAGAGTAGCTTTAATGCAAGGGTTGAGCTGTCTTGCATTCTTGAACTGTGATGTAACCGTTCAGACACTTGATGCATGATCTAACTAGAAGGCCCACATAGAATCTGCACACAAACACAATTCTGCATGATTAGCACAAGTTTGAAACTTTGGTCATTCTTACATGTCACAATTTGATCATACTTGTAGCTTAAAAACTAGAAGAACAATAATAGATTTTTTATTGCAAGTGTGACACAAAAAAAATCAACACCTTACACAACTTTCTAGGTTGTGTATTAAAGGGTGATTCAAATGAAGACTGATGTTTATGCACACTTTTCAGAAATGAATTACTCAAAATGTTTATAATGTGTAACATAATGTTGACAAAGCTATTCTATATTGTAGTAATAACTACTGATTTCCAGCTTTTAATTTAACACATTTTAATAGGGATGCACGATATATGGGCAGCCATATCATTATCGGCCGATAAATGCTATTTTTAATGTTATCTTTATCGGTCCGATGTCAAAATTAGGCCGATATCTTTAAGCCCATAGGTTACGTAATTGTACAGAACTGCCTGCCTCGCTGAACTTCTTCAGACTTGTCCAGTGCACTATAATGGAGCTTACCTCACATTGTTTATTCCTTCAAAGTCCGTCCTTTCTTTGTGTGGAATTGCTGTGCGTTAATATCTCAGTAAGTATCCATATTCCTTATCATTGTAGATATGTTTGATAGTGTCATTGTGTATTTTGGTTTAAATCGCCTCAGGAAAAATATTACATGTGTAAACAAAATAGCAGCGATGCACACGTGATAACTCATTGGGTTGTTTACAATCTAATATGATTATTTGTTATTATCGTCGCATTGCTTGCCATGTGTTGCCACTCCTTTTTTTAGACATTACATATTTTTACATATGTAGATTACTGTAACATGTTTTATTCAAGAACATTTGAGCTGGTTTCAGTTCTTAGTTCTTTCATTTTCATTTTATTTAAAATATATTTATTTTACTTGTTTTTTAATTAAATCCCTTTTTTTATTTAACCTATTATTTTTATGCAACAGTCAAGTTGCATGTTAATTTGCTATGCGAAGAAAAAGAAATAATTTATTTTTGGCATACTGATTTATGTGAAATCGTGAATATAGGTCTATACTGTATAATCACCTTGCAATTTTGAAATTATTGTTGTTGTTTTTTTTGCTTTGAGTAGGCTATTCAGTTCATAAGATCAGTTCAAACTTGAAGTTTTAAAAATAAAATCAGTTGTTCACTGTATAAAAATATAACATTTTGAAATATTTATCGACTATAGTATATCGGTTATCGGCTTCCAGATCTTAAGAGTTATCGGTTATCGATATCGGCCAAAAAATCCATATTGGTGCATCTCTACATTTTAACAGATTTAAATTCCCAGAAAAGTAAGCACAATATGAAAAATAAATCCTTGTGGGCCTTCTCTTTATTATTCAAAAAGTTTTTCTGCATGAATGTTCAGATGCAGACTTTATTTTTTTTCTTCAAACGTCTCCTAGATTTCTATATTTTCACCCTTTTGCTTGCTATGGGGCATGATAAGCTACTAAGCAGAGCTAAAGATCCTAATATGCTGCTGAGTGAATGTCATCTTCCCTTTCCTGATTTTTTTTTTTTTTGACATTTTCCTTCTACACTGTTCGAATAAGACAAAGTGGAATGTAATTGGTCTTGCCAGCCTCAAGTAATTTTTTTTGGCATGCCGCATGACATAAGATGAATGAAATATTTGAAATACTTTTCATAGGTCTATTAAGCACGCATGCAGAATAACACTTAGTGATGCAGTTTTTCATTTTTCAAAACAAAATATTGAATTTATTTTCCTTCCCACACAGCTTAACAGTGATTCTGCAACCGACGATGCCATATCCAATCACATGGATTCCCTACAGCAGTCGCAAGAGTCTTCCAGTAGTGTCTTGACAGAAGAGGCCACGCCCACCCCACTGCTGCACCGCCCAGATAGCCCAACCCACGAGACCGCCCGCTCTGACAGCAATAGCAGCCAGTTGCCTGAGGTGGGATCAATCAGGAGTCTCAATAATAAATTATGGTGCACGGGTGCTATTTAGCCAATTTGCATTTCGCTCTTTTGTGACGTTACCTGGTGCTGTTTTCTTACCTATCAAATTCCCCTTATCGTTCAGCGATGTCAAGCTTTTAATGCTGCTAGAGTGTTACCAAAATGTGTTGCGATTTGAAATATTTGGCTCTTTGTTTTCTTTGCCAAATTGCTGGCGCATGTTGTCTTTTTCTTGCACTGGGTGTTGCTTCATGGGACATTGGATAATGATTGATTACTTTGAGGGTGGGGCTTGCTTGCCTGCTTGATGTGTGATTGGGGGAGAGATTTTCATCAGGGACAAACATACACCTCAGGCCTGCTGTGCTAGAACTTCCTCAAATTCGGCCCCAGAAAGGTTGAAAAACACACACTTTAGGCTCTGAGGAAGACCACTCACTGCTCTCCACGGATCTGCGATCTCATCGTGAGTATTAGTGAAAAATATCCCACCACTGTATGAGCTTTACAAGGGATGACAATGATCATTTACTCACCCTCCAGTTGTTTTTTTTATTCTGTTGAACAATGAAGAAAATATTATGAAGAATTTTGGAAACTGGCTGCCAATGGCATTCAAAAAATGGATACGATGGAAGTCAAAGACTACCCGTTTCCATTACTCTTAAAAATATTTTCTTCAGTGTTCAACAGAAAAAAATACAAACAAACTGGTGTGGAACAAGTAGAGGGTGAGTAAGTGAACTATCCCTTTAAAAGACCTTATCCTCAAACATGAGTGCACATTTTGTTCACTTTGGTCGTTTTTATTGCATCATCCCTGGCTGTTTTTCATGGACTGGTATTAGCAATGTTTATCAAATGTCTGTTTTCCAGCCATCAGCCGTACTCCAGATAGCATCTTCAAGAGCATGGAGAGTGTCTGAAAATACAGCTAGGGTTGAGCTTGAACAGAGAAGATGGCTTTAGAAACTCGTACAGTATATGTTGATAAAGCCCGGTTATAGGAGTCATTATTTCATTGAAACACAAATGAGGGTGTGTTTATTGTTTTTTTCATTAAATGGAAGCAAAGTGCCCATGTGCAGTCAAGCTCCAAAACTGACTAATAAAAAATATTGATCATTTGAATTTTTAAAAAGTTATTTATAATTTATAATTGATAAATTATAATATATAATTATATAATATATAATTTAAATTTTGTTATTAGCTTTTTAGGTTTCTGTTTCATTTTAACAATATTTTGTGGTTTTTATTTGTTTAAAACTTTTCTGTGAATTTACATTTTTATTATTAATTTAGTTTAATTTTTGTTATTGTTAATTTATTTTAATTGTGAAACCTTAAATGTATTTTTGTTACTTTCCTATATTAAGTTTTTAATTTTTAAATTTAGTTATTTAAGTTTATTATTATTTTTGTTTATTTTATTATATTTTCTTTTCTTTATTTTTTTACTTTATTAAATAACTACAGTTGGATTTGTTTGAAACACAGAGACTTCAGAAGACATCATAAATGTATTGCATGAGTGCTTTGGGTAGACTATTTAGAGCTTTTTTTGTGTTCGTCTTGAAGCTTGACAACTCCTGGCCAGAGAGCAGTATACAGTATGTATACATCTGCTTTGTGTTTCAGCGGCATGCCTTTTCTAAAGTCGTAAAGGTAAAAATGATGACAAAATGCTTGTTTTTTTTTTTCTTAGGGTGGATGAAATATTCCTATAAATTAATAGAGCGTCCCATTGCAATCAAATAAAAACAGATGCACAGCCTGACTGAGAGAACATTAAAGACTTTATTACTAACACTCAACTAACTGCTGAAATGTGTTGATGTTTAAATGGCAAACCCAGATCTGTCATCTGACGTGATATTTCTATCACAATTAAATAGGTCAGCCTTCATACATAAAACTGTCACTGTTGAGCTGATTTTTCAGTCAACATGAAGCTGTGTATATCCCAGTTCATAGCAGAAAACTCCTTGTTGATGTTAATGAATGAACAACTTTTGATCAATACTTACTCTGTCCAGCCAAGATCAGCTGAGTCCAGTCATACCTCAATATCAGTTCAAGGGCATCTGGTCTGTCATTCTCCAGCTCTTAGCTTAATGAATCCAGATAAAACCACTGATGGTCTTACTCATCTGCTTGGCCACTACAGCCAAGAATGCCTAAAAGCTTTCTGTAATACTGGCTCCACGCCACCCTTCCTTCTTCTGTTAATGCATTGCACTCATAAATAGGAGGAGGAGGAGGAGAAAAAAGAATCTCAAGTTCGTTCAATTAGGTTGTTTCTTTTTATTTTTTGCTTGCTTGTCTCCTTTAAGTAGGTTTGAATAAAACATGAGTCTAAGATGGAGCATTTTGTTCCCAGGGATGCTTTACCATCAGTCATGCTGTGTGCTGGAATTTGTCTTGATGACAAATCGTCCATCAGAGATCTGGACATCATGTGACTTTGTTGGCGTTTGCACAATTGTTGGATGTATGCACATTTAATACAAATACTTAGGCAAAAATATTAAACAAAATATGGAGATGAGTTAAAGATTTTACCTTTCCGTTTGAAAGATACAAAATGGCAAATGCGTGTTAATTTATTCTTAAAGTATTTATTAATTTTAGTAATTTTAGATTTGCTGCATGTTTATTTATTAAACTGCACGTTTATAAAGTTAACATTTGAGCTAATTAAATTTGGCTTCATATCAGCCATTGTCCACACTGTAGAAAGCCGCGTTCACACTAGAGTTTGTGCTTGCGAAGTTCTGTCATACGACTTTTCGAAAAGGGATAAAACAATACGATTAGATGTTGATAAAAGCGAGCGATTGGTCCATATTTTAAATTTCTTTTTGATGTTTTGATCTTCTATTGGTCTAAAGCAATCACATGATGCCATTTCGCAGATCAGAGTTCACCAAGCTTAAACTTTCGAACGCAGCAAACTCTGCAACTTGTCGCACAAGCTTTTGTTTTCGGTCTGCCGCATTTGCATGCGTACGAACGGAAGTCTATGGGGCAAAATGTGCAGTGTGACCTCGGCTTAAGACAGACATCTTTCAAAAAAATTATAAATATCCATGGGCTAATTATATTAATTTAATTTAATCATTGTTTTATCACAAAAACAAACAAACAAATGAGCCAATACATTTTTTTAAATGAACCATGGTTTTGCAACAATAATCATAGTATTTATTGCAAAACAGTGGTTATACAAATGGCAATCTACATGGCAAAAAAAAATGATTACTATACTTTTACTATAATCAAACCACAGCAACTTTCAAACACGTTTTGTATTTAAGTAAATTTCATAAATAATCATTCACTACATTGTGAATTGCATTAAAATTTAAGACTTCTGTAAGTATCCATGCAGTCCTGATTATCCGACATGTTATGAGGCTCGGGGTAAAGATGTTTGATTGATTTTATAGTCAGCTGCTATTTAGCTCGGTGCTTGGTGTGATTTATGAATGGCGGTACAGTGGTCCATTTAATATAGATCCTCTGATGTCACAGTTTTATTCCTCCGCTGGTCACATTTGCATCGTAAGTCAATAGTGAAAGATTAGCCCCATAACATTATTGATCCCCCTCCCCTTTCCTAATTGAAGTGCTGAATGTGTGTGGCAAAGCCATTTTGTGAGTGGCGACGCTTAAAGGTCCCTTGGTGATGTTCACTCTAAGTGCAATGTTCACACTGCCTACCCTGGGTTTGAACTCAAGTAAATGTCTGTTTCTGCAGCACAGTTCTGGAGAGTTCTTATATGGCAGTGGGTCTGCTTGGTGCTTATTGCATGAAAAGTGCTTGATAGTGAGTTAGTGCTAGTGATGCATGATATTAGGTTTTTCACATGTATATGATAAGTTGAAATTCTTTCATTTTGACCAATAGCCAGTGCTAATAACCATATTTTAACAATTCTTTTTGTTTGTGTTTAATGGACAATTTCTCATTTACAAGGGTCATTATTTTTATTCCCTATATACTCTATCTGATCAGACTTGTGATTTTGCTGCTAAAAAATTGTTAATTTCCTATTTAGAACTAACTTAATTTTTTTGTATTTGGCCTAAATTTTGATTTCTCTAACATGGCACCTACTGGTTCCAGTGGAGGTAACTTGGGGGCAATATTGTAACAAAATAGTGTTAACAGCAGAAATTGAATTGATTGATAGTAGGGCTGCACAATATGTTGCGAAAGTATCGTTATCGTGATAATAGCATATGCAATATCCGTATGGCATTACATTTATTTTATGCATTTGTTTATTTAAATATGACCAATCAGATGGGGCCTTAAGCTTAACTTTCCACTGCACAAACGACATGCGACAGACCGGAAGTCATTCATTTCCAATGGAGAGTAATCCGGGAGCTGCATGGACTTTTGATCATCTCTGCGGAAAATTAGGTTTTATCGGTCCCTGAATTTATTGGCTGGGGCAGCCCAAAGGCAAACCCAGAGCTGAAAACAAATACTTATGGTGGGAGTCGAGACAGAAGAGGAAAATGACAACAGCCAATTAGAGTTAGAATATCTGCTGAGGTTTTCACTCATTCATAAAGTTTTAAATGCTAAATGTTTGCACCTTGACAGTTTTTTTAGACTGAACTTAATTCATTCTATCTAAAAAAAAATCTTAGTAGCACTTAATAAATAAATGATTTAAAAAAAAACAGCTGATAAAAATAGCATTTTTCAAGGAAAATGCTGTAGGGGTGTCGAAATTATTTGTTTCTTCAGTGCACCGCGATGCAGACGCGGACAACTGGTATCGGTTCAGTAATGGATCATAACCGGTTATTGTGTACTGACATCATTTATCTCATATGCGCTATGGCGAGCGCGAGTGTTTACAACGCTCCCAAAACGCAGAAACTCTGAACAATTTCACTGCGTGTGTGTTTGCTGGACAGTCTTTCACTGACACTTACAGCAGAAGCCCCTATTTCACTGCGATTGAGAGAATGAAAGTAAACTCCATTTCTCTCTCTCTCACTGTGGCACGTTTGATCGGCTGGCGTGACTTTTCCTCTCCTCTCGGCTGTTACAGCAATACTTCTAGATACAGACACGAGCGCGCTAGTTTTCTCCACTGCGTCTATCATGGATCAGCTGTGATCGACGCTGCAGTGTTGCCAGATGTAGCTGACTGGTTCCAGCCCAAAAACTATTCAAAACTCGCTGAAATGCCCATCCAAAACCGCCCAATCTGGCAACACTGTGCCGCTGCCGTTTATCAGTGTCACTCATCGGTGAACAGCGCCTGTAAAGTAAAATATAAAATTGTGTATGGAAAGCATCGTCAATGCACCGAGATATCGAATTGAACCGAATCAATGGCATGATAATCGTAACGGAACTGTGAGACCAGTGTAGGTTCACACCTCTACTATATTGTAAGAAATATTATAACAATTCTCAATGACAATATCGCATATTTTTGCGTCCCTGACTGATAGCAACTCAAATAATCCAAGAGTCTCCTTTTAGTTTGCAACCTTATCACGTAACTTGTGGAAACTTGTGTATTTTACGTTCATTTTACTTGTCTAGTGCATCATATCGGATTTTCAAATTGAAATTGATAATATCGTTCTAATATCATGCATCCCTAATTGAAACAAGAATTCCAAAAAAAGCTTGACCCAAAATACATTTTGCTCCTTTTTTATTATTATTTCTTTCTTTATCATGCCTGTTTGCAGGATGCCAGTGTAACGGCTGGGGATGAATTAAGCAGCAGTGTCAGTGAGGATACGGGGTTTGGCAGTGCCCCTCCTCTGCCCTCAGACCCCCCCGAGCTCTGTGACTTACATGACTCCCAGGACCCCACAGACGACCTGGATCCAGCCCCACCGCCTCCACCGGCCATGGACAGCCCGCCTGGGTCCCTCTTTGATGACGAACCAGGGATTACACCATCCATCATAGACACCACATTAGACTCCATGTGTGAGGAGGAGACAGTCCTGCCACTGGTTTTGGACTCGGCCCCTGATTCAGTCTGTGAGGATGACGTGACGCTGGCTTTGAAAGAGCTAGATGATCGGTGCGAGGAAGAGGAGGCAGATTTTTATGGACTGTCCAGGTTGGTCTGTGATTTCTGTGGTGGTAATTCATGGGGTGGATATTTGACTTATTAATGGGTTCTGTTTCAAAAACTCTGTGTTGTTGTATTCTGCCTACAAAGATAGCTCCCTTTAAAGCTAGCATCTAAACCAAAATGAAACCTAAAAAAGCTGATCTGAACGCTTGTTTCTCACATGAAAAATAACATCCATTGAGAATCATGAAATTTGAAATCATATATAGTAGTCGACATTTAAAGTTGATTATATAATCAAAGAAGTCCTAAAACCTAAAGCAATAACCATTTTTGTTTTGGGACTACTTTGATAAACTTTTTTTGATCCTCTTTATTGTTAGCTACTCTAGTTAGTACTTTGAAAAAAGCTTTTAGTTGATCCTAATAAGTGCTTATTGACAGTTTTAAACGTATAACAGTTTTCTACTTCCGTAAGTGGTTAAGCATCATGAAGACTTTGTTTTCAGGCAGATGTTTTAAAATGTAATTTCAAGGTTAATATAAGAGATTTAGAAGAACTTACATCTCTTAAGGTAATCAAAGCTGCGATTTTTACATAAAAAATACAATTAAAGTAATACTTTTCAGTGAGATAATTTAAAAGTTTAAAATAATGGTTTGGTTTTATATTTGAATACAAAAATGTAAACGTTTTACTATTTAATTTATTTCAGTAATGGCATCTCGAGATCTTCAGTGGTGCCAAAACTGATTTTCAGCCGCTATTACAAAATTATTTATTGTTTTTTTCCCTTTTGCATGTAATAAATAGATATTTATAATAGATATAATTTGTAATATTAGCATCATCTTAATTTTTTACTGTGATTTTTGTTTAACTGAACTTTGGAGAAAATGTAAATATATTAGTTTCTTTCATTCAAAAAACAAATCTAACTACAACATTTGAATGGTGATTCATATACAGAAACCATCAGCATGCTGTTGTTTTTACATATATTTAGAAATATATTACTCACCATAAGCAATGTGCACTGTTCAAATTTGCTACCCTTTTTTATGTTAGGGATGAAAACTTCCACTGAATTAAACTGCTGTAAAAATGCATTATATACATTTTTTTCCTTTTTTTTTTTTTGCATAAATCTGTTAATCAACCGCAGTCCTGAACAAAGCTATTAAATTGTTTAGAAAATTACAGGATTTTAACTCTTTAATTGCCAAGTTCACAAATGATGTCACTGATTTGGTGCAAAAAAGCATACAAAAGGACATACTTTCAATATAAAAAGTAGTTGTGGACTGGATTTTTATTTTTATCACAGTCTTGGACATGTGAACGATTAGTAACAACATTGGCTTTGATGCATTGTTATATTTTCATATTTTTCTCCCTAATTTACTGTTGGTGGCTGTTTTTGCCCCATTGACTTCCATTATAACCACATTTGATGGTGCATAAATACAGTCTTTGTTTTTGTTTACTCCATGTAGTTCTGAGAGCTGAAATGCATATTTTTATTTTCTCAGACACATCAAGGTAAGTGCACTGAGGTCGTTCTCACACACTCACAGACACGCATACACAAACTTTAATTTGCTGTTATACTTCATATAAAATCCAGAAACTTAGCCTTTTTTTTGCACAGCCCTATCTAGAGGGTTAATGGTGCCCACTGATGATCAACAGTAAAAATGACAAATTTCATCTCTTCCCAACAGAGAAAACCACCAACAATCTAAAATGCATGATTATATGGTGTCATGGCTTTATCAAAAAAATATGGTTATAATGGAAGTCAATGGGGCCTAAACAGCCACCAAGAGTAAATTAGGGAGAAAAAAATGAAAATCAATTAAAAACAATTCATCAAAGCCAATGTTGTTTCACATGTCAGAGACTTTCATAAAAGGTATGTGTGTTTTTCACCAAATCAGTAACATCTTTTATGAATTTGGCAATTAAAGAGTTAAAATCCTGTAATTCTCTAAGCAATTTAGTAGTTTTGATCAGGACTGAGGTTGATTAACAGAGTTATGCAAAAAAAATTTTTTAAAGGTTTTTGATGCATTTTACAGCAGTTTAATTGAGTGGATGTTTTCATCCCTAACATAAAAAAGGCTAGTAAATTTGCTCAGAGTGTATTGAGTTGGTTTTTTTTTTTTATTCAAAGCATTTTCTCAAAATATGTGTCAAAATAAGATTTTTCACCAAAAATCATTCTGCTAGCTGAAACACAGTAAACGTTTTGGCCAAATTAAGACACAAAACCACCCCAGAGTGGATTAAAACATCCCCAACAGTACATAAGAGTTAACTTCAGTATGTCAGCAGTTTATTTTTTACTCAGTAGTTCACTACCATTTAATGCCACTCATTGTGTTGCTTCAGTTCGCAGTGAATAAGGATGCATTTTATTAAAGCCGCGAATAGTGATCTCATCATTTCTTTTGAAGGTCAGCAACTATACGCCTCTAAGCGCATCAGAAAGTGCCTCCACTAACTCACTTTATTCGTTCTTCCACATGTGCACTCTCACACACACTCCCTCTGCAGTGCTGTAGATCAACCCCTGATGTGTCCGGCTCGTCCATGATCGATTAATAAAAATTATAGTCTTGTGATTCAACAGAGGGCTCCAATTAGATTTCAGCACATGCACTGCACGACGAGGCCCTTTCCTTGCTCTTCCTGGCAACTTTCTGCAGATCTATTTAACAGCATCCGCGTGTGTGGAAAACGCTCTTGTGCGGCGCAGCAGCGAGCGGGGGAGGGAGAGAGAGGGAAAAAAACACAGAGCGTCACAAACGCAGCAGGAGAATTTAGGCTAACACGTGAGGTGAAGAGCTCAGAGAGAGAACGGCGATTAAAAAACGAGCGTCAGAGCAGGAAGACATTGAGGGGAAGGAGAAAAGCTGTTAGTGAGGATGAAGATGAAGGCCATGTCCTCCCCGCCTGGACTCAGATTCTTCTACTCGGTGTGCTTCATCAAGCTCTTCGGCCCGACAGGCCTGTAAGTGTGTGTTTATCTTGTGTTTTGATGCCTCTGCAGTAGATTTGGAGTGTAACAACACTGCAGTGCGGGGCATCTGCAGTGAGAGAGAGGAGGGAGAGCTGGGGAGAAAGAACAGCATGTCTTTGTTTACGTTTTTCCTTCCTGAGTGATGTCATGCTTTGTGTCGCATGAGTCTTGCTCTGTTTGTGTTTACAGTCAAGACGAAGGCGACGCGGATGGGTTTCCTGAACTCCAGGCCTCGCCACCTCCGTCGCCCTTTCTCTCTGCTATTTTGGCAGCATTCCAGCCTGTAACCTACGATGATGAGGAGGACGCCTGGCGCTGCCATGTCAACCAGATGCTGTCAGACTCAGATGGGTCTTCTGCCGTGTACACCTTCCATGTGTTCTCCCGACTCTTCCAGGTACAAATAAGAGTGCTTCTGAGTTGCGAATTACAGAAATATTAATGTGGGGGATGTACTACCATTCAAAAATCTGATGTTTGTATTAACATTTTTGCATAGCAAAGATTAATTAAGCACATGCTGCTGTACGTAATTTTATAATGTTACAAAAGTTTTCTATTTATTATAAATATATATTGATAAATTCTCCTCCTTTTTTATTTTTTATCTGTTTATCTGAATATAATTTGTTTATGTATCAGAGAATTCTGCTGTAAAGGTATCATGGTTTCCCCAAAAATATTAGGCAAATTAACTTTTTTATTTATAATTAAACATTTTCAAGAATTTTATTCTGTATTTGCACTGATGCATTGTTTTTTTACCATTTTAACCCCTTCCCTGAACAGACTGCCTTAAATTGCGTAAGCTTAAATTTAAATATGAGAACATGGATGGATAGAATTACAATTATTTATGATTTGGCAGACATTAAATAAATCCTTGAATTTCAGGCTGCAGTAATGTACAGTAAAATATATTTTTGTAATAGTAAATCTGTAGCGATTTTTGGCTTATAAAATGGGTTGGGCGCCAGGGGTAGAAAACCCCACTACAGTTACTCAAATAACTCCATTAAATAAAAAAAAATAAAGTTTCAACAAATGTCTGATTTAATCAATTAAACCAGAATCAAATGTTCAATTGTCCAAATCAATATATTAATAAAGGAAAAAGAAAAGCCAAAAAGAAAGCAAAGAAGCTTTAACTTCAACACATTTTAGTTCAACTTATAAACCAAACAAACTTAAATTTCCAGACCCAGGCACAATACCTAATAATACCCTTCACAATACAATCAATGGGTGATAAATATAAAATAAACTTCCATAAAGATATAAATCAAGTAAATCACTTCAGAATATACTAAACCAATATTAATTAAATTTATGCACAAACAATTAATAATAATAATAATATTTCAAGACCAAAAATCATCACAAATCAGCAAATTTAGATAATTCAGTCTTACAAGTCAGGTGACAGTTGTGAACCAATCACAAATCGCCCATATAATACTAGAAATAAATTCTAATAACAACCGTCACAAATCTATTTTAGCAAACCTTAACTCTAAAAGTATGACCTATTATATAAACAAAATGTTTGTACAAGGGATGAACCAAATTTTCAAGCTGAAAAAGGCTGCTCTGTGTGGCTTTCACACTGGAGACAGAAAGCGATGCGCTATGAAACCCTTTCATTTCAATAAGCCAACTAAAATTCAAAATAGCTGAATATTCTACTTTGTGTTTCAGTGCAACCCTAGTTTGCGCATTGTTAGCATTTTGTGTCCTAAATACACAATGTCATTTTTGAAGAAGTGATATCTGTTTTCATAAATGCTTGTTATCTGAGTGATTTGTGGATTCTCTTCCGTCTCTTCAGCACATTCAGAGGAAATTTGACTCGATTACCCATTCCTCAGTCCGCTTCCTTGGGGAGGGTCTTCAACGAATGGGAAACCAGTTCCTGAGCTCTCTAGAGGTTATGACCTCCTGCTCCCAGTGTCCTACAGTTCTACTGGATGCTGAAACTGTGAGTTTACTATACTAGCACACTTCCTCTGCAATTACACCTTAATGCAGCGGTTCCCAACAGGGGGGTCCTGGCCCACAAAGGCGCCTCAGCAAGCTTTGTGGGGGGTCACAAAAAAAATTTCTTAGTAGTGGACAATTAAGAGAATGATGCATGTTGCCTTAATTTATTTTATCCCCTAGCTCAGTGTTCCTCAACCACCGGTCCGTGGATCAATTGGTACCGGGCTGCACAAGAAATCATTAATTATTTCCGTTTTATTTATTATCTGAGTCTAAACAATCTTTTATTTTGAAAAGTCGTGTATTTTGAAAAATGACCATATTCTCTCGCTTGCATCTCGGTCACTTGAGCGCAAATTTAACCCACAAGCAGCAAAATGAGTCAAAACAGACGTCTTTTGAAAGTTTCTTTGCTAAAGGGAAAAGGCCCAGTGAACGACCTACGAACTGCCACAGAATAGATCCGCAACCCATTTGTCAACAAATCAGGTAAATCCAGCATAGCTCTGCAAGAAGATCAACTGCTGGGGATCGCAAATGATGGCGGCCTTTTAGCGGCCGTTCGCATATTGCTTATTTCTAGAGTTTGCACAAGTTTGTTGTTTCCAATGGAGGGTGCGCGCACAAGCGGCGTGACGTGCTCGCACCAATGAACCCCGGGCTGTGAGCGCACCGCAAGTCACGTGACAAGAATTGACCGATCAGCTTCAGCTTGTATGGAATATTATATATATCCGCAGTGATAAAAAGGTTGAGGACCACTGCTCTAGCTGACCAAAAATAGACAAATTTGGAATCTGTCCTCCACGAAAAAGACAAAGTCTCACTAATTGATAAAGCATAAAAAAGTAACATGCAAGTATGAAATTGAAATAGCCTATATAATTTTTTTCCCTTATGCACCAGTGTGAATACTGATATTTTTGTTATTGAATTTCAAATAGGGCCAATTCAGAGGCCAAAGGCTTACGTTTTTCAGTTACAAATGGCCTATTGATGTTTTGCTTTATATTTTACATTAGGCTGTTATTTGTGCATAAACATATCTATATATAGTAATAAACATACCGTTTGTTTGAAAACAACATTTTTTGTCATCATTACAGCAAACTTATATGAGCGATAATATCATTAAATGTGGAGGGGGGCTTTACAATATTTTCCAGGGGAAAAGGGGGTCTCAGGCAAAAAAAAAGGTTGGGAACCACTGCCTTAATGCATACATTAAGATGCTGAAAGATTCATCAATTCAAGTTTATTGATTTTTTATTTAGGTTGATCAACTTTGGCTTGTGTTGTGTTTTTATATTAATGTCAAATTATGTGTGGTCATATGATGTATTTCACTCTTTGTGTTTTAGCTGGTCTCTTGTGGGCTCTTGGAGACACTAAAATTCAGTGTGTTGGAGTTACAAGAGCATCTGGATACTTACAACAGCAAGAGAGAAGCAGCAGAACAGGTGAGTTTATAGTACTGACATCTGACATTTATCAGCCACATTAATTAACAACCAAATCTAATATTTTTAAAGTCACTATTAAAATCACTATTTTCTAAGGAGTATTGCTTTTGTTTTTGTTTTTTTTAATGATCGATTATAACCTGTCAATCACATTAGGAATGTGTTTTTCTTTCATCACAATGAAGGGAAAACAATCAGAATTTCCATTTCATCTTCAAAGCATCTTGAAATTATTTTTAACGCCGTTTCACCTAATAGTTCACCTAAAATTAATATCCATCCACTTGTTCCAAACCTGTTTGAGATTTTTATTTGTTTAGCACAAAAGAAGATATTTTGAGAAATGTTGGAGACAGGGTTAGCACAAAATTCTTGAAAGTATGTCAGTTGGGGGGGAAGGGTTGTTTTTTTTTGTGTTATTTGTTTTGTATTTGGCCCATAAAACTTGTGCCTAAATAATAACTGTTAAATAAATAATAAAACTGTAAAAGGCAATAAACTGTTGCCTAAATATTTAATTTAATTTTTTTTAACATTGAATTGCTTTTAATTGTTTTGTTTGTTAAGATTATGGAAACTTATGAGCCAAGAAAAAAATTATAGCACATTTATACGTCGTAAAAATTCTTGTTACATGAGCCTGTGAGCTCTTTTCAATAAAATCCATGCAGAAGTTAATCAGATAATTTGAGAATACAGTATATAGGATGTACTGTGTATTCTTCAGATTTATGCAAAACAGCATTACAACAAATAGAATATCAGATCATGACCCAAAATAAATGAAAGACAAAGCGTTTTGCATAGTTTTGTTTGACACAATATATTTTACAATGGAGCACAATGTAATCTTGCTCTCATTTGAAATGTTACACATTAAGTCTGTGAATTTGAGGGTATTAGAACTGGAATGTCCTTGAAAAGTCCTTTATATAAAAGTCCTTTATATACTTTATTCCAATTTAAAATCTTCATCAGTTATACCCAGTTCTGATACAAATGGAAAGTCTTTCTCATCAATTATTGAACAGATATTCTGAAAAGTCAATGACGTCACTTTGGTTGTCAGTACCAGCCAGTACAAACTCCACGCTGGAATTTACACAATGATTTCATTGGCGTGACGTAGCTTCAAAATTTGCTCTAAACATGCAAACACAACCAATTTTCACTTTTTAGCTAAATATATGTGTCCTAATAGTGTTTTTAACAATGTGGGACATGTATATGACTGTCAACATCTTAAAAAATGTGCTTTGGTGTTTCGTGCCCCTTTAAACCCCATCTTTAAAGCGTGATCTTAAGGTTTTGCAATGGAGAAAAGACAGAAGAGGAGAATGAGCTGACAGCACAGTATCATAAAATGCTCCATGACGTCTCTTTACATTTATTGTTGGCTTCTAAATCATATAAGGATGTGAGCTGATTTATCCAGCGTGCGCTTCCGTTAGCACCCATCCCGAATCTACAGCGGCCAGTATCTCTCCGTGCACAGTCACTAAGAATAGCCTCACGAAGCCCCTAAATCATTTATCTGGACAGCAGGAAGAGGAGCAGAGGGGGCAGATGGGATAGTGGATGACTAGAGGACAGTAATTGAATGAGACACAGGCACTGCCTCTTGAGCATTATATCCCGACCCCCCCCCTAGATGCTTAAACAGACCCTCTTTAATTTGCTAAGTAGCGCACTCTTATTAAATTTACCTCACGCACGCTCACATGCACACTAGTCGTCTCTCTTGCTCTCCATTTCTGTTTCGCACTCAAGGAAACATCATCTGTCTTTGCTCTCAGTTGTCCAAAACATCAGAAAGTTCTACCTTTGTGTTTAATGTGGTATCTCGTCTCTCCTTCCTCCTGCAGTGGTTGGATAACTGCAGAAAGACCTTTGGTGATAAAGACAGCAACCAGCGACCCAACACTCAAGCTCAGGTATAAATAAAAAAAGCATTCCTATACACCCACACTCTTGTTTGCATGTGTCTGTTTGAGCATGCAAATGTTGACATTTATACTCTAAATGTCTCCATTTATCTCTGAGAAATAAACAAGAATGCAAGCCGAGGTGATTGGAAGGCTGATTATCATGTTCTTGCTATCCATAATTGGATCCATGAAGAATTGGTGCCTGTGGAATTCATGGCAGAAATGAAATCTTGTTTATTTAGTTTTAGACTTCATTCGCATGCACATTTAACTATTTATTAATGCAATTGATAAATGTGTACACTATAACAGCTTGAAAATGGGTCGGTAAGATTGAAAAGGTTATTTTTTTTTTTTTTTTAAGGATCCATGCAGTTGATTTAAAGTTTCTGTAAAGATATTCATGTATTTGTTTTACATAAATGTTGTTGTTTATGATGATGATGATAAACAAATTGATGATTAAAAATAATGATAATAAAATATTAAACATCAGTGCTTCCCACAGGTTAGAAATATACTTGCGGTGGTAGCCGGATTGAAACACACCTTTTACCCACATCACATAAATAGTTAACAATATGCGACAAACAAAACATAATTTCATTTTTAATAATAATTGTATTTTTTATGACACAGTTTCTTTTCAATGGGTTAAAGTAAAAAAAGACTTAAATTATTTTATGCTATTCAGGAGCCATGTGCACCCACTGACAGGTCAAATCTGCTTCTCTCTCTTTTTCAAGTTTTTCCAAATAGCCTATATTAACATCATTAAATTAATAAAACAATCAGCAAATGAGAAATAAATGACAGAAAAGTTAATTAAAAACAGACAATGTCTCTAAAAATGATCATAATTACAAGATTAAAATGAGTATTATAATGATTAATCAATAACCATTACTAATGGTGTACATATATTTTGCAGCCAGTTTAGACAAGTCATTTCATCCTCTCTGAGTATATAGTAAAGTTTTTCGAAATCGTTTAGATTAATGAATCTATTTAACTTTTTCTCTCGGTCTTGCGATTGTGCTCGCTGTCAGCTGTGAAACCAGGCGGAAAGTAGTCTTTAATAAAAGACAAAACACATACAAGATTTAGAAAGCGAAAGCAAAAGTTGAATCCCGGACATTTTAGGAAATTTAGAAACCCGGGCCAGACAAAAGTACCAGAAATGCGCGTCTCAGGGTCTGCAGAGCACGTGAGACTGTCTGCATAATTATTGACAGGTCTCAGCGAGAGAATATTTTCGCTACTTAACCAATCACAAATGTTTAGTTATATTGGGCGGATCCAAAAAGTGTAAAAGGATGTTAATAATAGTAAAAAATGTGTCACTAAATATACTTGGGCGGCCGGTAATATACCTGCGCGGTCCGCCAAAGTAAAGTCTATGTGTGGGAAGCACTGGACATTGAAGACTTCAGTAATCATACTTAAAATTCAGCTTTTCATCTCTGTGAGAAATGACATTTCAAAATGTTACAATAGAAAACTATTTCTTTAAATTTTTATTTGACAATATTGCCTTTTTTACTGTAATTTAATCAAATAAATTCAAAATAATATGCTTAAAGGGATAGTTTAGATTCAAAAATGAACATTTGCTGTATTCCTCACTGTCAAGCCACTCAAGATGGCAGGGTTTTGTTCCAAGTAGAACATTGTAAACTTATTTTAGCTGAAACTGTCATGATTGGTGCTGCTGGCTCTTTAAGACTCAAAAAGAAAAAGAAAAAAACATATTCAGATAACACGAATGGCCTGTGGATAAATGAATGAACAGGTTTCCATTTTTGATGAATCGTTCCTTTCAGAGACTTCTTTTGCTTCTTTTCTTTTTTCTTTTTTTTTAAAGACATAAAAATAAAAAATAAAAGACTACCAAGCCCAAACTGTTGGATGTTGTAGATTGAGTTTTTTCCATAACCAGTATTTTACGCAGTCTTTTTCAGCAAGGTTAAGTTGAAAAACTTTGTGATGCCAAAGCTGACATTTATGCCTACATTTCTGTCTTACTATAACTCTTTTCTCTCAACCTTTCACTCTGTCTTTTGCTCTTTTTTACTTATTTTGCGTACATTTAGAAATTTTTGAATGTAAAAAAAAAAGTAATTGTAAGCATCATATTAAAAGTAAATTCTCCTCCCAGAATGCATTGCATGTGACTGCAATCTTTGTGTGTGTCATTGTTAAATATCAACAGACTGCAATATTTCTCTCTTTCTCTCTTATGGTGGTCTTGGAATGTTGTGAACCCACTAATTTTTGATCTTTCTCTCATTTCCTGTGTTTCCTCTTTTGTGACCTGCCGTCCTTCTTGCTTAGCAAATGGAAATGCTAGCAGTAAGTGGTTTATCATATATAAGAGCCTGTCGCATTCCTTTTCGATTCAGCCACACACGCATTCATTCATTCTTCACTGTTTAATTGGCACATTCATCTCAACCAATCAGAATTCAAAACAAACACTACATCTGATCTCTTAACACCTCTACAGACGTCTCTAATTCATGATCATTATACATCATCAGCTTCATTAATGAGATTAATTATTTAACGGCTTACGTGAGTTTTGCATACTCGCAGTGTGAACTGTGCTATCTAATTTGCTAATGGTTTATAAACGTTTCTAATGCTTCTTGAAATTTGACACATAATACGCATGAATGGAGTGTGTCCATGGACATCTGAGCGGAGGATGAAAAAATAGTTTAGATTCTTGGTTCCTTCCATTTTTTTTCTTGCATGCTCCATCCACCCCTCTGCTCTCTCCTGATCATATTTTGGATCACTCCATTCGGCTCTTGATGTTCCTGAAACATCACTCTTTCAGAAGACATACACGGTCCATGCTGCACCAAATGATTTACCAGGGTGTAACCCTTCTAACCTCCTCTCAAATCCAGGACCTTCATCCATCCATCTGTCTGTCCTTCCGATTGTTCCATTCACCTGGCCGTCCGTTCATCCAATCATGCTGTTTGCTACTGACAGTGCTGATGATTAAAGCTGAAGATGGTGGACTGGTTGGCTGCATTGTGATCTTCCTCTCTTTTCTCTTTTCTCTTTTTTTTTCTAGGAGCTTGAGTTGTGTCGACGGTTGTATAAACTCCATTTCCAGCTCCTGCTGCTCTTCCAGGCCTACTGCAAACTCATCAGCAGAGTGGACACCATTAAGAGAGAGGCGGAGGTTTGTGTCTGCTGTGTGTTCTTCGTGTACATAGAAGTTGTTAACACAGAATATTAAGATATATACATATAATTGTTTTCTATATGTCCCTATTTTTATGGGTAGTTCACCCAGAAACTTAATTTTCACACTGATTAGACATCGATCCATCTTCAAATCACAAATATTTGTATATATCTGGATTCCATTATCAGATTACAGAAAAGTAGCACTGGAAATTAGACTGCTTTCAAATGCTTATAATCATGTATTTTTATATATGTATACACATACACACACAGATAAAGAGAGAGGTGTACATATATGCAGGTGTACATGCGCGATTAAAAGTGCTTTTGCATAATTTTGCAACCCAAGTTATTGCAACAAAAACAAGTTTGTCCCAGCTTTAAGATGCTGTCAAGATGTAGATAGATGTACAGTATAACAAGAGTTGCTTCTTTTAAGACCCTATAAAGGCCTTATATGTAGTTAAGGGGTCAGTTCACCCAAAAATGAAAATTACCTAATTTATTCTCACTCATGTGGTTTTAAACCTTTAGAGTTTCTTCTGTTGAACATGAAAGAAGATATTTTGAAAAATGCTGGTTGCTGGGACCCATTGACTTCCATAGTAAGAAAAATAATTACTATGGAAATCACAGGGTCCCAGCAACCAGCATTTTTTTAAATGTCATTTTCTGTTCAACTCAAGGAAGAAACTCAAAACAATGTTTTGAATGAGTGAAGCGTGGGTAAATAATAGGGGTATAACGGATCATGGTTGATCCGTGATCCGTACGGATCACAATCCACAGTTCAAAACGCTCGTGACCCGCAGATTAATAACTTTTTTAACTTGTAATTTAATCCAACATTTATAACAATTGCAGAGACATCGCCTCCTGCATCATTCAAATCACCTGTATGAAAGCATTTTGGCATCCCTGTAAAATATAATGATGACAGAAAGTTATGGTGGGATCTAAATGCTTTATTAGGTTATTAGTTAAAGGTGTCTGTCACTGTTTGTTTAGCCTGCATTATTGTATTCAGTGTAAAGCTGCACAATTAAACATTACAAGATCGTGATCTCAAATTAAACCAGCGCAACATGAATGATAATGATTTGCATATATTTATTAATGCTTCGAATCGCTACATTCAAATCTGCGTTTGATCGAGAGACATTCAGTTTTTATACTTTTTCAGTTAGTTACAAATAATTAAATAACACAGAAGTACTGGGAGAACGGTTTATAGTTCAGATTTAAACACTGATGTTTATGGTTAAGATTAAAATCACCATTTAGTGAAACTTGACGCTGGTGAATTTTGTAGCAATTACATTGTTTATCCAATAGGTGGCGACAAACAACCATTAAAATTGTCACTGAATAGTTTTTCAAAAATGATACACCTATAATCAAACATGAAGTTTTATGTGTGAATTGTTGAATCATTAATTGAAAATAAATATGATCTGTTGTACAAGATGTTAGATTTCTATATTTAGCATTATCAGCAACAGTAGCAAAGATCATTTTTCTGTATTTAATTTTTTTTCTTTTTTAGCTAGTTCTTTCTTGAATTTTATTCTTATTAAAATTACAGGTTCTAAGTTCTGTTTGTTAAAAGCAATGTTTTTTGCAGTAATATTTTTGTATAAATGGAAAGCAAATGACATTTGTCTACTCCCATCTTTGCTGATCCGAAAAATGGTCTGATCCGTAGTGTCAGCCGAACTGTGAGATATGTCATTCGTTACACCACTAGTAAATAATAATGGGTCAAAATAAAATTGGGTCAACTACCCCTTTAGAATGAAAAAAAATATAGTTAATATGATACATGTACATATTCAGAAGAAATTCCAATCTTATTTGGTCAGTACTTTTTCCAGTGTCACAAACTTCAGTGCCAGCAAGCCTCCCTTCAGAGCACAAACTGAGAGAGATGATCAATGTTTCTGAACATTGTGGTGGTTTGTGCAAATGTGTGCCAGTATGGTCTGACTGTGCATAATGCTCTTAGTACACTGTAACTTCATTAAGCTCCCTGAGAGAGACTGATATCCTTAAGACTGACCAGAGCAAAGCCATTCAGCCTATTGCTCATCAATACTAACTCACTTACACACACACACACACACACACACACACACACACACACACACACACACACACACACACACACACACACACACACACACACACACCACACACACACACACACACACAGAGAGAGAGAGAGAGAGAGAGAGAGTAATTTGAGTTTTGTTCTTCTGTTGAATACAACAGAAGAACAAACTTATGATATACTGAAAAATGTTGGAAAACCAGTAGCCTTCAAATTCCATAGTATGTTTTTCCTACTATGGATGCCAATGGCCACTGGTTTCCAATGTTGTTCAAAATATTTTCTTTTTTGTCGGAATGTTTAGATCCAATTTTCTTGAGGGTGAACTATCCCTTCTATATCACAGAGCCACTGTGCTTTAATTGTCAATATTCTCAGTATTGATTGTGTATCGGCAAGTTGGTTGTTTTTTCACGAGTGGTTTAGTCAACAGTTGTGAAAATATTGACTAAACATTCATTTAAAATGGCATGCTTGTTTGTCTCTCAGGTGACTAACATGTCCGAGGAGCTGGCCATATTAGAGAGCTGTCTGAAGGAGGCTGAGTCGGTAAATGATGAACAGGACATTGGCGAGTTTGAGGTGGACCAGTCGAGCACAGAGACGGCCATTCACTCCCTCATCGAGAGTCTCAGAGCACGAGACTTCTGCACAGCCATCACTCAAGTTAAAGCCTTCAGGTGACAGATGCTGACTTATAGCTTTTTCACACTGTCCTTAAACCTAGTTAACCTTGATGTCACAAACCTAGTTTTAACCGTGCTTTAAGGAACTCCGTACACTTATACTGTAGATGTGGGATAATATAGATGTGGGATTAGCACTGTTTAATACTTGGACCTAACAATATAGATGTGGGATAATATAGATGTGGGTGGGATTAGCACTACTTCGTACTTGGACCTAACAATCTATGCTCTAAAGCAGATTGCAGTGCGAAATTATGCAGTGCTAAAATGTTATGGCCTGATGCTAAGAGCTGTTGTAAATAATCGCCTGAGAAATTGATTCTTCATCAATTCTGAGAGTTTCAAAAATCAACTCTATTCCCTCTTGAATCAATTCTGTGTTTAGTTTTTAAAATGATGCCCTGGAGATGGCACTATATATTTTACTGCTGTACTCTACTTGCATCCAATTCCTTAGAAATACAACTTAAACTTTGAATTAAGTTAGGAAAGGTGAGCTGTGATGGAGAGCTGTGTTTACATTAACTTCATTACATAAAAGCCTACTTAAATGACTCATAAGCGCTCTTTCTCGGGAGCATTTGAGTTACTGGTGTGAACCTACACTGGTCTCACAGTTTGGTTTGGTTACGATTATCATGCCATCGATTACGTTCAATTCGAAATCTCTGTGCATCATGGTGCATTGACGATGCTTTCTATAAACAATTTGATATTTTAATTCACAACACAATAATTCTTTTATTAAAATGTATAAATATATTTATTTGTAATACAATTTTGTCCTTTCATACAAGAAGTCAGATATATGAACTGTACCTTTAATTTTACCTGCTCATTTTAAATGTTTCAAACAAAACTTAAGTACATGCACAGAACAACATGAGCATTTATAGCAAATAAACAAATGTAAAAATTAGCCTGCTTTTTGAGCGTTGTCGAGCGAGTTCTTAAACGCCTGTGATTGGTCATTGTGTTCACGCGCTCAACAGAATGGGCTGCGATTGGCTCTAAAACTGTCAGCACTGTCACCGATAAGTGATGCGGTTACAGTTTATGCGCAGTTATCACAGCAGATCCATGATAGACACGGTGGAGAAAACTCACTCTACAGACACGCTCATGTCTGGATCCTCAAGTATCGCTTTAACTGCCGAGAGGAGACAAAGAGTTAGCTTACAGACATGCAAGCAGTTCAAAGTTTAAAAAAGAAAGAGAGAGATGGAGTTTTAGCTTTCGTTTTCTCCCTAGCAGTGAAATAGTGGCTTCTGGTTTCTGCTATACCTTCAGTGTCAGTGAAAGACTGTCCAGTACACTCACAAGCAGTGAATTGTACACAGATATCTGCTTTTTAAGTAGCTAAGTCATTTTAATTACTTGCAGTCGCCTCCCTCGCCATAGTAAGCTACTATGCAATATAGTGCATATAAGGTAAATGATGTCAGTGCGTAATAACCGGTTATGATCTATTACTGAACCAATACCAAATTGTCCGCTTTTGGATCGCGGTGCATTGAAGAAACAATCAATTTTGACCCCCCTAATTTGAGTGTACAGTTACTAACCATCTGCTGTTAAAAACTAAAATCAGGTTCAATTTCAGAGAGAATAGCGACGCATGTTGAAAATCTATGCAGAATTGATTTCTCTGACTTTGTTTTTTTTTTTTTTTTTTTTACCACAGCTCTACTGATGCTTAAAGGGTTAATTCATCCAGAAATGGGGAAAAATATGTTAATTACTCACCCTCACTACAAACTCCTGAGACCTTAGTTCATCTTCAGCACACAAATTAAGATATTTTAAATCTGAGAGCTCCCTCATCCTCCATAGACAGTTAGGTTCCAGATTCTTTCGAAGTCCAGAAAATAGCAAAAACATCCTCAAAACAGACCATTTGTCTTCAGAGATTAAATCTTAATATTATCATGCTATTGTTGGAAAAAAAAATAAAAGAATGAATGAGAGAACCCAGTCCAGGAGACTCAAACAAGCAGAAGAATTCCTTTATTGAGATGTGTTGAATAATTTGTAGTCATACAGCGTCTTCAAGAAGTCCACGAGTCTGCAATAGCCTATAGGAGTCTCTTACAAGGTCTGTGGTCTGCGAGTTTTATCACAAGTCTGAAAGCAAGACTAAAATAAGTCTATAATATGTTTTTTAGGAGGAGGGGAGTGGCTAGGTGGGGATGGCTAAACAAAGCATGTACATGAAGTATTGGAGTCAGCAAGATAAACAGCATTTTCCCAGCCCCGATCTCATCAGCATATTAGTACCCATTCATGATACATTTTAGCATGAAAACAAAGCGTGCAAATGAAGTACTGGAGTCAGAACCCGTCCTGCCCCTTGACAGGAGTTTCCCTAAATGAGCCGTTGAAAGTAAACGTTAACATGAAAATCTTAATAAAGGCATAAACACATTAAGGGTGTTTATTTGCTGAAATTCATATTAAAACTAGAACCTAAAGTTCGTTGACAAACTTTGATGTTGGCTTGAGAAAGCCAACGTGACTGCGCTAGGATTCAAAGGCAGATGGCAGGATGCCCAGCGGTTGCTAAGTGGTTGCTAGGCAGTTGCCAAGGCATTGCTAGGTGGTTGCTAGGGTGTTTTGAGGGTTTCCTACTGTAGGCAGTCGCTAGGGTCCACTGGGTTGTTTAGGGGAGCGCGGGCACAAAGTAAAGCAGGGTTCAATGTAACACAGAGTTTTAAGGTATTTGCTCAGGGTTAACCATGGCATGCTTCCGGGGTTTTCACCAGTGTCGGCAGACGTCTTCCTGACAATTATTGAAAAAGTTTGGGGAAATTTGGATGAGAAACCAGAAAAAAACATTTTTGCAGCATAAAAATCAGTGAAAGTACGTAAGAAAAATCTTATTGTAGTGATCACCGTCTTCTAGGCTAAAAGATGAAACCATTTTGAAAGATGTAAAACACACAGAGACTGCTAGCCAGTTGAGGAAAACATGACACAGCGGGGTTAGTTAGGCACACACTGTTGGACACCAACTAAACCAACACAATATTATTTTAATTTTGAGTGTAATGTTGAGAACTTTTTAAATAAAAATGTTTTGAATAGAAAATATGGTTTTAATAGAAAAAAATATTTTATTGCTAATTATGCAAATAAATGCATTGTATAATAATGGATAAATGAATAATAATGCAAATAGATTCAAATGTGTTTATCCAATAAACAAATAAATAAAATAAACATACTGTGCTCTGTAGAATAAAAAAGAAATGAGCCAAATACTGAGGAAATATAGAACTGAATATAAATGAACTGTGTGAAATCTGCCTTTATAAGCGTGTGTTACAACTAACTCTCTGTCTGTTACAACTATCGGTTACAGCTTGGTGGGGTAAATAGTAAAATTTGTACTCCTGGCATTTTTGACAGTACTGCACAGAACCACAGGTCCGGCGATCATAATTCCAGTGCTCATTTGTAGGAGAGGCTTGTGTTTTGTTGGCCTCATATTTGATCATATCCTAATAATTAGCAATCATTTCCAGCATGTTATTGCACTTAGCTAATTGTTATTAGCATTGCTAAACAATGCTAGCATGTGTAGCATACAAGTCCCATTTGCTAGCATGAGTCAAACATAAAAAAGTGTATGAATCTGAGAAATCATTTTTAAGGGATACATGCATAAACGGCTTGCCATAGACTGAACTTGGAATTAATGTAAAAATGGCTTGCCATATCAACAGCAGGAGATTTGCCGTGGAATCTATTATTCTTTTAAGGAGACACAATTACTTGTATAAGTCTAATATAGCGAATTAATCCTTACTAAAGCATCTGTCCTGTAATGACTAAATCAGTAGTTGGCTCTCTTTTTCTCTAATCAGAATCAAACAGATATCTGAAATGAAATAAAGCTCTGTTTGATTCTCCGCTAACAGCTCATTTGTACGGGGAAATCACTGAATATTTAGGATGTATAAGATTAACCTGGGTTAAAACGCGATCTGACAAAGAGAAAAACAATATTTTTCGTTTGATCCGCCTCTGTTAACACAGCCTATAGAACGGCATTTGCGTATTTTTTTCTCTGTCTGTGAAAGATCCTTTATTCTTTCAAGCCTATCACTCCATGTCATGACGTTTGCAAACATTCAATTCAGTCTTTTAGTTTTACAGTAGTTTGATTAAATGACAAGATTAGTCGAAACGTGTCATCGAGAGACATTTCTCCTGCAGAGAAAGAGAGAGCGCGCCTCTGCGTGAGTCGCGATATCAGATGAAAACACTGCATCTCTCTAAAATCACGAAAGGCGATCTGTATGATGAAGTAAACATATTACCGAACTTCTCCATGTAAGCATCAGTGTTTTAGAGTAAATTATTGCTTTCACATGCTCGGATATTGTATAGAGAATAACAACTGCCTACAGACGCAGCTGCCAAACTGAAAGCGATTGTCTTTTATGTTCCATATACGCGGTGTTCAGTGTAACATATGACTTTGTGTTTTACAATGGTTGGATATGGGTACAATCGCTGGAATATTTAAATATAAAGACCTTTCTATTTTGGGCTCTTTGACTAACGCGTCTGTGTATCCGCTGACAGCCAGCTCATAAACGCGACAGCAGCCACGGATGAATATTAGATGAATTTTCTTCAGACAGAAACATCATATTAATCATAACGTCAGATTTCACATCTTATCACTAACTAGAACGTTTCAAAATAGCTTGAATTATGCTTCAAAACTGTATGAATATGCTCCTCCTCTCTGAAAGACAGCTGAGCTAAACCCAACGTGTGCGTGAGAGAGTCTTATTTCTTATCCCGTAGTGCCCTCTTGTGGACACTCTCATACCAGACACTCTCAGACTGTCAGATTTAATGCAAATTTAATATAAAAAAAATATTTGTTGCAAAAACAGTAATTTATTATTACTTCAAATAAATATAGTAATAATCTGCATCTTCCGACACATCTTTTGGGCAAATTTGGGCCTTGTATAATTTTTTTATATGCCCGAAATAAAATTGTTTTAATATTTACAATTTTTTTATAATTTTTTAATAAAAAAACTATAAATCTTATCGGCATGAGGAGATATAGCAACAATCTGGACTACAGAAAGCACCTTTTGGGAAACTTTGGGCCTTGTAGCATGAATGGCCTAGGAGGAGATGCGTTTGTTTTGGCATAATAATAATAATAATAATAAGTTTAAGTAGGATAACAGTATGTTGGCTTTCTCAAGCCAACATAATTAGTTTTATTTGTATTGTGCAACATATATTTGTAAGGTCTTTATGGATAGTATATATATTGAAAAAAGAAAAAACAAATCGTTGGATGAATTTTGTAATGATGAAATAATTTTACATGAAAAATGCGTGAAGGTCATGTGATCACCAAGAAGAACCAGCGAAGAAAGCAGCATCTCATTTCTTATAGGACTCGTTCTTTGTTCTCGTGATCTCCAGAGTTCGTTCTTCCGGGGTAACTTGGCAAGACCGATCCCCACAAGAACGCGAGTCCGTTCTCTGCATTCTTGGAACTGAGAAACAGCCGTAGAAAATGTGCAGAGCTGGTGGTCCTCCAGGAACATGGTTGAGAAACATTGATGTAGCAGAGTTATTCACACTGTTGTTATTCAGAGCAGCTTTGCCTTTTCCCAAAAATCTACTTCTGGAAAATAAGTTGTAGAAAATCGAATTATAGAGAGACCACAACAAATATAAAAATTCATTAGAGTTTGGGTGTCATTTTATAATTTCATTTAAAAGTAATGTACTGTTAGCTACCGTTAGTCCTAAATAAAAAGTCCCTCACTCATTTACTATCTTTCAGCTTAGTCTCTGATTTATCAGGGGTGGCCACAGTGGAATGAAGTGCTAATTCTAAATAAAACGTAACATTTGCAAACATTACAGGGTCTTAAAATGTCCTAAAATCACTAAAATATTGTTGTAGGTCTTAAATTATTTTAAACTGGTGTTAATTTTGCTTTGTCCAAGTAAAGGTACTCAATCGGACTGACATTCATCCAGTGACCAACAATACATGTCATTTAAACCTTATATATATATATATATATATATATATATATATATATATATATATATATATATATATATATATATATATATATAATTTTTTTTTCTCAAGGAGATACAATTGACAACAGCTGTTAGACATTTTTACAGCAAAATCCCCAAAATAAATTCCATATTCAGGGAAAGAAAACATTTACACAATTCCTCATGATAGGACCATGATAAGTCTAAAATTTCATTCTTAATGGTCTTAAAAGGGTCTTAAAAAGTCTTAAATTTGACTTGAGAAAACCTGCAGAAACCCTGAATTAGTTCTTTTACATTTTACAGCATTTACAACATGAAAATGTATACATTTATTTAACATAACATGTTTTGATTGGCTGCTTTCAGAGTGAACAAACAAACATCTTGTCACTGAAAGCTTGTTACAGCATATCTAGCTAGAATCTGTAATCTAATGAAGCATCTCATTATCTTCTCCAAGTTCTCTTTTGCCTTAATCTGATACATTCCAGTATCCCATTTCCCCCCGTTAACCCTTCTGTATCTTCTGCTCTTCTTCATTTCCTCAGGTGCCTGTGGCCCAATGACATATTTGGCAGTGATCGGGACGATGCGGTGCAGACACTGCTGCACATCTACTTCAGGCACCAGACTCTAGGTCAGACGGGCTGTTTGGCGGTGGTGGGGCCCAGCAGGGATCTTTCTCAGGCCAGCGCTCGCCTCATGGAGCTCAACCTTCAGATCCGCGAAGCTCTCTGCCAGGCTCAAACACACCCGCACCTGCAGAGCCACCAGACGCACATCCAGTCCCCGACGCCCACAGGCCACATCCAGACGCAGATCGACACGCAAAACACAGTCCTCAGCACTGGACTCTAGATTATCAACCAGCTCCAACTCTTCCTCCGGGGACGACAGGTTTGCTGATTTTCATGTAGACTTCACCTCAAAGGGCTAAAGAATGTGTGGACATTAGTGACTCCAAACTATTACGCACGCAACACGTTTCTATAATATAGTTTATCCTCTGCGGATGGCGGAAAACGTACAAAGAATGGGACCGGTCATTAGGAGGGACACTAGGCGATTATGATGCTAAATTCAAAGCGATTTGTTTTTGTTTTTTTTTTTTGGCGGAATGACCTATGACCTCTTGGGAGTTATTTTTGTTTTTGTTTTTTTGAGTGATTCACATCCGTCTGCCCCACTATGCACTGGGGCAGAGATGGGATTTGGAGCGTTTTTGTGATTTACCTGCGAGATTTATCGCAGACATAAAAAAAGCATGCTTGAAAGAGAGAAGCCTGCAACTTATTTTTTTGAGAAATGTATTTTTTAACAGTCTTAGGTTGTAAATGTTAGGAAATTTAACATGTAATTGTAAGCAAGGAGCGGCGTATCCTCCGTTTAAAGAGAGGTTTATCTGTTTAACTTTATTGACCTGCATCGAGGAGAACTTTCAGCTTTCACTGGGCTGCTCATACAAAACCCGTAATCTATAACCAAATAAGTAGCTGCCTGTAGAAAATACCATAGACACTTATGTGTGTGTGTGTGTGTGTGTGCGCGAGGACGAGTGCGAGCGTGTGAGTGCGTTTGACATGGACTGATATTTGCACACCCGTTCTCTCTCATACATGCACGTTAACAAACCGAGATGCACAGGTGAAGTGCAAACTGGCTGCAACTCATGGAAATATCAATAACTTATTTTACTCTGTATATATTTTAGAAAATGTATAGTGTAAAAGCAGTATTTTTTTCCTTGTACATTTGTGTAATGCACTGTTCAATCAGAGAGAGCTCAGTAGAGGGTGACGACTAATGCAAAAAAATAAATAAATAAATAGCGAGTTGACTAGGGATGTACGGGCTGACCTCTCCTTTATGATAATACGCCACCTTAATCTTTAATATTTCCCGACGAATGAGCTCTTGCCATATGCATTCCTTGATACCCACTGTGATCTCCATGTTGGCTCAAAGTCCCCGACGGAGGCCCCCTACTGGAGCCCCCTGCTGTGGGGAAACTGGGGCCGGTGTTTGTCCATGTTGGCTCTGTCTTAACTCAGGGCTGCACTGAGGGTTTGTGGGCTTCTGAAAGGCACCGCGATTCGCTTGCCGAACTCCAAGAGACAAAGCTGTGTCCTCAAAAGCGTAGACCGCAAACGTATGGGGCGGGGGAACGATTAATCTGTCGCGGCACATTGAGAAATAAAAACGTTCACTGTATTCATTCCTCTCAGAGATCTCTTCTGTTGCTTTGTTTGGTACATTTTGAATGCTGTTCTTAATTATTTAATGGATATATTATTTACCTGGACAAAATATAGTTTTTATCTAGAGGTGCATTATTCTTATTTCCTCCCTTCCCCTTCACACATTTCTCTCTGGTTTGTCTTTGTTTGTCATCTGATTTACCTGCTTTTCCCCTGTACTGTTGAATAAAACTCTGATTATAAGCAGTGCTGGCTTTCTGGCAGTTTATTTCCCATCATCAAATCCACTTTCAGCTGACTCAAGTTGAATGATTACACAAGTATTTTATGTCGAACGATTGTGATCAAATGCATTTGGTTCCCAATCACACAATTTTGTCTATAAAAAACAAATGCTATTAGCTACCACACCAAAAGACTGATGTCCAAAGGTGTTATATAGAGGGCCGGTGACCTGCATACTTTAGTTTCAACCCCAATTAAACACCTGAACCAGCTATTCAAGCTCTTTTTAGGTATGCTATAAACTTCCAGGCAGATGTGTTGAAGGAAGTTGGAGCTAAACTATGCAGGACACTGGCTCTCCAGGACCGAATTTGGACATCCCTGGTCTACCATGATACAATGCAGCGACATTTCTGGAGTAACTTTCAGTAGACAGTAGAATTGATTTGAACATTTATAGTCTCTTGAAAACCATTTCATCTACAGATCAATGCTGAATACACTAGTTGAGCTGCAACTGCCTTTACCTTGATATGCTCGTAGAAGTCAGATGTACTGCATGTCATGTGACAAGATTTAGATTAAGTCTGATACATTTTAGTTAAATCATTTAATTTGTGCCTTTTGTAGCTCAGCAATAAAAAGATTAACAAAAGATTACGCTAAATTCAAATTCACAATATGTCAAAGGCATTCGCCCCAACCACAAACATTCTCCCTCTTTTCAGATGGGATGGCAGGCCAAATCAAAGGTCAAGTTGGCCCAACTTTGAGCATCTCTGCATTGACATCTTCAGATATAGGTACACAATGCTATATTGTTTGAAGACAATGGGCTCTTGCCCATTTATAATGCTTTTCATAATCTTGACTTAAACAATCCAAGCAGTAAATGTCAAATTGGCATTAGATGCACACCTGAAGGTACTTAGAGTTGCATAAAATTTCTCTAGCCCGCTATTAACTTGTACAAACCAAAACTCAACCCTTCTGCAAAGCAGTTAGTTCAAAAACTGGGCTCCAGATGTGCTAGTAACTTCCATTTTTATTGTTCAGAAATCACACCTACAAGTACTGCAATTCGTAATCAAAGCAAAACAAAAACAAATGAGACTGTAGTGGCCGATGGGCCTGCCTCCCCCACTGCGGTCGACGAGCAGTAGAGGTGCAGAGACTGAGGTGGACAATCCAGCTGATGACAACAATGGACAGAGCTGCTAGATGATGTACTTGAAGCTGAACGTGCTGTCGCAGGACAGACGCTTGCCTTTACAGCGGCCGCACAGATCCTGCCGGTGGGGTCTTTTGGGGTCCACATGACGAGACTTGACAGAACATGTGCAGCGAGCTTTCTTACAAGTCTGGAAGAGAATTTTAGTTAATGTGGAGTTCAAGTACTGAATTTCTCAACATGCTGTTAATGGGGACAAATTAAATTCCCATCAGTTTGAACTGTGGTATAAATTATGGCAACTTAAACCATTTAATCCTTTCACAGCGCCCTTACTGACGGCCCCTGAGGAGCCCTAGACCCTGCGATTGAGAACAATCAATTTAAAAAAACTGGTTTACCTGACATGCTATATCCTCAACCCGGTATGGATTGAATGATTTCTGACATGTTCTGCAGAACTGCTTGAAATAAACCTTTGAAAAGGAAATTGAAAAAGCTTGAATCAGCAATAAGATTAGGCAAGATTTGCAAAATCCACTATTTTACAGGTATGTGCATTTTGGTTTCCCAAAAAAAAATAATAATAATTAAATAAAATATAATAATAATAATAATAATAATAATAATGAATAAGGGGGTAGGAGGACTGCTTGTGAGCCTAGCAGAGTTTAAGATAACAATGGAAATGTCAGAACTTTCCAAGATGGGTGTCAGTTCTGGATGTCCTGCAGAATTTAACTGCAACTTGGAACACATACAAACATTCTGGCAGGTGCGTTTTGTCCTGTAGGAGTTTGATTAGCTGGTTCAGATCGGTCCAATTTGCATTGGAGCCAAGCAAGTAATGAAGCCTTCAGGACAGAGTTTGAACATCCTTGGTCTAACAGGAGTATCATGATTGTGCACAAACATCCAAAACCTTCCTCAACCTCAAATCACAGGGGAACCAAAAATAATTTTAAAATTGTTTTCCAGCACAAAAGGAACATTCCCCCAACAACTTTATGGGAAGGTAGTTTTTTTTTAGGCAACCAAAAAACAGATAATCTCAGAACATTGCAGGGGAGGCTTTGTAAAAGCTTAAAGGGATAGTTTACCTAAAAATTAAAACGGTCATTTTTTTACTTGCCCTCCACTAGATTCAAACATGTTTGAGTTTCTGAACAAAAAACAAACACTTGAAAAATGTTGGAAATTCAGAACCACTGACTTTAATAGGCTCCTTGTTTTTCCTACTATGGATGTCAATTGTTAACGGTTTTCAAGTTTCAAAATTGTCTTTTTAAAAGAGAAAAAAAGTGGTTTCAAACTATTTGAGGGTGATGAAATGGTTCGGTTTGTTCTGGGAATCATGAAAGAGAATTGGTTGCCATTTTAAATGGTTTTTAAAACCAAACGCAAATCTAGTCGAGTCATGAACATGTCGTCTTGGTTTGCTCAAACAACTATTGTTAACAAACGGGATCTGAAGCAATGAGTACACTAAAAAATATGATAAATTAGTCATGACAACATATGTTTTTAGGTCATTGTAACTTATTAAAAGTTAATCTTGTTCAAACTTAATTTAACTTACACAAGTTCAATGGACTCATAAGGTTAATTTGATTCAGCTTAAAAATTTAAAGCAATCAGGATTTTAGTGTAGTTTTACAGCAACAAGGTGTGTATGTGTGTGTGTGTGTGTGTACACAAAATATCATTACCTTGTTTGTCCCTTGGACGCACCACACATAAGCACTTTCCCACCGTAGGTTGCAGTCTTTGCAATGATAGAAGCCATACTTCTGCTCCAAAAACTGGATTGAAAAGATAATATAAAACTGGAATTGCCAAAACACTTTAACTGCTAGTCTAAAGCAAGTTATGTAGACAAACTCAAATATGTCGATTTAGTTTCACATATAGGCTATGAAAACCAATTACGTTAATGTCACCTGAAATCTCACACGAGCCTTGGACTTAGGATAGTCTTGTTCGGTTTTCACTGGCTCGTTTGTGTTCTCCTCATTTGTATCCGTCTGCTTGTTTCTATTTTTCTCTGGACTAAGCGGTTCCTTCGCGCTTTTCTCACCCTGTTTGCGCTCGTCTTTCTCGGCACTTTCCAGTTTCTCTGCGCTGTCAACCGTCTCTGTGACCTCGAGCTCAGTGTCCTCCTCTTCTTCACCCTCCTCTCTGAAGAGGGACACTAGTCTGCGGGACTCTACTGGGGAGTAAACGGCCTGGGTGCGCGGGAACCGAACACCCCCGCTTCCGCTGCTGACGGGACTCCCAGGGGTCTGGACCTCCTGCCGCCGCCGGCGCAGGGCATCGCGTTTGCGGGCCAGGAGCGTCCGCGGCCCCAGAGAGCACTGGATGGACGCGTCGGTCTTCGGGTTGACCTGAACCCCGACGTCTTTGGTGTTGGCCTTCCTCAGACGTGGGGTGAGATTTGGGTTGATCTGAGACAAGATGGACTTCAGCTGCGCCCTGTGGTGATTATCAAAGTAGGTCTCGCCCTCACCGTAGTTGGTGAAGTAAGCTTTCTGTCTCCAGCTCTTAAATTTGGGGTATTTGTAGTAATAAGGGTTGTAAGAAGAGTAAAGATAGTTATCGACTGTTTCGTTTCCATATGTAGCCATTTTTTCGCTTAGCCGGCTGGCAAGCGGACTGTAGCGGTTTAAGTAACGTTAGATGAACAGGGTCATAGATTGAGCTCAGGTGTCTAATTAAGAACAATTAATACGATTTCCGAGGTTTGGGAAAGCTCAAAAATGTTGGAAGATCTTGAAAAGCAGTTGAAATGTGTTTGTGAAATGTGAAACCTTTGTTTAAGACATAACTAGTTTCTTAGTTAAGTAGCCACTGTACCAACTTCCAAAACTCAGTTCAACCAGGTGGTTTGTGAAGGTCTGTAAATTTTTAACAGCGAGTCATAGACATTTCCATCCTGGAATAATTATTTGTTTCTTTCAGTGATGTAAAGTAACAAATTACGAATACTCAAGCTACTGTAATTAAGTAGTTTTTCTCAAAAATTATAATTTACTGAGTATAGTCTTAAAAATGTGCACTTTTACTTTCCCCTGAGTACATTTTTAGTGCAGTATTGGTACTTTTACTCCACTACTTCAACCTGCAGTCACTACTTAATTTTTTCCTGTCTATGGGAATTAGAAAAATCAGTCCTGTGATTCCTGTCTAATCAAATCAGACGGTAAATCGCATCATAATGAACTACCTCAAACATGGCGATTTATAATTGCAGCAAACTGTTTGGAAGCATTAAAAGTGTCCAAGAAACTGTCCAAAATCTTTACACGCATTCACCCAGAGACTATTTAGATGCATGTCACGGATGAGAAGATGATGGATGTTTACTATATAGTGACCGAAATGGCCTTAAACACCCAGCAGGCACAAGACGTCGACGTGACAGATTGACATTGTACCCCAACGTTGTGGGAACGTTGCATTTTGTTTAGAGATGAAAATCGGGTTGACGTCAGAACTCAATTTCAGGCCTACATCAATGTCCAACCTAAAATCAACCGAATATCAACGTCTAATGATGTTACAGCTTGACGTTACCACTACGACATCTATCAGAGGTTGGATTTTGGAATAAATTAATAAATGTCAATATTTGACATCAATATGATGTTGGTTTAAGATGTTGGCTCAGCGTTGGATTTTGGTCACTTTACAACACAACCTAAAATCAACCAAATATCAACATCATTTGATGTCGTTATTGGACATCAAAATAACATTGTTCTTAGACGCTGGCTAGATGTTGAATTTTGTCACCTGACATCACAATCTAAATCTAACCTAATATGACATTGTGTGCCTGCTGGGCAATAACTAAATGCACTTACAGAATGTTACGTTTACACACATCCACAAATTACATGTAAACTCATCAGGTTTTTACAGCGTAATACTCACTACTCTTGAGTACTTTTGAAAGGGCTACTCTTTACTCATACTTTGAGTAATATTTACAGCAGATACTTTTACTTGCACTACATTTTTAGGCAAGTAATGGTACTTTTACTTAAGTATGATTTTTCATTACTCTTTCCACCACTGGTTACTCTAGACGACAGAGCCAGTCTTATATTGCACTGGTCAACTTTGGCAATAACATTGTATGGGTCAAAATTACTGATTTTACTTTTATGCCAAAAATCATTAGAATATTAAGATCATGTTAAATGAATATATTTTGTATATTCCATACTGTAAATATACTAGTAATGCAAATATATTGGTAATGTGTATTGCTAAGCACTTAATTTAGACAGCTTTATATGTGATTTTCTCAAAATTTAGATTTTTTTGAACCCTCAGATTCCATATTTTCAAATATTTTTATCTCGGACAAATAATGTCCTATCCTAACAAAATATACTTAAATGGAAAGTATATGTGTTCAGTTTCATGTAATATATAAATCTCAATTAAAAAAAATAATTGACAGTTATGACTGGTTTTGTGTCATAGATATATACACTAGATATCACATACTTACCCTGAGCATGTGTCAATAGCTCCGCCACATTTGTACAGTGCTCCCAGGACAAATTTCATTCAACTGCACGAGTCAAGACCAACGCCAATGCGCGAAGATGATGGGCTTTAGCGCTGTGTACAGGTGGAGTAACGAGCAAACAATGAAAACAAAGCACAAAGGCAGAACATTTTTTTTACGTTTTTGTATGTTATGATGATAATACAGTCTCCTACTGCACTGACCATAAGGCAAAGTTGCACCAACTCACACTCAATACTAGGCTTATGCTAGTTTTGTTGAATAAAATAATCAAACAATGAAAAAGAAATATGACAACAAGATGCTGCCGTGCCAGAAACCTGTGTTATGTTCGGCTAAGTGAACGAGTCGTTCATAACTGTGATTCATTCGCTGAATCGCTGTTTCAGGACACAGATTAGATCAAATTTAACAGAGGAAAACACGTGCTCTTTGTCGGCAATGCCCGTGCACTCACTTATCTATCGATGTTGAAAAGTGATGTAAAATTATAATTTCCATAATTAAAAAAATTATTTGCATACTGACCACCGGAAAACATTCCATCATCTATATATGTGTATATATCTCTGGCTCTGGATGTCCAGTCCTCCGCTGCACCTTTGTCCCGCATTCATTTCAAAGGAGCGCTACCCTGTACTAAAATGGCGGCTCTATTGACACATTCCTTCCAATAGACAACAACAGGGTAGGCGACATCTAATGTAAATATCTATGGTTTTGTGTTCCATAGCTACATTGACCAGTGTTAAATATATTACTGCTACTAAATAAATATACGTTTTATTGTGATTGTAATGTCTAAAATATCTATGCCAGTCTGGCAGGGACATTTGAGAATCATAATAATAGTAATATTAGTTTCTTTTTGCAAACATTTATTCATCTTGCAGGCATTTTTATACTGATAAACATGTACAATATATTTTTTTAATTTTAATTACAGAGATGGGTTGCATAATTGGAGATTATCAGATGGAAACACGATGACTTGTCTATAATAAACCTTTTGTATTTTTTTAAAACCACAGTTGTCAAGAACTAATGCTGCAGTGATTTAAGCCTTTGGTGTTGGTGATCATATGCCACGCATTTGTAATCATTTATAATTTCTCTTAGAATCAATAAACAAACATTTCCAGCTAGTTTTGGAGTCAGAAACAGACTGACAGTGGGCGATGTGCAAGATAAGGCATCCATACTGTACCACAGGAAAATCAGTCTTCTCATCCTGTGGGTCCTCATAATCAAATAAGCCAATGTAATCCATTTACTGAGGTAATAGCAGGATTCATTTACAAACAGCAGCATCAATCTATATTTATGATGCATAATTTGCATAACTCTGTGACACTCTGAAAGTGCCTTTTAGTATTACATTGTCTCAATGAATGAATATTATTTAATTAACGAAATGAAGGAATAATTTAATTTATTCATAAATGTATAGCATAAAATATTGAATATATCATTTGTATATATATATATATATATATATATATATATATATATATATATATATATATATTTATACAACAGTTCTGTCTGGTTCTTGAATCTGATTGGCTGATAGCCATGCTTTTTATATATATATATATATATATATATATATATATATATATATATATATATATATATATATATATATATATATATATATATATATATATATATATATATATAATATATATATATATATATATATATATATATATATACATATATATATATATACATATATATATATATACATATATATATATATATATATATATATATATATATATATATATATATACATATATATATAAATATACATATACATATATATATGTATACTTATATATATATATATATATATATATATATATATATATATATATATATATATATATACACATATACATATATATATATATATATATATATATATATATATATATATATATATATATATATATATATATATATATACACATACATACATATATATATACACACATATACATATATATATATATACATATATATATATATATATATATATACATATATATATATATATATATATATATATATATATATATATATATACATATATATATATATATACATATATACATACATATATATATATATATATACATATATACATACATATATATATACATATATATATATATATATATATATATATATATATATATATATATATATATATATATATATATATATATATATATACACACGTGATTATGCTGTCGAACTGTTGTAAAAACGCAATATCACACTCGTAGCATTGCGATGTGGCTATATATAGTCACTAATGGGGCCACTAAGGCCCCCATGCACGCCTCCCATCATTGCCAATATACAGCCACATCGCACTGCTACTCGTGTGATATTGCTCATATATATATATATATAGAGAGAGAGAGAGAGAGAGAGAGAGAGGGACTCGTTGGCTTTCAGAACTGCTTTCAGTCTTCATGGTATTGGTTCAAAAAGGTGCTGGAAACATTTCTCAGCTGATGATTTGTACATCCATGATGTTAGAAGTGTCCTTCGCAAGATTGGTTTACTGTGGTTATAAACCAATGCACAGTTGGTACTAACAGGACCAAAGCATCACCCACACTATTACAACACCAACCACACCTCAATCATTGATATAAGGCAGTATGAATGCATGCTTTCTTGTTACATATGCCAAATTTTGCGCCATCCATCTGAATGCCACAGTAGAAATCAAAACCAGACCAAAACATTTCCAGTCTTCTATTGTCCAATTTTAGCATGCCAGTGTGAACTGTAGCCTCAGTTTTCTGACATGTGACAGATGTGTGCTGCTCTTCTGCTGCTGCTGTAGCTCATCTGCTTCAATACCTTACAGACATTGGTCAATCACGCTGTTGTCGTTCTGTTTGCTTTAACCAGTCGGATCATTCTCCTTGTTTAAAGCCAACAATGGATTATCACTTATTGAACTCACCACAATTTTTCTGTTTTTGGACTATTCTCTGTAAACTTTACAATCACATTCATTCAAACTCAACTTAATCACCATTCTTTTCTATTCTGATGCTTGGTTTGAATTTCGGTAGATCATCATGACCACGTCTACATGCCTAAATGTATTGAGTTACTCCAATATGATTGACCTTGGAATTATTTTTTTTTATATATACTTTTAAATTTATATATTACATTAGAGAATAGCTTAAAAAATTATATTTCTTACATTTTTTCATATAATATTTGTAACTTTCATATAATATTTGTCCTAGCATGTGCATTTGCTTTTGAAAACTGCATATATTTTATGCTAATTTCAGACAATTCCATTGAATGGCAATGTTTAGCATGTTTATATGAAGATTTAAAGCATTAAAACATTGGATTGAATAACTTTACTAAAATCACCTCTGAGTGATGTCAAGATATTAGTTTCCATTTTCACAGTCTTGCGATCATTTTTGGCACGTTATCGTTAAAACTCTGCGAATGATAAGTTAGAAAAGTAATGAAATGAATCAATCCTAATGCAAATACACAGGTCCAGCGTAGTCCAGTAGTTTTTTTGTGTGTCTTTACACAGGCGTAGGACTTCCAGCACCATCCTGTGACTCGAGCACAATGACATTCGGATCGCTCACTATTACCGCGCCATACGTAGAATCAAACGGCACATCTTCCTCCTTCATTCTCTTGTAGGATACATTCGTGTCATCATCATCGTCTTCCATGAGGTCCTGTTTGTGTAAAACCTCTTTCCTGTACATGCGGTAAACCAGGATGAAGATGCCAGCTTCTGCAGCCTGGAAGAGAGCGTACAGCAGAGGAAACATGTACATGCCACCCATCAGCTGCGGGGGGAACGCCAGCTTCAGGATGGCAGTGCAGAGCTGAATGTTCTGGCATCCGGTCTCTAAAGAAACGGTCCTGCGGCTGTTAGGGGGGAGGTCGAAGAGCGTCGCAAGGCCGTATCCTGCAGCGTAGCCGGCCATTGGCATGAGCACAGCCACCAGATAGACGGAGACTGGGATGGTGGCCAGCAGCTCCGGGCCCAGCATAGTGCCAGTCATGATGAAGAGCATCAGCAGCGTCACCAGGAGAGACCACAGAGACACCTGGAGCACAGCAACAGCACACAGGTAAATCCTACTCACTGACATTACATTACACTCTCATCATGCAGATGTTCAGATAGGCTGTTGAGTTCATTTTTTAGATACTGAAAATGAATTAATGAATTAGTCCCTTTATTAATCAGGGGTCGCCACAGCGGAATGAACCGCCAACTTATCCAGCATATGTTTTACACAGCGGATGCCCTACTGGAAAAACACCCATACACACTCATTCACACGCATACACTACGGCCAATTTAGTGTATTTAATTCACCTATAGCACATGTCTTTGGACTGTGAGGCAAACCGGAGCACCCGGAGAAAACCCACGCCAACACGGGGAGAACATGCAAACTTCACACAGAAATGCCAACTGAACCAGCGACCTTCTTGCTATGAGGCGGCAGTGCTACCCACCGCGCCGCCACTAGATACTAAAAATGAATATATTTTTCATCTATAATGAAATACTATAACATAACCATTAGAATGTAATATTATAAAATAACCATCTATATATATATTTTTTCTGGATTGTTGGGCATTTTCTGACAATACTTTTATCATTTATTATGAATATAGACCATTTTGAAGGATGTAAACAAATACAATGGTCCCAACGTATTTCCTGTTTTACCTTTTTAATTTTTACTGTATAGCTTTCGAGAATCCCAAAAGAGCCACATATTGATAAATAATGTTATGACATGTTTTAACATTAAGTTATGATTACGAATTATCTCTTGTTACAGTTATGAAATAGTTTGATAACAAGCAGGAAATGTTAATGGGCCAATGAAATCACCACATTGAAATGGTCTATAATGAACACATTTTTACTATATAATTATTTTATTGTATGGGGTCTAATGGATATATTTCTACAAGGTTTAACAATGAGCAAAATAAATATATTCCCACAATATTTTTTTTATTTATATGGGTCTAATGGACATATATTCTTAGGAGATTGTTTTATTTTATTTATTGGTTTAATGGATGGGTTTAATGTTAGATTAGACCAAATTCCATATACCATGAAATAAAAAATATTATTGTGAAAATGTCCATTAGAATAATTAAAAATATTACAACATATTAATTTTTTGAAATATATCCTTGTATTAATATTTTTTACGGATATAATGGACATATTTTCAAATAGGTTGTTTTTTTATATTATGGTTTTATTATTAAGCTTTTTATTCATACATTTTGATACTTTTTGGAGTTTTGGTGTTGCAGCCTTTATATTTTCTTTTTTTTAAAGAAATATTTAGTTTTAATTGATCTGTTCTTACTTGACAGGTCCAATTTACATCTTAAAGTAAAATGAAATCTAAATAAAATAAAAATACTGCCTAAAATATTTGTAATTGTATCGATTAAATGTACAGTACATGCTCTTATAATATTTAATATTTAAATTTTTGTATTTTATTTTTTGTATACTTGGGTCTAATGTACATGACCATGACATGACATCCTTGCATAATTTGTATTTCTATTATGTTCTAGGTCTAATGAACGTCTTATAATTCATTTATTCATTTTCTTTTCGGCTTAGTCCTTTTATTAATCCGGGGTCACCACAGCGGAATGAACTGCCAACTTATCCAGCACGTTTTTACACAACGGATGCCCTTCCAGCAGCAACCCATCTCTGGGAAAAATCCACACACACTCATTCACACTCATACACTACGGACAATTTAGCCTACCCAATTCACCTGTACCGCATGTCTTTGGACTGTGGGGAAAAGGGAAGCACCCGGAGGAAACCCACGCGAACGCAGGGAGAACATGCAAACTCCACACAGAAACGCCAACTGACCCAGCCGAGGCTCGAACCAGCGACCTTCTTGCTGTGAGGCGACAGCACTACCTACTGCTTTTAACATGCTTTTAGGGTAAGTGTTTGCAAACAATTTATATAGGCTGAATTTAAACAAAAAAATTAAATTTAGTCATATTCAACTTAATTTGTTTGCTTAAATTCAGCCCATTGGCGACACGGTGGCTCAGTGGTTAGCACTGTTGCCTCACAGCAAGAAGGTCGCTGGTTCGAGTCCTGGGTCAGTTGATATATATATGTGGAGTTTGCATGTTCTTCCCGTGCTGGCGTGGCTTTCCTCCGGGTGCTCTGGTTTCCCCCACAGTCCAAAGACATGCGCTATAGGTGAATTGAATACACTAAATTGGCCGTAGTGTATGTGTGTGAATGAGTGTGTATGGATGTTTTTCCAGTACTGGGCTGCAGCTGGAAGGGCATCCGCTGTAAAACATATGCTGGATAAGTTGGCGGTTCATTCCGCTGTGGTGACCCCTGATTAATAAAGGGACTAAGCCGAAAAGAAAATGAATGAATGTCTATATCATCTTAAATTTATTTTATGTATGCTTGGGTCTAATGGACATATTCTTGCGTGATTTGTATTTCTATTATGTTCTAGATCTAATGAACATCTTACAATTTTATTATTTAATTTTCTTAGTACACTGAAAAAAATGATTCGTTGGATTTACTAAAAAGTCTTTAGGGTAGCAAACAATTTATATGGGCTGAATTTAAACAAACAAATTGAATTTAGTAATGTTCAACTTAATTGGTTTGTTTAAATTCAGCCCATATAAATTGTTTGCAAACACTTACCTTAAAAAAAAATTTGCAAGTCCAATGAATCATTTTTTTCAGTGTATATTACAATGTATGTGCTCAAAAATAGTAATTTTCACATAGTAAATGCATCTAATGGACTGAATATTATGTGGTAATTTTTTGTCTAATTATTCTAAACAACCCCTTTTTTTAAACAAACATCATCATAGATTCAAACAAAATATCTAAGCCTAATCTCACCGTACAAGTATAATCACTTAAACGGCACACATTTCCCAAGTCCAGAGAAACTGTTAAGAAAATGACATGGTGTAACAAGACTCGGCATGCAGCAATTAATAAAGCCTTTCCTTTATTAGCTACTGGGAACAATTGGATGTGACATATTTAGCTATGAATGACCTGGGGAATCAATCCTGAAAAGAGTGAATGGCACAGAGAGACACACGATGATACTAAGAGAAAAGTGCTAGCCACGAGTGACAAATCAGCCCAGTTTTACTCCACTCCACTTGATGTGCTTTCCCTGAAACCGCCCTTGTTTCTTTATCACCGTCTCTGTTACTCCTCCCTTGGCCTTGCTCTATCTCACAGTAGCCACTTACCCTTACCAGGCTGTTCTTAGATAAGCTCAACTGAAAGGAGGAACCCAGACGTGCGTATGTGACGCCACTTCACCCCAGGCACTTCAGACTCCTTTAATGGCCAGAGATTGTGGACATCAGGACGACATCACAACCAGAGATATTTCAGAAAAGACAGCATAAAGTTTAATCACTTTATATTATAATAAAGGCCAGGCACTGCAGGCAAAAACTTTTTCTTTTTTATCTATTTTGATATTTTGGGCCTTCATAAAGTTTTTTCGTTTGTTTAATGTAAAGAAAACTTCCAGAATACACTTTTAGAAAAGTCAAGGTAACTCAAACCATTTGAGGAAACCGATTGCATCAAACCATTTAAGTTCAAAAACTAATCATAATGAGTACTGTGAACTTAATCTATTTGAATAAATTAAGCAATTTGAGCACAGTAAAACCCAATAAATGAAGAGAACTCAAACCAATTGAGGAAACCGATTGCAACAAACCATTCGAGTTAAAAAAAAAACTAATCTATATGAGTATTGTGAACTTACTGCATTTAGGATGAAGTGATGAGGTATTTAATTAACTCATTACCTTCAACACTGAGTTCAAACCTTTTTACAAATAAGTAGAATTAAGTTTCAGTCAATTTTGAGTTAACCACTCGTTTTATTTGATAAAGTTGACTGTTGGGTTTTACAGTGTGTAGATTTCAATTACAGCACATATTTTTAAAGTTTTTTTTTTGTTTTTTTTTTTCCCAAAATAAGATTTGAGATGTTAAATCTCCACTTCAGCTACATACAGCAAACCTTTTTCATGTTATTGATTATGTACAATATTTTATTCAACAAAAAAAGTGAAATTTTTTTCATTTTGAATTTTACATTTATAAAATATATGCCATGTATGCAACATATTTCAAAATATTGCAAAAATGGCTGGTTACATATTTGTTTCCAACTGGAATGACAAACATGTACATACATGTTCATTATATATATATATATAAAATTAAAGCTAATCTTTTTTATCATATATGTACATTTTATATATAAAAGGAGCAGTTACAATATTTTGTATGCATAGATGCATATACAGTGCTCAGCATATATGAGTACACCCCCACAAATCTCTCATTTAAATTCATATGTTCTATAGGATGCTTTACAATATTATATTTGTGCATATACATTAGATTAGTCAGTACTGAAGCCAAATCTGGAGCTAATATAACAAAATAACTTACATCAGTAGCCCAAATTTATTCATTCATTCATTTTCTTTTCGGCTTAGTCCCTTTATTAATCTGGGGTCGCCACAGCGGAATGAACCGCCACCTTGTCCAGCATGTTTTACGCAGCGGATGCCCTTCCAGCCGCAACCCAACACTGGGAAAGCCCAAATTGATATGTTAGGGAAAATATGAAATAACATTTTCAAAAATCAAGAGAAGCAAAACATACAGTATATACAATTTTGTTGAAATGTTGTAGGTGCTATTTTTTGGAATTTAATGAATTTAAATGCATTATCTTTTCATTTCTAAAGATGTTCTGTGACTAAAATATTATTTTGATGAATATATCTGTTAAATAAATCTGTTTTGTTTAAATGCACCAATATATATTACCCATATTCACTGAGAAATGGATAAAAATATTCATTTACAAAATGGGGTGTACTTATATAGCTATGCTGAGCGCTGCATATCATGATTTATATATGTGAAATTTGCATATAATTTCAGATTCATATGTAGGTTTTCTGAATTATGGAATGATAAAAATAGATTTACATAACCTCCATTGTAAAAAGAAAAACAAACTTTATCCAATGTTCAGATTTTAGTGCTAGAAATGTGTGCACCTTGATGATGACTTCTGCCACATGAGTGTAGCGCTGTCTCAGCCAGACGCCGAGGCCGATGGGGATGAGGGTGCTGCACAGGGTCAGAATGATGGGGCCGAAGGGCAGAAGATCCACCACAGGTGTGTTGATCCATGCGCGACTGTACATCCACAGACACAGCGGCATGAGCACGAGCGCCAGGAGAGTGGAAGAGATGGTCATGACGATGCTGAAACACAAAAGACCATCCTAAAGTAATAGTTTACCAAAGACTGACAAGCAGTGCAGTGTGGTATTCTGCAGTGTGATACATATAGCTTTTTTAATATTGATTTTAATTTTTTAAGTTTTACCTTTTCTCTCTCCAGATCATCTTTGGTATATTCTATAAGACCTGGTTTGTCCATTTTCATTTCATTTTAAAACACTGTCTCATAATATATTATAATAATTAAGTAAATTAGTTATTAAATAAATAACCCAATAAAGGATAAAAGTAACCCAACAAAGCACCAAATATTTTTTAACTCAACCATTGGGTTTAATAAATTATGTTTTTTAGTGTATTATTTCTCATACTTTGTAAGAGACATTCTTAAACAACTTAAAACATTTCATTTAATTTAGTTTTTCCTCATCAAACACCCTCGCACCGCATTACCGGTCGGATGTGGATAAGATATCTGACATCTACCTGAGGTTCATCTCTCCATTGACCAACAGAGTCATGATGTTGGAGAGGTTTCCTCCGGGGCAGCAGCCGCACAGCAGCACAGCCATTGCGGCCACATCGTTGAGCGAGAAGGCAAGCGCCAGCAGGAAGGCAATGAGGGGCATCAGCACAAACTGGCACACCGCCGCCAGCAGCACTCCGATGGGCTTGCGGATGTGCTCGCCCAGCTGACTGAGCTCCACCGTGCAGCCCAGCCCGAGCATGGTGAAGCACAGGACTATGCCAACAAACACGTTAATCCAGTGACTCAAGGGTGAATCCCAGAAAGCAACGATCCGGTGAGTGGGCGCTTCAGAGGACGAGAACTGAGCCGCCAGGAGCCCCGCTGGAGCAGCATCGCTCCTGGGCACCAAAGAGAGCGGCTCGTGTGTGGCGCGCAACTCCGCCATATGTGGACTCTCGGGGAAACTGTCGGGACCATCCGTGAAGCCCAGAAGCCTCCTGTAGGTGCTGTAGGTCTCCATCTCCTCTGTTCTGGGGACTGGAGCTCTCCAAAGGATCCTCGGTCCCCGCAGGTGTCCCCTCCCTGAACTGTGGAGAAAGGCAAGGCGCGCGCTCCTCTAGCGGCACAGGATCATTGCAGGACTGTCCGCGGTGACGGAGGGACACCGGCTCTCCAGCGCAGCGCGGGCACACCGGGAGGGGTTTGGCGTGGAGCGCGCCGCGTCACCAAGGGCCATTACAGGCGCCATCCTCATCAATTAACCCCAGAGCTGGACACAAAGACACATTTCTCATCTTAAGAGAACTTGTGTTTTCCCTCTTGGTTTATTAAAATCATGTTTTTTATTCCGTCCCAATAGGTGTTTTTATCAAAAAAGTTGATTAAAAGTTTTAAAGTGTATTAACAATCAGTCCAGTCATATTATGTAACCGAATTAAACTATTTTAATATAAAATAATACTAAAATAATATAGCTATGAGGGCGTCACGGTGGCGCAGTGCTACCCGATCGCCTACAGCAAGAAGGTCGCTGGTTCGAGTCCTGGCTGAGTCAGTTGCATGTCTGTGTGGAGTTTGCATGTTCTCCCCGTGTTCACGTGGGTTTCCTCCGGGTGCTCCGGTTTCCCCCACAATCCAAAGACATGTGCTACAGGTGAATTGAATAAGCTAAATTGGTCGTAGTGTGTGTGTGTGAAAGCAAGAGTGTATGGGTGTTTCCCAGTGTTGGGTTGCGGAGGAAGGGCATCCGCTGCGTAAAACATTAGCTGGATAAGTTGTCGGTTCATTCCGCTGTGGCGACCACTGATTAATAAAGAGACTAAGCCGAAAAGTAAATGAATGAATGAATATAACTATAGGAAATTGATTATATACAGTGTAGCTAAACAGAATGAAATCTGTTTCTAAGGTAAAGAAGAACTGACTTAATGAAAATAAATAATGTGGTAGAACTGCTGTCAAATTAGCACACCTTTTTAAACAAAGAGAATTATTTAAACTCGGCCAAAGTTTGTTCAGTATTTTCATAAGTTTAAGTTAGCAATTTTGCATTTTTTATTTTTACGAACATTTAAGGAAACAACGTGGCTACTGAACTCGAAGACCTCTATACCTTTAATAACCTAATAGTTCTTTAAATATGTATATGGGAAATTTACCAAAAACAGCAAGTTAACAACAAAATCATTCGTTCAGCTGACAGACGGAAACAAACAGAGAAAGATAGCCTACAATGTGAAAAATGCAACAAAATGTACATGGTGGGAAGAGCAAGATCAGAAAAATGAGTTTATTATTTACAAAGAGTTAATATAGGCTACAAGTGAAATATAAATGCAAACTTTCAGCTTGAATTGAGTAAGATGCTCTATAAGTAAAAGTAAATTTACTTTTTAAATTCTTGCCTGAAATTTACTCAACGTAGCCTACATTTTATCTGTGATATTTATTTCAACACAAAATCATTTTTAGGATCAATTTCAGCCATTTCCTCAGCAAGAAACAAATCACTGGGAACCTGCAACATGATTTGAAATGAAAACTTGTTCCCATTTGTGTTGTGCAACCTCTTATTTATTGTGCAACGCTGATTCTTCAGGAAAACATCAATCATTTACATGTATTGATCTAATACTAGACTGTTATTAATCGTTCACGATAAACATTTTCTCAATTTACTCATAGATTTTATATTTAGCCTACACCATCATTCGTAATTAATACATTTATTTTTTAATTTTTATTAATACAACAGCCTGTCTGCTACATTTAGCGGTTTTAATTAATACTCTTTTTGGAAATGTGGTGTGCACTTTCACCCTCAGTCATGTTCAGATCACTATTTGCATTAGTGACGAGTTTTCTCTGACTGTTTTATTTTCCTGTAAACAGTGCTGGAGGCACACACAGGACAGTGTCTGTCAGGTTATATAACCCAAACTAATGAGCAGAATTTCGGAATAACTGGACATTTACACAAGGTAAATTGTGTTTTTATTGTTTTTTTACCACTTTTACCAAAATTTTGAAGAAATAGCCAGGCAATTTCACTAATCTACATTCTTACGTTTTCTTTATAAGCCTATAACTATTAGTTAAAATTAGTTTTGTTCCATGTAAATATCTCCTCAAAAGCAAAACAGCTCTGTCTATTGAAGTAAACAAGTATTTGTGACAAAATAATTTGAACTTTAACTTTTATTTCTTCTCTTCAAGCTCGTGAAGATGAACTCCAGGCTCGTGCGCGCGCTCGCCGTGATGCTGGTCTTGTGTAGTCGTGACGCCCTCTCGTGTCCAAAGAGATGCACGTGCCACTTCAGCGCCAAAACCACAGAGGTCGTGTGTCCTGATGCTGGACTCTCTCATTTTCCTGGAGACGGTCTTCCTGCCAGCACCACGTCTTTGACCATCCAGTTCACCAACCTGAGCGTGCTGACTTCTGAACACTTAAGAGCCATCCCGCTTCTGGAGGAGTTACACCTGCCCGGCAACAAGCTCAGCAGTTTACCGGCAGATATTTTGAAAGACCTGAAGTACCTGCACACGATTGACCTCACAGGTAGGTGGTGTGTGTGTGTGTGTGTGTGTGTGTGTGTGTGAAAAAGCACAATGCGACTTTGAGACGTAAGACTTTGAATTCAAATTAAGCAGTGGTGGTAATGAGTCCAGCCGTTAAAATGGAGAAAGCCACACGGGGAAAAGTTTTTACTTTTTTGTATATTGTTTTTGTTTATTCAGTTAACTGATGAATTGTTATGAGAATTAAAACGTCTCTGCTTTAACATTTTTATTACCATGTTCAAGCAGAGAATGCCGTTTTGACGGTCTGTGGCATTTGTTTATCTGCCTCAGTTCTAACGGCTGCACAAAGGGCGTGAAAGACCGCCATTTTCTTGAACAAAATAGCATCTATTATATAACGTTAAAACAGCATGAAAACAACAAAAAAAGTGCTTGTGAACGTCAGGTGAGGTTGAATTTACCTGTAAATTTCAATACCTCGTTAGTTCGCTGGAAAATTCAATAAAGAAAGGAGTTAATCACTAAAATAATAAATATATCTTTGACTAAATGTGTGCACTTATCTTGCGAGTAGGCTCGATTTTTACGCAACACAGGTCAATTTATACTTAAATTCTTTGAATCTTTGCAGGCTATAGTCACTTCAGTAACATTTATGTATATAGGCTAGTGCATTTTAAAAAACTGCTTAATACCATGCAAAAACATTTAAAGTAGGTTTAAAAATCAATTCTAAAAGTGGCACATGAACACAGACTGTCAAATTGCAAATTATTCCAGATCTGTGGAGCAGACACCAAAAAGCAGTCACCTTTCAGTTTGAGACGTGTCTTGGGAACAACCAACTGTAATCTGTTAGTCAAACAAAGGTGACTAGATGCATGTTATGACATAAATCAGTGGCCAAACCCTACTGGCCCTTGTGAACAAACAAGAACATTTTAAACTGTATTTAACTTAAGGCTAATGAAGAGTACTGATGCAATACCGGACCCTTTTTTTTGGGTCAAAATACTACTTAAAATAATGCAGCAGGTCACATTTGTATTGTTCTCTAACTCTTCTCATCTGAACTGTGCTCAGATAATGAACTGCGAGAGCTACCAGAGTATGTTTTCCATCACGCTCCACTCCTCAACCTGGTGCTGAAAGACAACCGCATCTCCAGCATCCACCCAGATTGGTTTCCCAACAACAGCAATCTCACTTGGTTGGACCTGTCTGGAAATCAACTCATGAAATTCCCAATGGCCCAACTCCAAAATCTGAGACATCTGAAGGTTCTGCATCTCTCGCAGAACAAAATCGAAGAGCTTCCGGTAGGATGTCGAGATGCTCACCCTGCTTTGGAGAGGCTTTATTTGGACCAAAACAAAATCCAGACCCTGGATGTGAAAGCCTTTAGCCGCTCTACTAACCTGACGCACATCTTCTTGCAAAAAAACAGAATAGACAGTCTTCCTCCAACTGTATTCCAGGAGCTCAAGCGCTTGGAGTATGTTGACCTCAGTGACAACAGGCTGCAGTTTCTGTCACCTGGTCTATTAGATATTAATACCAGCTGGGTGGAGCTGACCTTTAACCCTTGGCATTGTGACGCTAACATAGAGTACCTATGGAGGAAAGTTACCATGGAGTCGCTTCAGTCAGAGCCTAAATGTGCTGCACCAGAGAACCTGAAGGATCGTGTCATTGCAACACTTACCCGCAAAGACATGGGCCTGAAAGAGTGAGAGAAACAAGATCTGGAAGAGAAAATGTGTTTAAAAGAAGTGGAAGCAAGGGTTTAAGCAATTTCCATTAATGGTTTGCAAGCTGCACTGGAAATAAACATTTAAGATTTAATGGAACAATACTTAATTGACATAGCTCTTGTTTTTGACATTACAAATGATTTTTTTAAAGTCTTAAACTTAACATGTACGATTTAGCACAATAACAAATAAATGAAATAAAATAATAGATAACTATAGCTAAATAACAAAAAAAAAAACAATTCTTTAAAAAATAAATGAGTAGTTCTTGACTTTTGATCTCTAAAATGTAATGTATTAAAAGGCAGAGAACTATAAATTCAATCACAGCCTCAAGATTTTGCATTGTAAGTCAGAAGCTTGAAGTCAGATCACATTATGGTTTTGTAGTCAAGGATCGGACCATTTTTCAGATCAGCCAAAAAGGGGAAGAGACAAATGTCATTTGCTTTCCATTCATTACAAAAACATATTTGAAAAAAAATGTAAAATAAAATTAATAAACAATCAGCTGAAAATAAATAAATAGTAAAATATTCAGTACTGTGAAAATTTCACGGTTACTACGACTGTTGCTGATAACGCTAAATGTTTCAATCTAATATTATAATTTGTACAACCCATATTTACTTTTAGTCTTATTTTTAATAATGATTCAGTTATTTACTCATAATACTTCATGTTTCATTGCTAGACGTGTTATTTTTTTTTTATGGCTGGTTGTAGCCACCTATTGTTAAATAATGTAATTGCCGCCTACAACTTTCATTTTTGAGCGTCGTTAAATGCATATGACGGTGATTTTATTCTTTACCATACACATCAGTGGTTTTATCTAAACTATAAACTGTTTTCCCATTACTTCTGTGTTATTTGACTGTTTGTAACTTCATAACTAACTCAAAAGACTAAAGACTGGACCTCTTTTTTGATTTTTGAAACAAAGATTTGAAAGCAGCAATTCGAAGGATTAATAAACATATGCAAATCAACATAATTTATAATTTATGTTCCGTGGGTGTTGAGATTTTAATCTTCTATTGATTAATCGTGCAGCTTACACTAAATGCATTGGTGCAGGCTAAACAAGTAGTGACAGAAAACATCTTTAATAACCTAAGAAACCCTCCACATCCCAAATAACCCACGACAACTTCTTCGGTCATCATTAAGTTTTATAGGAAAACCTAAATGCTTTTTATACATGTAATTTGAATGACGCGATAGGAGATATCTCTGCGATTGTTACATATATAGGATTAATCTACAAGTATAAAAAAATTTATTAATCTGAGAATCGCGTGTGTTCCGAACCATGGGTTGTGATCCGTACAAATCACAGATCAACCGTGATCCATTACACCCCTAAAGTCTATGGTCAAATGCTATAAAATGTCTTCTGACAAAAAGAAATTGTGGACAAATAAGCAACAATGTTTTTTTTTTTAACTTTTATTTGAAATGATTTAACGCAGGGGAAACCGAGCATCATGTTTGTGGAGATATAAAAGTCTTTACCAAAAAAAAACAATCCACAAAATGTTTATGTCATGTATTCATGACCATACTAGGCTCAAGCATCCCACTAACTCTATATCTCAGCACACGGAGGCATCTCACCTTTCAATAAATAAGCCTCTTATCAGCACGCATAGTATTTCGTCATAAATATCAAGGGCTGTTTATAACATACTTTTGTTACAAAAAAGCAAATATAAATGTTATCAAAGCAATTACAAAAATCAAACAAAACTTGAGCAAGAAATGCAAAGAACCCTGAAGTAAATTATATTGGCAAATAAAGCAATTGGCACAAACCAAAAAATAACATTTGTAGCTATCACAGAATTTCATAAATTATAGGCACTCATTTTTAAACAAACTTGCGCAGTCTCAAACGTATGCTAGTGTGCAGCAAGATGTCATTTTCATATGTTGAAGTGGCACTGCCATTCGGTTATCAGTAAACCCCTTTTAATTCTTGGCCTTTAATCAGTTATTTCACTCTGAGAATGACAACAAATTACATGACCAGGAATTTTCTGAAATGAATAGTACATAAGCACTACACCTTACCCACAATAACCACATCTTTTTCTTTTTTTTTTTTGATCCTTGCCACCTAGACATTATCACCTGGGACATCAACCAATGAACAAAGTTTGACAACACAACAGTTCACCCTATGAAATTTGTCTCAGGCATTAATATTCTATGAATTCCCCAAATTCCATACAGGACATACAAACACATATCATGAAATTTGATTTCTCACTGATCCTTGTCTTGTGTGACAGATTCCTTGTGAATGAGCAAAAGATATCTGCTGTCTATCTGAGGACTTAAACTAAAACCATTAGTTCAAAAACTCTGAAATGCATCCATTATTCAGACATTAAAAATGCTTTGGAAACGTAGCTTTGCAGTTGAGGTTTAACAATGACATTCAGAAAGAAAAAAGCCCAAAAATAAAGATTAGTAAACATACATATTTATATTTATAAAGACCGAATACTGTGTGAATACTCTTTGAAAGAATATTTTAAATAATGATTTCAAATAAATAAGAGGTCACATAGATATGAAAGACATTCGGACAGAATGTAATTGCCATGTGGATTGTGTGTCAACATAGTTTCCTCGCTTGAGCCAAAAGTCAAGGTCAATCTGCATGTGTTTACAAGGGATCACCACTAATTTAGTTACAAGAGAAAAAAATAGTTACTCGATGTTCTTCTGTGGTGGGTTTTGGGGGATTTGCAAGCAGGATTGTGGATTTGGAGCCGTTTGCGATACAGGTGCGGTTTGGTAGGTGAGGGCGAATCCCATTCTGTTTCTTTGGCATTCGATGGCGTCCAGTCTGCCTTCCACATCTATCCTGCTGGGATGAGAGCTCTGCAATGCCAACTAAAAGAGGACAGAATTATTTGTTTGGAAGAATGAGTCTCTTTTTTTGTGGGGGTTAAAGACGTATCTCTATAAAGTGCCATGTTGAATTGAAAGCCCGTTTGTGCTCAGTAGCAGCCCTCTCTCCAGCTCTCATCTCTGATACCACTGTATGTCCTTGGAGCTGGCAGAGACCTGTGGAGAAAACCACACACTAAGTATGTAGGGTCACTATTTGTTTGCACTGAGTTGTGAGAACCTGAGTGTACCTGCGCACAGGCTGGACCAGTTTGCTGCGAGGCACTGGTAAACCTCCGCCAGCATTGGTGGAGGGGCGGGGCAGGCCACTGCGAGTTGGAGCCATAGAGCGGGTGGGTGTGGTTGTGCCTGATCCATGATTAGACATGACCTTCATGGGCTGACGAAGAGCCAAGGGTGACGGAGCAGCAGGAGTCCGCAACTTACTGGAAGAGGGCACTGGAAGGAGGAGGAGGGAAAATAAGTTAGAATGACAGACAGAAAAGAGAGTTAAGCCATGTGCACACTGTACGATTTTGTCCATGGTTTTGTTGTCTTAGATCAGTTTTGATTATCTTAAAAGATTCTGTAATCCTAGACCAACATTTGTAGTCTTTGATGGAAAGTTTGATATGCCAATTATTGACCACTTAAATCTAATTTTTGCTCTGATTAAATTGAGGCATAGAACCTGATTATGCAGTTAGTGGAATAACAAACCACAACTTGACGTCATTGCGTCACCACGCTATCCCGCATTCCTCTGGAGTTTCATGTAATTTTCGGGTGTTTCATTTTTAATTTGTCGACTTTAACTGCAGTTTGGCACTTTTACTTTCATTCACGAATATGTCATGCAAGCCCATCGTGACAAACGAGATATTGGATGCAACTATGAACTCCTGGAAGAGTTGTTTTAATGTAAGTTCATACCTCCTGCTGAATGGAAGAAAAAAAAACTCCGCATTTCAAGATGCAGTTGTCCTGTGGTCTGCACTGACTCGGTAGGTGCAAAGTGTCAATCAGCCGTGCGTGTGTGTCTGGGTGTGTGTGTGTGTGTGTGTGGACTACCCTGTTGCAAAAAGCGGCTTAAAGTCCTACATGAGGGAATAGTTCGATTAAGGTGTTTACATGTCTGTACTGCCACTTTAATAATGCGACTAAGATCGGCATACTCCACATGTCTTAATTCGATTTCTAACAATTTTAATTTTATTCTAGCCAAGCTGTAATCAGTAGGGGTGTAACGATACATCAAAGGCACGATTCGGTTCGGTTCACGGTTTTGGAGCCACGGTTCGGTTCGGTTTCTGTTTGCTGTGGGGTTAGGGTTGATGTCATCTTAACAGCAATGCTAAGGAACAATAGATTCACTTAACAACAACAACTAAACTTTTTCTTTATTAACTTTGCCATCACATTTTTAGTACAGTCAGGATACCGAAGTAAACAACAAAAATTGGATAATAACCTCCAATATAGACTAGCCAGAAAAAAACAATTCTCTTTAGTGCAGCCATCTTAAGAAAGTAAACTCAAATTAAATAAATACCTGCAGTGTAGACTAGTGCAAGATAAACAGGCTTTTCCTCTTTAAGGACATTCGGAATATTCAATTAAGTTTAATGGTTTTTTAAAAACGCTATAATGTCCACATTCTCAGGTGAGAGGCTTGATCTCTGTGCAGACACAGACATAATGATGCTCATTTTTAGTTATCCAAGTTTTCATTTAGATAGATATGTTTCCTTTTAAATTAATGAAAAAATATACATCTAATATGTTTGTAAAGTGTTTTTTACATTACATATTCACCAGTAAAATACATTGCAGGTTTGTTTGAAACTAATGTTACGGTTGTGGCCGTATATTGGTTGTATTTTTGCATCTCGTTCTCTCTCTCCCGCTCTTTCCAAGCCTGTCATTTCTGTAGGTCCGCCTTCACGACAGCTGATTGGTCAGGAGACCGATCTATCATTATTGGGCGACGTGGCGCGGGAATATAAAAATGACATCAGGAAAAGCGGCGGAGTTTTTCGTGTATTTTGCTAACATGATTATGATTTTCGTTGTTTTTGCGTAACTTTCGTTTGGGCAAGATTATTTTGCATTACTTTTGCCCACTTTGAGAAATTTTGTGATTTTTGTACATTTTTGTTTCAATTCATTTGTTTGTTGCTTTTTGGCTCAGCTCTTTCTCATCATATTGAGCTATACCTCCTCAAGTTCACTCTTTTCTCAAAGTAAGGTGGATAGGGAAGATGTCTTACGACTTCCATTTTGCAAACACGTAGAAAATGTATTGTTAAAGACATCAGGTAAAAGGTGAATGTCATCTTTGTATTTATTTTATTCTACAGTTCAGTATAGGGAAGAATACGGCGCATGGCGCTGAAAACCTTTTTTTTCTTTTCATCAGTTTCTAACGAGGTAAGGAGTCAAATCCCTGTTGTTGGCAGTTCTGTTGTCAGTGTCTTTTGCGTACACCCTCACATTGTGAAATTTACCACATTTTTTAAATGTTATTCCTTATTAAGTTTTGTGAAACGGTTAGTTACGACAGATAGTGTGCGCTTTGTCTACGACACGAATTCCATTCCTGTACTCCACTGGAAAACGAAAATGTTCCCAAACAGGAGACTTAAATGTGTTTGGGGGATCTGCAATCTCAATATATGCGAAGCAGCAGTCCTGCATATACAGTAGTAATCCAGTGTGATCGCTCACTCAAGTCACATGACATGACATGCACTTGGAAAATATGAACTTTAGAATATAATATTTAGAACAAAAGCTCATCATTACTAATACAATTTAATCAAATGTGATAAAATAAAGATGTTTGGTTCAATTAGTTAGAGACAAGTGACGTCAACCTCAGCAATGGGCACCAGGGGGCATGAGAGTATCGCGGTCCGCCACGAGAGTTTCGCGATACGTATCGTGGTTGGTGTATCGTGATATTTCGGTTCGGTTTGTAGTATCGTTACACCCCTAGTAATCAGTATTAAGAGATTGAACTTAATGATTGTTATTGCTAGTTACTGTTTCAATTCTGTGTGAATGTGGTTTACTTCCACAGAACTTTTCATGGATTGATGATGTAAAACTTCAGATGACTCGTATGTGTGTAGGGCTGTGCGATTTATCAAAATCGAATCGTGTTTTGAAATGTTAGCGATTAACTAAATCGCAAGAGGCTGCGATATGAAATATATATGTATTATATAATTTCCTTCACCCAGAGCAGATTGTTGTCTTACTAGCCAACTGAGTGAGCACACTTTCGTTCTGCCCAATCAGAATTGCGCAATCAAACTATGAGGAAAGTCAACATTAAAACAAACAAAACTGAACAAAAACAGGTCATGTAAGAGCTGTCGCAGAATTTTTGCCACAGCACGTGGAAATACAACCAGCACCTAAACAATGCACAGGAGGCTTGCTAAAAAGTCAACTAAAAGTATTGACAGTGACACTCAATATCAACGGCAAGTGTTGTTCAGAGTTGTTTGCAGCTGTTACACCATATGAAAAAACATCACGAAGGCACCAGGAGATGACTGACGCTATAACTTACTACTGTTTGCTCTAGAGAAAAATTTGTGTTTCATTTCTGAATATTCATAAACAAATTTAAATAAATGTTTAAGTTAATATATTTTCAGTTCCTTGTTTTAACTAAACACACTGCATTTTAGCAGAAAGAAGCTACGATACAGAATATTGAGCTGAAGCTTGACTACAAAATGAAATCGCAAATCAAATCAAAATCGCAATATCTGTCAATAAAACTGAAATTAGATATTTACCCCAAAATCGCACAGCCATATGTGTGTGTCAGTTCATATTAATGAGCCTTGGTGGTTGTACAGTCTGACGTTAGTGGGAATATTTTGACAGTTTGACAAGAAACAATCGTAATGGACTATAAACTGTGCAGTGTGTTCCCAGCTTTAAGAAAAATAATTCAGCAGCAGCTGAAGTGTAAAGAAAATTATGCAAATATCGAAAATATTACAGATAAAACTTTATAAACTGAATAAAATAAAGTATTTTTATTCAGTAGTTTATCTTCTATCTATTTATATTCTGCCTGAGACAAGCCATTCAAAGGACCGCAGTGTTAATGACAATTAATACATAAAAAAAATGGATGCAACCCTAAAAAACAGAAAGCAGTTAGAAATATTCAATTCATAAACAACAAACATCACCACAATTAAATAAATATGATTCTTTGTAAAAGGCAGAGAATTATTTTCCACATTCACAGAGCATGTTCACTAGCACTGATGACGTTCAACACAAAGCTATTAGAAAAAATAAAGAAATAAAAAATAACACTAAAAATGGATGGATTAAAAGAGCCTTGATCAACTAGTGTTCACAAACAATTTCCACAAAACTAGTAATACAAATATCCCCTTTTTGTAAAACGGGGGTAAAAGCACAATCACAGTACAAACACAGTCTACCACTCACGCACACTTGCACGACATCAAATATTACAGCACTGAATAGCTGCATTACCATCAGTGCATATACTCACTGAAATCTGCTTCCTCTCCAAAGCAACACGAGAGAGGAACTGGATAAAAGATGAAAAAGAGAGGGTTGGGTTTGCATCCGCTTCGAAAGCTGTTGAATTGCTCAGAACTTCTTTTCAAAGTATAAGCAAGTCTGATAGACTTTAATGCAATAAAAAGTAAATATTTAGCACACCTAAAAACTGCAGCAGCATTTGACTTTGCAAATTACTTGAATATTCGGCTATTCAAGCTGTTTGATATGATAATAAAAAGGTGTAAAAGGGGGCAGACTTGCACAAACCTACATCACACGCCATAAAATACTGTAAAAGAAAAAGCAGCATTTACTAATCACAGGTAAACTAATTATTCTTATTAATCAGCCACAGTGTTGCCAGATTGGAAATGTGAAAGTATCGTACCAGAACCTCAAAATTATCGTATTTGGAAGAAAATTATTGTACACTAGTCAAATAGAGAGTATACAACTATTATCTAGACAAATAAGTGTTTTGACACAACGTGCAAATTACCACACTACGTAAAAAAAACTAGGCGTACCTTTATGGGAAGGTTCAAACTTCCGAGTCACTGTCATTGAATACCTGCGTGTTTTGACAGATGTTGAGGGATTCATTTTGCATTACAAATTGGATGCCTACATGGAGCGCAACATAGTGACCAACCACAACCTGAAAATGACTGACTTAAGCACAGCAGCGCGCAGCAGGAATGTTAACTCATGAGAGAGAGCCATTCTCCATGTTGATTGACTGAGATGTAACGTAAGACGAGATAAAAACTGTAGTCATTGGATAGAAAACATGTCTAACTCCACCTTCTCCTCACAGACAGGAGACACAAGATGCAGCTATCAATAATTATAGAAGTCCTAAGATTACAATGAAACTCATTTTAAATGCCATAAAATTCTGAAATTATCGTACATTATAGGATTTTTTAAATTATTGATCGTCCATCATACAGAGGTCGAAATTATCGTACAAATACGATAATTATCATACGTCTGGCAACACTGATCAGCCACTCCAAATCAATATACAAAACAAAAAAAATCCATCCTGTACAAATGCCAAAAAAAAACAATCAAAAAAACCCCTACCTTAAAGGAAATGTATGACTGTAGATTGACAGACATGGACATGGCCTTTTTTTTGACCAATACATACTTTAGGTGGCCAAACAACATGTGGACTGTTTTTTATGCATGGATACTAAACAGAATGATAACTAGACTACAAACACAGTATGTGTGTGTTTGTATTTTATTATATATTTTGTAACTGCTTATGAAAAAAAAACCCACCATAATGCAACAGTATATTCTCCTGTAAAAGAAAATTTGGGCAACCACTCATTTGCTCAATTCTGAACTAATCCAGACAGCTGTTTTCAAGTAGACCTTGATGCAATTTCTCATTTGAGGTCAGCAAACAGCTCCACACCAACCAAACTGAATGTTGGGTCCATAAAGTGTCAAAACGCCAAAGAAAAATTCCAGGACCGTCTGGCATCACGGCTTTAGACAGCTTTGGTTGTCTAAGAAGTGGCCTGCTCAGTGTATTACCTCGTAGAGAAGTAGGGCTCTGGAGTCTCTCTTTTGGTTTTGGAGATGAGCGAACGGGTGCAGAGAGCCTGTGGTCTGACTCTGAGATGAGAAACAAGCAGGCATTATGTTTTGATTCAGACTAATCTGAGCTCAGCCATCCACCTTCACCAATAGGTTCTTAACCTCCAACCAGAAGTTATTTAAAATCGGCTTCTTCAAACCACATAGATATCAGGATGCCAAGAGAAAAAAAAAAGACAGCCACCCAGGGTTGGGTTTTATTCAAGGCAGAGCCATTCCATGCATGGCTAAGAGAGAAGACCATCTCTTACCAGCCACCAGAGGGCACCACAACCAAGAGAAAAGTGAAATCTTGTGTGAAGAACAGGCAGGAGGCAGCACTAATGCAAGAGTGAATCCAACTACAATCCAAACTACCAGCATCTCAGCCAAAACCAAAATGTGTGAGGAAGGAAGGCAGAGAGAGAAGGGAAGAGGCAGAACATGCTGGGCAGGAAGGACAGAAACAAAACCATACAGTCCTTGTTAATTTGGGGAGGGGAGAGAAACTTGTACCCTTAAACACTATAATGCTTCAAAGGCACAATGTGTGAAACCATTCATCAAGTTACTGTCCATTTAAAAGATGGTCATTCACCCTGAGACTTGATCACATTAATGGACCAGCAACGGAGAGAGCACTTATAATATGATATACTTCAATGAAATGTACTTTTTCATGTTACCAGCAGGTAATTTTCACAGCAGGGCTTGAAATTGCAATCATTTTGGCTTCCTAGAAAACAGGCACACTGCTTTGTACAGTGGTTTCTCAAATAGTTTATCTTTTCTTTGCTCCTCTCATCTCTCTTATGCATTTCCATCCTCTTACCATTGCCATACAAACTACAATTGGAAAATGACTGCACTTTGCAAAGAATTGTTCATGCACAGTTCACAATGTTTGAAATACTCCAAAAAAAACATTCTGAAGAAACTCTGTCTGCAGTAAAGATTCAGATGGCGTTTTATTTTTGGTCTAGTTTAGAACTCAATTTGAGGTAGCATAAATGTAATCCAGGAATTGTATACAATAATTAGCGCAAAAAGTAAATATACTGATTTGTGTCAGTGCAAGTTGCATCATAAAGGTATGGTCACATTTATAGTTCAGCCGTTTTAACGGTCAACATCAGAATATCAAAATATGCAGGATCAGCGTTTTCACTTCCCCAAACACATTTTGCATTGGGTTCAAGTAAGAGAAAGTTGCTTGTTTTTAAAAGTTTATATGTTCAAATATTAGAGACAAAATTTCACTTGCATGACAACACATTATCTTTGACTAAAAAAGAACCAGTTTAAAGGATTTAGTTATTGTAGTAATCACTACTGGTTGAGCTATAGAATTTGAATGACCATAAACAAGTTTTCTTCACAACATTTTTGTGCCAGCATTATCAACCCAATGCATGTGTGACAGCCTTTATTAACACCCAATTATATATATATATATATATATATATATATATATATATATATATATATATATATATATATATATATATATATACACACACCAGGGAAGTGCAGAATTATTAGGCAAGTTGTATTTTTGAGGATTAATTTTATTATTGAACAACAACCATGTTCTCAATGAACCCAAAAAACTCAATAATATCAAAGCTGAATATTTTTGGAAGTAGTTTTTAGTTTGTTTTTAGTTTGAGCTATTTTAGGAGGATATCTCTGTGTGCAGGTGACTATTACTGTGCAGAATTAATAGGCAACTTAACAAAAAACAAATATATACTCATTTCAATTATTTATTTTCACCAGCGAAACCAATATAACTTCTCAACATTCACAAATATACATTTCTGACATTCAAAAACAAAACAAAAACAAATCAGTGACCAATATAGCCACCTTTCTTTGCAAGGACACTCAAAAGCCTGCCATCCATGGATTCTGTCAGTGTTTTGATCTGTTCACCATCAACATTGCGTGCAGCAGCAACCACAGCCCCCCAGACACTGTTCAGAGAGGTGTACTGTTTTCCCTACTTGTAAATCTCACATTTGATGATGGACCACAGATTCTCTATGGAGTTCAAGTCAGGTGAACAAGGACGCCATGTCATTAGTTTTTCTTCTTTTAGACCCTTTCTTGCCAGCCACGCTGTGGAGTACTTGGACGCGTGTGATGGAGCATTGTCCTGCATGAAAGTCATGTTTTTCTTGAAGGATGCAGACTTCTTCCTGTACCACTGCTTGAAGGTGTCTTCCAGGAACTGGCAGTAGGACTGGGAGTTGAGCTTGACTCCATCCTCAACCCGAAAAGGCCCCACAAGCTCATGTTTAATGATTCCAGCCCAAACCAGTACTCCACCTCCACCTTGCTGGCGTCTGAGTCGGACTGGAGCTCTCTGCCCTTTACCGATCCAGCCACGGGCCCATCCATCTGGCCCATCAAGACTCACTCTCATTTCATCAGTCCATAAAACCTTAGAAAAATCAGTCTTGAGATATTTCTTGGCCCAGTCTTGACGTTTCAGCTTGTGTGTCTTGTTCAGTGGTGGTCGGTTTTTCAGCCTTTCTTACCTTGGCCATGTCTCTGAGTATTGCACACCTTGTGCTTTTGGGCACTCCAGTGATGTTGCAGCTCTGAAATATGGCAAAACTGGTGGCAAGTGGCATCTTGGCAGCTGCACGCTTGACTTTTCTCAGTTCATGGGCAGTTATTTTGCGCCTTGGTTTTTCCACACGCTTCTTGCGACCCTGTTGACTATTTTGAATGAAACGCTTGATTGTTCAATGATCACGCTTCAGAAGCTTGGCAATATTAAGAGTGCTGCATCCCTCTGCAAGATATCTCACTATTTTTGACTTTTCGGAGCCTGTCAAGTCCTTCTTTTGACCCATTTTGCCAAAGGAAAGGAAGTTGCCTAATAATTATGCACACCTGATATAGGGTGTTGATGTCATTAGACCACACCCCTTCTCATTACAGAAATGCACATCACCTAATATGCTTAATTGGTAGTAGGCTTTCGAGCCTATACAGCTTGGAGTATATATATATATATATATATATATATATATATATATATATATATATATATATATATATTTTTTTTTTTTTTTTTTTTTAGGGGAATGTTACTGGTTCTGAATTAGGCTGTAACTGCTGTGTTGTAACACTATCACTGTCTATAATGACAACCACAATGATCCCTCAATATTAAAAAAGAATAAATGCTGACATGCACCAGATCTTGTGTTGACAAAATGTAGTGTTGCAACAGCTGTCTCATTTTGCAGGCATATGCAATTAAGGGCTCAGTGATTAAAGTAATGATTACATTCCAAAGTAAAAAAGAAATTAAATGATGAACGAGTCATGAGGAATAATGCCTAATTTCATAATGTCTAGCTTTGTGAAATGAGACGCACACTGATGACATCTGCAGACTTTGTTTGGTACAGCCTTCAAAATCAGCTGCTGCTAAAGTCAGAACTCAATGCCAGGTGTCAAATTAGAGATTTTTTTATCCAATACCACATACATCCCAGCTAAAACAGTTCATGAAGTAATAGGAGAAAATATAGGCAAAAATGACATTACCTTTAAGGCTGTCAAATATGCCTGATCACACCGGTGTGATGGCATATGATTACTAGAGTCTGAAATGTTTTATCCTACAAATTAAATGCCAAACTTTAATGTTCGTGACAAACCACCATCACCTGAAGGCTTCCTTAAAACATTAAAAATCAGTTTTAGATAGTAATGTACAAAAGCTTTGTTAGAAAATCAGTCAAGCTTTTAAAAGGAATGGCAATAAAATGTGATTAAGAGAGAATGTGAGAAGATCAAAGAGCCGCATTCAGCAAGCCAAGACACTGGCAGTGCAGATCAGAGCACAGCGTGAATGTGTCAAAAGCACAGCAACCACAACCAAGAAGTTCTTCTCTGACAGTCACAAAGAGTCAAATGTTACCATACAGCAAGGTTAATGAACATTCATGACAAATATCACATCACAGAATGCAATGATGGTTACTTTTGTGCGATTTGTTTTGAGATCTACTGTACCATATGCATGTTTGTGCCATTTACTGACTGGTAAAAGCTCTGTGTGTTCAGTATATGAGCTGACTGATGTTAAGTACACTCACTGGCAGACTGACTCTGGTGTCGGGGTGACCCTCCATTTGGCACTTGCAGATTTGACTCGCAGCTCCGGCTGTTTTTGACTTGCTCTACAGTCGACCCAGAGCTAGATCGTGTGAGGTTAGGGAGACTCCGTCTCAATTTTTCTGCACACACAGAGAAAAGATAGAGCTGCTCAATTTGAACCAGACAGTACAGACAGTTTTTGATGTTCTGAAAAATAGTATCCCAGATAAAATGTGATTGGAAATTGATGTACCTTCATTCTTAATGGTGTTGGTTTGGGTATCGTGGCCCTGTAGAGAGTGTCTGGGTTGTTGAAGGCGGCTGATTATATTTTGGGGAGACCCGCGGCTGTACTCTAAAGAGCGAGCGGGTGAGCGGGATCGGGGCGAGTTCCTGGGGGAGACGCGGGGCGAGTGTCGGGGAGAGGGACTGAAGCGGTTGACAGGTGTGTGGAAGGAGTGGTGCACAGCCTCTTCATCATCATCTAGGCTTTGTGCGTCCAGCTCCTGGTCACTCAGGGTTCCTCGTCGCAGAGACTGACAAGACGAACCAGAGCTACGGCGTGATGCTGTTGCAGCATATTCTTGCCTTAAACCTAAAGGAAGGAAAACAACATGTTTGAGGTCAAGTCTTTATAATTTTTAGTGTATTTTAGAGGAAAGATACTCCAATGTATAATACTAACTTTTCCTGGTACAGAGTAAAATAAAATGAGACATCAATGCAATGCCTGTTAGAGGAAAGACATCACTCACTCTCTTCCTGCATGCGGGCGAGTATCTGCACGTCTGTGACGTCATTGAGTTTATATGTGGTTGATGAACCGACAGAGTCTTCGTCCATCTCTGATGTGCTTAACTCACTGTCCACCGAGGACTGTGGGCTCACTGCCTGTGCATTTCTGTCATTCGATCCACGCTGGTGACCTACACACGCATGCACACGAAACAAATTAATCATATTCAAAAAATTTACAATGTTTTCATGTAAAATACTGGATAGCTGTGGCATGTTATTTTAAGTAATACTGGCTAACAGGAATTAAATAGAAGTCTGCTCTGACTCCATAATGCATCAAGAGCTATGTTTTAAGAGCTTTTAAATGACAGTGAGATCTCCTTTTGCATAAAATTGAACAATTCTGCATGGTTCCTAATACATGTTGTTAGTTTTGTTACTACAAATAGCAAATTAATTTTGTCAGTCTCACACTTGTTAGTCATATATGACTTTTTAAAAGTACAATTTATGAGATTAATAAACCATTCAATAAAAGATTATTAACAGGTTGCTAGCATGATGGTTACACACTGTTAGCATGTTTAACACATTGCTAGCCAGATTATAGCATGGTTTACCTTGTTTTTACATCAATGTATTATACAATTTAACAGTTTCTAACTTTTCAGACTTTGCTAGCATGAGTTGGCATGTTGCTAACATAATTCTAGCTTGTTTTACTACAATCAGTGTTTTTTATTAGCATGCTAGCATGAATTAGGTTGTCAGACTGTTTCTAAATTAGCATGCTGCTAACATGTCCATGGTTGATTTCTAGGGTTTGCCAATGGGGTAAATGCACAGCTAGTGTTTTTTAGCCTATGATGAACTTCCGGTTAAAGCTTTGTGACTATATCAATTTCACAAGGTTCATATTAAAACAGCGGCGATGTTGTAATGTAATTAAAATACATTCAGGTTAATTGACTTAAGCATTCATTTGGTTGTTAAAGCGTAAAAAGGGATGAAAAAACGTTTTAAAGGCAGGCGCTGTCATTAGCAGCAGGTAGCGCACAAAACTCCATTAAAAATACTTAGTAAAATATTAGTATACTAGAAAAATTAATTTCCATATATTCAAGACATGGCATGGAAAAATATAATTTAATGTAATGCTTCTTGTTTGGTTTGAGACCCACTTTATATCGTATATAAGCGAGGCAGAGAAGATCGCTGTTTTTTTTTTAAAGAAATCAGATATTAAACGTGGTGATTTTGTATGAGATGACAATTAACCGGAACCCCCGGGGCTGGCTGACTGAATTTAAAAGTCTGTGTGCATAGCCCATTATAGCAGACAGCTAGATAGATGGTCAGAATGTACTCTACTTGGTGGATGTAGCATTTAATGTTTGAAGTATTTGATGCCTTCAATGAAAGTCAACAGATGTTTTTCATAGATTTTGTGTTTTATAAAAATATTACATCTGATCAGTTTGAACAAATACATCAGCCTGTAAGTGTGAGCCAAGTTAGTATTTATAGCTTGAAAACTGTAGAAGGATATACTATATTTAAATAGCATTTCAGTGTGCTCTCGGTCAAGACAACATGAAAAATACAGTAAGTTTAAACCAGATTGATACAGTATGTCCCTTCTAAAAGGGAAAGTTCACTAAAAATGTGGAACAGAATATATTTTTCTTCACTTCTGGAGTAATCAATCCTTTACCTGTACTGCCAGGCAGGACAAGCTGCTTGACGATAGGCACTCTAGATGGCGTGGAGGATGGGGAGTTGAAGCCACTGCTGTAGGGACTATTTGCGGTGTTTGTGCTGTATGGGCTTCCGTAGCCCACTTGAGGACTGTAGGAGCTGTTATATAGACTCCTCCGCTTGTTTCCTTAAAAAAAAAAAAAAAAACGAAGCATAGTAAGACCACTGAAGAACTTTGCATTTTATGGGTTCTCATGTCATCAAGAGAAACACATTTCAGAAAACACCAGCTGTAATCATTAGGTAAAATAAATAGGTCAATGATGTGACATATTCTAAAACACAGTTACAGCAGAAGGTCATCTTCCACCCCCCGCCAAGTACACTTACACACACAGATGCCCTTTTAATGCATGCATGTTTAGGCAGACATACACAATATGGCTTACAGTGTATTATGCATCTAAGAGAGTCAAACGAAGCATACGGCACAGCCAAGTCTAAAACAGAGTCAGTTTATTTCATACAATGCAGCCTATTCAGTCTAAGAATACAAAGACGCATATAAACACTCACAAGAGCCTTAGTCAGTCATTTAGAGGATGACAATGCTGTTAACATGCAGGCAATTCTCTCTCTCTCTCTCTCTCACACACACACACACACACACACACACACACACACACACACACACACACACACACACACACACACACACACACACACACACACACACACACACACACACACACACACACACACACACACAGACTCAATGTAGGCATTGTAGAGCAATACAGCAGGATTAACATGTAGTGGCCTATGATTTAGTCAAAGTCAAATGCCAGTTGAGCTGCAGCAGTGAGAATGTACAGCTATTGAAGCCTTTGACAACACCAGCGGCTATAGAGAATCTGAAGTCCATTAGTTGAATATCAGCCTGTAAGTGTCTGTACTGCGTTTCTTAAGAGCAAAGCAAGAAATAAAAGTCACATCAGCTGCTCTCCCTTTATAATATCACATGATCGCTCACTGAATCCGGTTTGTGTGTTTTGTTTGGACTGGTAAATTATATTAATAATACACCAGATAAAATATAATAAAAAATTATTTAAAGTACATGTTATTGTGACAAATTATAGCTTAGTATGTGACCTATAATCCAGAATTCAAAATATTTTTTCACAATCTTGAATTTATCTTATTAACAGTTTAATATATGAAGAAATAAAACACAAAGAGGCCTTTTAACAACATTGAGTAAAAGACTTTTAGCTTTATTACTATTTATTTATTATTATTATTTTAAAGATCTGTTATATTTTACTTTAAAATATACATCTAAATTCTACATATGTCAAAAATAAAATTATATAATCAAGAAATGACACAGACAGAACCCTTTTGAGGGTCATCAAATAAAAGTTTGAAGGTATGATTGGTGTTATTCACAAGAAACAAATTGAGCAAACTAACATCATTTATCTGTTAAGGTTTAAAATCAGAGATGCTAATAAAACATCTTTTAACCCTTTATGTGCTCTATGAAATGGTTGACCATATTTTGACTCTTTTAAATAATGTCATTTAAAGAATGACAAACAATCCTGTTGCACTACTACATTTGATTTTGGTTTTATTGTACATGTTAAATGAGAATCTGAAATATTTTATGGCATACTTCAAAAACTAAAAATGATTTAGTATTCAAAAATGTTTTATTTTGATTATGTTGATAAATAAATCAGTCTTACGCTTCATATTTTCAGATTTTTCATAGTATATGTATTAATTCTGACACTTTTACCATAAACCAACATACAGTATCAACCATTTTGTAGAGGTTGATATTTTAGAAACTATGGGATGTGTTAAAAAAATTAAGTGTGTTAACTTGTGACATTAGTAGTTAAGAAATGCAATGCAATTTTTTTTCTTTGTGGGGGATCTTAAAGGGTTAAGAAAAGTCGTAACGTATATCCACCCTGTTGCATATTTTGAACAGATAGTAAATATTTTATTTCTTTAGTGCGTGTGTGTGTGCTACTGGACACAAGAGGTCATTACCACACATATCCCCAGCCCTCTTACCATTTCCTTACCTCTTTTCATAGATCCTCTCTATCTCTCACTCTCTAATGACTCTCTCCATCTCTATTTCCACCATCACTCTGTGGATCTTTATTCAGAGATGGCAACAACAACAAGCTCTTCCCACTCACTTCCTCAGAGATCAAGCACTGAACTGCATTAAGGCCACACTATCAGCCATTCTTACATGCATACATGCACACCACTTGAGTGCTGGGAGATAAAAACAGTCAGAGAAAGTTGAGAATGGCTGGTCTTGAATGGGGACTGGTGTTTATAACATCTGACCACTGACAGTTATGCATTTGTTTTTGTACATGTTAAAAAAAGAAGAAGCCAAAAGCGAGGTCTGCCCTCATTCAGCAGGGACTAGGAGGAATGAGAATAGACACAAATAGCCCGGATCAGTGATGCTGAGACTGCTGTAAGCCACTAACACCAGACCATAAGGGCATTAGAATCAAGGACATTTATCATCAAGTGTCAACAAAACACATCAGAATTACATGCAAACTAGACAAATATAGGCAAACTAGATATTGGGATACTAGGAACTAGGATGTTACAACATATGCACACAAAAGGAGACTAAAATCCATTACCTTAACTGACACAAAGTGTGTCAACATGTTTTTCAGTGTCAATAAACAGACAAAAATAGATGTCCTTAAATCCTAGCCTCAAACAACCTGGTCTTGCTAATCAGGACTGAAGTCTTTGTTTTTATGTCCACAAAAAAAAAGTTTGTGCAGAATGCTGTCTTTTCATTCCTTTCCAATGGAAACATCATAGGAGCCAAGTGATTTTTTGAGATTTGTTGCATTCAATTCTTTGGGACCTTCGCAGCTAGACTGTAAGCAACCACCAAACTAGAGCTGGGGCGATATGGCAAAAATGCAATCTCGATAATTATTTTTCCATATTGAATGATAACAATATATATTTCTATACAAGTTGTTGATGCTTCCAGATTTAAAAGTGTACCCCAACAAAGACTGAAGCCACAAATATTAGAGGGTCCATTAAATGGCATAACAATTTAGGCCGATAAATTTTCGGTGGCTGAAAATTCGGTACATCTCTTATATTAACACCCCTTTAGATTCCCACTGTTGCACATTTCTGCTGTGTGATTGGCTCGAAGATCAAAAAGAAAAAAAAATCAGGTATTGACATCAATTTTATCGCAATTTGATATAATATCGTTTATTGGCCCAGCCCTACACCAAACCCAGATTTAATGCATACTTATCAATGTTAGGGCTCGGCAATACACTGAATATTAGTTTACTAATATTATTACAAAATTTTTGTAGACGATATTAAATATATGTAGACTATCATTATTTTATTGTCATTTGTTTTTCCAATTTATTATAACTAGTGTTGACTTTGCAGTAAATACTGTGTGCTTAGCTAAACATGCTAATCCGTATGTGAATGTGGTTAAAAAAAGGAAAAACTCACAAAGAGCTCATGAAATGTATAATGGAGTAAAAACAGTGCCAGATTTTCTTCCAACTGTATTACACTGTAATGAAATTGTGTGGACTATGATGACAAAAAAAGTATACTTGAGCATTCTGTACTTTTTATGGTTACGTTTTGCAACATCTATGTCCTGATTTTGGTTCGTTTAGATGTCAGTGGTTCATGCAGTCTTCATCTGCTTGTTTGCTGACATAGGTTTGGATGGTAGCATTTACACATATTCAAATGAACCACACCACATCAGATATAAGTTTAGTTTCAACAGACCAAACCTGCCAAATGTGAACACACACTGAGTGAAAGTTAACAGCTGCTTCATGAGTCAAGACCAGTTTCAATGTAATGATCACTAACAGACAAAAGAGGCTGATACTGATAATATGGAAGGAGAAAAATTATCTAAGAAGCCTACATGGAACAGAACTTGTTAGTCTTTTACATCTTCTAAGATGTCATTTAGCCATATATATGGCCGAAGCAAATTACATTCCAGTCCATCAGATGGTTTGGCTCATTCATGCTCTTTCCAGCACCACTAAACCACTCTGTCAACTAATACTGGCTTTTTGTGTCTCTCAGACAAAAAAGGCCAAAACAAATAAGGAAAAGGGGAAATGAGGACAGCTAATCTATCATAACTCTGGTGACTACATCCATAAACTACAAAAACACAAGCTAAAACCCCACAGATAATTCTGCCTCTGAAAAGATGCTTTACTAACAGTGCTTTCTATAACAGGCTATTACAGGATTAGAAACCTGGACTTAAATGTCTAATGACTGTCTGTCAAGCAAACCCTGTTCAGCTTAATGTACAGTCCATATGAAATGTCCATCAGCCTGCACGTATGTTTCTGGGGGAAGGGGAGCAGAAAAGAGACAGACAATATGTGCAAGAGAGTCCCCTAGTAATGAAAGGTCAGAGTAATGCGGTCTGTTTAAGGACAAACAGATACTAAAAAAGAGCTTACGGCACTAACAGTAGCATGATGGGCCATAGATGACACAGAAGAGACAAAAGAGGACAAATTAAGAGAAAGACGAAATAACTTGTGTTAAATGTTGTTAAAAGTGTTAAAAATCAGAGAAACCCGTCAGATCTGTAGAGAAAAAAAGGGATGACATAATATTAAAAAACACACAAAGAGAAAGATATCAACAGGGAAACAGAGTGTACTCCAAACAGGATTGCAATAGCGGATTGGATTGCAAGGGGCAAGTTGAGGTTGCAGCTAAAGAAAAGGCAGAGCGAGAGCGAGAGCGCGAGAGAGAGAGAGAGAGAGAGAGAGAGAGAGAGAGAGAGAGAGAGAGAGAGAGAGAGAGAGAGAGAGAGAGAGAGAGAGAGAGAGAGAGAGAGAGAAATGAATGTTCTTGGCTCAGGGGAAAGTACATCTCGACTCTACACAGTCATAAAGTGATTGTAAAGAATACTGAACTTGCTGAATCTCTGAATAACAATTAAGCATGGGCCGGTGTAAGATTCTGATGGTATGATAACAGTGATATTTTATCCAAGGTTTCACAGTATGACCGTATTGTGATTACTGCTCTAAAATATGTTCTGTTTTTAAATGTTGGGGTAAAAAACAACAATCTTTTTCTCCATTGAACGCAATATATTTTTTTAATGAACATTTAAAATATTTTGGAATAATAAACATGTCAGGCTAAATAATTAAACTAAATTAGTTTCAAAAACACTGATTTATTTACATATTTGGAGATCTTTCTTTTCTTTGCATATAAAGTAAAGCCACTGCACTTCAGCTCTATAACATGCTTGGATGTTGGTTTATAAGCAATTAGTTTTTCAGATGTTTTCTGAATCGTGGCCTGACTAGTTGCTTTTGATGTGAAGATACTGTTGCCCTAAAAAGCAAAATAAAATAGTAGTAAAAACACATTAAACACTTAAAATATACCGTAGGAACGGTGTAACAAAAAAATATGGTGGTTTTAAAACCTTGATTTTTCCAAACCATGGTAAACCTTGAAACCGGTTATCGTGCCATGCCTAATAACAATATTAAAGGTATAATAGCACTTTCTATTAACACTGTACACTTATTTATTGTACAAAAAGGCACACAAAAGAGGTACAAAAGATGGAAAAATATGTTTTGAATACGTTAGATAAGCTAATTAAGCTTGTCTAGTGTCAAACAAATAACAATATAAATCACTTTTACAATTTGAGAAGACATTCTGTTCTTTTCACAAATTATTATATAATAAATTATTTTAATGGTATGTTGACTGCTTTTGTTCAATCAGTATTGGTGGTTAGCACTTTCGCCTCACAACAAGAAGGTTGCTGGTTCTGCTGGGTCAGTTGGCATTTCTGTGTGGAGTTTGCATGTTCTCCCCGTGTTCGCGTAGGTTACCTCCGGGTGCTCCGCTTTCCCCCACAGTCCAAAGACATGTGCTATAGGTGAATTGAATAAACTAAATTGTCCATAGTGTATGTCTGTGAATGAGTGTGTATGGGTGTTTCCCAGTGATGGGTTGCAGCTGAAAGGGTATCCACTGTGTAAAACATATGCTGGATAAGTTGCGGTTCATTCCGCTGTGGCGACCTCTGATGAATAAAGTGACTAAGCCGAAAGAAAATTAATGAATGAAGGAATGAATGTTATTTATTAATGGGGGAAAAAAGATCATAACTTTTAGCCCCAGACAGTAGTGAGTCCCACTGAATGAGAAGATAAACTATTTTTTGTTTACATTTTATAATATTTACCAGATATTATGCTATGTCCTGTTGGTAATACATTTTCAGGGCCAAAACAAACACTGGCCTTTTTTGGTCAGTGGAACATGCGATTAAATCCGAATGCTAAGAAAAGCTAACTCGCACTCTTTCTATCAAATCTCAGCATGACAGCATCTCATTTCATCCTCTTGTCCAGTGAGTTTAGTAACCATGGTTATGACCACAACCTTATGGAAGTGTTTGCATTTCTGAGGGAAGTGTAAAGCCGTGGAATGAGTTGCCATGGTTAGACAAACAGACTCACCAAACAGCAGACATACCATAATAAAGCAGCCACTTGAAATTAAACAGCACAAAAAAACAACTGATTTGTTATGACCAAACTGCTTATATACAACTTCTGAAGTTTACAGCAGGAGTGTCCAAGCTCTGTTTTAAAACATGATGATTTGTTTAGCGGTCTACTGCTTTTTAAGAGTGCCGAGTCAGACTGTTCAACCTTCATTAATGTGCACAAACATGTCTGTCTCTGTTTTCCTTTCTCACATACACAGATGCACTTCACAGTGGTAATCGGTTCTGAAAAGGGCAGGAGAAAGGCATAAAAGGGAAAAACAAGCAATAAGAGGCTGAAAGGTGTGTCGAACAGGATAGAGATTTGACATGCATCCCACACATCTGCACTGGCGCACTTCACTGTCTTGGCAATGGCTCTAGGGAATTAGCAACGCCTCAGGTAACCTGGAAACCGCAATACACACCTTACACTCTCAGCTTGGGCTGTGTGCCTGCTTACACTGACTGACAGACTGAATGAGATTTCTTTTATTGAGAGGGTTTTGATAAATGAATAAAGCAATTCAATTCTATTATCATCTGTGCCTGCTGCTAGTTGATTATAGGCTAAATTAATAAGTCTGTGAATTATTTATTTTTATGCCATTTTAATAGAAATAATGGTGTGACATGCAGATTAATTAATTTTATATGCTAATGTGAGCAAAAAACATTAATCATTTAAAGACCAAACCTGTACACTACCTGACAAAAGTCTTGTCGCCTATCCAAGTTTTAGGAACAGCAAATAATAACTTGACTTCTAGTTGATCAGTTGGTATCAGACGTGTTTCGTATGAAAAGCAACGGCCTTTAGATTACGCTTATTTTATCAAAATAAAATGATCATGCCTTGATTTTTAATTATTTAATTAGGACAGTAAGGTCTGACTTTGCTTAGACAAAACAAAAGTCATGTCACTTGACAGAAATAATGTACACTGTAGAACAAAGTCATGGTGCAGTGGAAATTATATTGTGTATGACTCCCATGAGCTTGGACGACTGCATCCATACCATATCTGCAATAAAAATAACTTATTAATAAAGTCATCTGGAGTGGCAAAGAAAGCGTTCTTGCAGGACTCATCAAGTTCATCAGGATTCTTTGGATTCATCTTCAATGCCTTCTCCATCTTACCCCAGATATGCTCAATAATGTTCATGTCTGGTGACTGAGCTGGCCAATCCTGGAGCACCTTGACCTTCTTTGCTTTCAGCAACTTTGATGTGGAGGCTGAAGTATGAGACGGAGCGCTTTCCCGCTAAAGAATTTGCCCTCTCCTGTGGTTTGCAATGTAATGGGCAGCACAAATGTCTTGATACCTCAGGCTGTTGATGTTGCCATCCACTCTGCAGATGATTTCTGTGAGAAATTTCTTGTGTCCATAAGGTTACAGTAGGTCTTCAGCAGTATTTGTGATGATTGGGATGCAGTTCAACAGATGATTCAGCAGAAAAATCTACTTTCTGCCACTTTTCCAAATGATTAAGTCAAGTTATTGTTTGTTACTCTTACAATTTGGATCGATGACAAGACTTTTGTCAAGTAGTGTAGTCTATGGAACTTTGTGGCACCTGTATCACTGCAATCCCATGTTATTGTTTCGTCAATAGAAAGTTCAATAGGACACTATTTATTTTGATTCTGATTTAATCGATTCTTTAACAATGAAAATCTCACTTCTATCACTTTTAATTATTTTAATTGGTCCTTGTTTAGTAAAAATATCTTTGAAATACCTTACTCATCCTTTTACTCTAAATAGTAGTACACTGTAATTAATAATAAAATGAGAAAAACATTCTGGAAAATGCAAGATTCAAAGGGTGACACCCTGCTGTCTTCTCTGTGATGACATTATGATGAGTGCACTTAAAACAATGACATCATACTGACTTGCACAATGGCGAGTGATTCACACCTGGCCTGCATCCAAATGTAATCAAATGCAGCCACTGCAGATTGGATCTTTTAATGGAAAACTCTGATCTATGAACTGGGATCTCTCTGGAACGATTCCCATGTCAGTCAAGGTTATGGCAGAAGACGAGCCAGGAAGGATATGAGAGAATCACTCAAGATCTTTTGCTCTTTGTCTCCACACTTTCTTTATAGAAGTGATACAATAAAAGGAAAGTTTAAGAGTATATATATATATAAGAGTGATGTAACTGTTGTATAGTGGGTGCTTTAAAAGTCTGTCACATGTCAGTATGAGCATGATCAGTCCCCTTCCATACAAGCTGCTTAATTTAAGACATGTCACATGGGCATACCTAACTAAAAACAGCAGTGGCATTCGTGACAACAAATAAGACTGAAGTGAAACCTGTCATAACCCTTCGCTACCTATAATTAGAGGAAAGATGGACCGATAGCATAGAGAAACTGCCAAACGTACAGATACTCTCCAGAAAAAGGATTTATCCAGTGAACTGCCAGGCCACATGTTGAAAACACATACACACGTGGTGACAGACTGATCACAGTGAGGAAGTCAGGATGGGAGAGAAACAGAGCCAGAAATGGAGCTCAGTAAATGGATAGAGACAGAGCGAGAGAGAGAGAACTGAGATTGAAAAAAAGAGGAAGAAATAGGTTTAAATACACTCAACACAATAGTAGAATAAAATAGACATTAGGGAAATTTTATTTACAACCCGTGCAGATTGCTGCAAAATTTAATGAACATACATTTGTTGAAAAAAAATATACCTGCAGACAACAGCTGAATTACCTCCTAATGACAACCACATTTACATAAAATCAATACAGTCTGTGTATGAAACTAAACTGAACAACTTCATGTTAATGCCATGTTTTTATATCCATGCTATAATGTGCAGCACACTGTAAATGTCAATCTATTCTGTACGCTGCAATAAATAAAATAATCCATTATTATTGCTAGATTTTGCATAAAAAGAAAAGAAAGAAAAATTCTTTAAAATTAAAAATCCATAAAAATGAAACACAAATGTTTTATCTTCTAATTGTATACGCCACTGTAAAGACAAATAGCATTCAAAAGCTTTTGATGATGTTTATTGCAGCATAGCAGTCACAAAGGACATGGAAGTACCTTGGGTTCAGGAAAATTGTAAGAAACCCCAAGCATCTTAGGACTCACTTACACTAGGTACAGTTGCCTTAAACTGTGCCGAAGCGCGATTGTCCCCCCTCCCCCGACGGCCTGCACTCATATTGCATTTTTATCTTCAGAGCCAGAGCACACTTACATCATCGTCGATGATGCTTATGTCATCGATGATGCGACTGTTCATTTTGCCAAACAGATGCACAACTTATGACGCTCATAAATGTTCATAAAGTCATCATGCTGCAGGTATTAGGAGGTTTGCTGAGGGTGCAGCTGACATGCAGCGAGGGGTTTGCGTCTTTAATAAACTATGACAGTTCACGTCAAGAATGATTAATAAATCCATATGAAACAGTCCCTTAATAGTGACGTCGCGTCTTCAGTTTCAACCGAACTGCGCTCTGACACACCTCTTCCAACCGAGCCAGAGCCGACCAACTGAACCGCACCTGGGCCCAATTCTGTGCGCTCACACTTCACTCACACAGTTTGGATAGCCTAGTGTGAGTGTACGTTTAAACTTAAACCATTTAAACCATTCCAGTTTACTACCCTTAATACAAGTTGCTCCTGCTAACATACAGCTGTGTTCTGTATGTTAATAAATTTCAGATAGCGCAGTGTCCTTCACCCGTTCCCATCCTAGTTAAACTGAACACAGGATAATTCTTGATGGCTCATCGACAAGATGTTCCAACACTCTGAATAAAATAATATCACCCTGGTGAAACCGTTTACATACTACTGAGATCAGGGTGAATCGTCTCTGTGATTATTAAATGCTTTGGTGGATAAGCAAGTCTGAACACATGTTTACAGGCCTTAATGCTTACTTTTTTCAGAAGGAGCACATGCATTCCTAAGTTGAAAAATTTAGGAGCATATTAAAGAATTTTAGGAGCGCAGTGAAAATGTATAAAAGAAATAGTGTTTTTGCCTAATAAATGTACACGAGGAGATCTTAAGAAGCAAAGCAGTTTCATTCATTTGAATACAATAAGTACACTAGGTTTTATTTTACTGTAACAACAGCTTAAATACTGTTTAATAATTATTTATAATTTAAGCTGTATGGAGTTTAGCTAGCATTCACAGTAGGGCTGGGATCAAATTGCTCTAATGAAGGTGTCTCTAAACTGATTTGAATCAAGTCTTCAGTTGTGGACATGCCTAGACAGCTTCTTGTTTAATTTTGATCCAGTTTTGAGCTGAAAAAAAAATCGTTTACACTGGGCAGCAGAAATAGGGAGTTATTATCAAGTTATTGTTAAGTTAATAAAGATGTGCAGTATGGTTAGTGCAAACATTCACATGATCAGATCTATTTAATCTGTGTTTTTATCATAAAAAGATTATGGCTGTATCAACGGTCCCAAACAAAACATTATTAATTTTATAATAATATATATTGTACATATTATCATTAATATAACATGAAATATACTTGCAGTAGCTAGATTGAAGCACACCTTTTCTCCACAGCACATAAAATAATTTGACTTTTAAGAATAAAAGAAATTAATTTTATTTGCATAATATATTCCACCCTACTTCCCACATGGGAAAAGTATGACAATGTAAAGACACAGCTACAAACTCATGTGCAAAGCTGACACTGTTTATCAGAGAACTTTATCTTTCTGGGCTTTTTAAAGAAGAGCTGAATATGGGAATGCCTCTATGAATTAAAGTTTCCTTCTGCCCCAAAGTAACACCATGTTTTCTATTGAACTATAATGGCCCTCAGCAACAGAACAATTTTTTATTGACTTCTTATTCCTATTTAACAGACCAAAAAAAAAAAAAAAAAAAAAGTTTAAAAAGTTTACGTATAAAGTAATACAAAATCGAATACAATTAATATCGAAAGACATGTCTGGGAAAAAGAGGATGTATTGTCACCCCAAATAATGAGCTGGGTCAGTCTATTTAGTAAAAGGCTTTTCTTTTTCGCGTGTCCTCACACTCTTCTCAAAGCTACTACCGAAGTCAGAACAGCAGTTCTATATCCAGTGCGTCTCTGAGTCTGAATGCAGAGCATGTGAGTCTATGACAGAACCGGGCCGCCCAGGTAAAGTATGTGTGGGAAGCGCTGGTGTTGGATTCGGTCTCACACTAGATGTGCCACGATATGCCATCCATGGCCAAATATGTCATCCACACGCCGCCAGTCGGTGCTGTGCGTTGCTTAGCAACAAATTCAAAACAATGTTAAGACTGCTTGGCAAGAAGTAAATAAACTAGTAGAGATGTGCCATTGTTGATCGTGTCAGGGTGTGCTACAGTCACAATAGATTTCCAACGTAATATACCATAACTTAGTGTGAAAAGCATGTTGTTTTACCATGACCCAGTAAATTAAATCCTCAATCAAGCTTATTAAAAAATAAAAAATTAATAAAATAAAAATAATAATAATAATAATAAGAAGAAAATTGCACATGTGCGACTAAATAAACTTTGCATTTCGCACACATTTTTAGTCGCAAATGCAAGTGAAATGGTCGCACTGTCGAGCCCTGGTTTAGGAGTAGAGTCTGGGTCAGGACAGTTTGTACACCATATATCATACTTTATATACTCCATAAACTGAATTGATTTAGTCCAAAGATGCTTACAATGAATGGACATGATAAGACTTCAAGAAGCATGCTGTGCAAAGCAGTCTTCAAAACAAAAACAAAACATGGTGTCTGTTGACTGAGGGTTCCTCAAAATCGAAGACCATAACAAATCTTTGTTTGCTGTAAATATAGTTCCTCACATGCACAAATTACAAAACATTGCTATGCTTGCACAGGTTGTGTCCTGTTCCATATCTACACTAAACAAAATTTAGAGTATACAGTCGAATATTTAAATGTTAAGCTGTAAATGAAGTGGCCATACAATATGAATCATAAATGACTTCAATTCATCTTCTATTTCTGATGATCAAGCTGGCGAATATGTTAAGGCTAGTATAAATCAGAATTTCTGAGTCAAAATAACTCTTAGGTATAGTGAGAGGATAACTCATTGATATGATACAATATCAGAAAATAATGCATGAAATGAATAAAATGATGTGTGGTACCTGACATAGTGAGGTCGAGTCTGTGCAAGAGAGAGCGTTTTGCAGACTCCATATCAGGACTGGGGTTATCCAGAGCCTGTCTGCACCACACGATGGGACTCAAGGTTTTCTGTAGAGGACTGTTCAATTTCGCCTCATACAACCTGCAGAAACACAAGCCAGAGGTCAGTCACATGGAATAACTCTCGTCACATTTTATTAGAAAACAGGCTGAACAGTGAAGTTTTGAGATGCCTCAGTTAAAAGTGGCTGATTCAACAAACATATGCTTTGTCTTTAAATTAAAACAGGCCTACAGGCAAATAACCCATTAAAGGTTTGTGTAATCCTCAAGGTAAGGTGTAAACTGCACTCTAGGATTGCAGGAAGCTCTGCTTAGTCACTGAGACCTGAATTATTTGGGCCACATGAAAGCCTTGAGCAGAGCTTTCAGGTCAGCTGATCAGAAGCTTGTTTACTATCTGCTAAACACAGGACAGTATCATCAGAACAGATCATCTCATAATATGACAGCTGTAGTGAAGAAAACAATTATTGTTGATTTGTATAAATGAACTTTACATTTAGATGTGGGTATTGTAACTTCTAATACAAAGTTCTCACTAAACAAGTGAATGTTATCATTTTACAACGTTATATTTAGTCAAGCCAAGAGGCTTCTGAATTAGCAATGTTTAGAAGAGAATCTGAAATGAGAAAGACAGGAAAAGAAAACAACAGCACTCCAGGAGTCTCCTTTTTGCTGGTCTCAGATTGAGGCAGCTGTTGCTCAGTATCACCTGACAGCAACATGTGCTACCAAAAGTTGTTACATACACAAAAATTGCTTCATAATGTCCTTGAAGTCTTAAGCCCTAATTAAATGGCTGGAGGATGACATGTTGCATCATCTGGTTACTTGCTGGTAGTAGCTGCTCGATATCTAAATGAATCGAGCAGATCATGTCAAAGAGACAATTATTAAATGTTACAGACTATAAATGTAACAATGTGCAGCAAATGTGAAATTAAACGAGTCTCATTTTTGAATGCACTTCACATTAAAACTATTCAAGATTGTGGCTGCTACTTTATGACTTGGTAATACAGTGATATAATCAAAATATAGTGGTAATGAATTTGTTGTAGCTATACTTTGATTTCATTTCTAAAAAATATAAGATGTTCATAAGAACAAATCTGAGATCATCGTAAGTATTTTTTTAAGAATTGGATTTAAAGAATTGCATTTAGCTGAACTGTTTTCCATTCTTCATTTTCCATGTTCATGTAAATTCTGCAAACGTATTTCATTCTTTTGCTATATTAAATGGAAAGAACAGAAAAAGCTTTAAGAATCTCTCATTTCCCATGATATAATGCATTTCTAATAATTTTTAACATTTTTGTTGAAACTACATTTTGATAAAGTTGAAAACAAATAGGTAAAGTTAATGACAATTAATCTTCAGTACTGTTACTTTTTCAATATAGATAACAATTTGATTAATCCTCAGTGAAAACAGATTAAGACTTTTGAATGGCAGGCAGTGTAAGAATATTACGTAGGTATCCTGCAGCACATCCTCTAATCAATGACTGTGATTTAATGCTATTTGTCAAATAAACTGACAAACTATTTTGATCAGTCAGAACGGAGTTAAGAGGAATGGCACACAACCAAGTAGAGTATTTATCAGGATTGATGCTCGTGAAAGAATCTGGCACTTAGAATTGAGTGCATTTCTCCTGAGATGAACTTTAGTATATATGCAACGCAAGCCTCACATCGTCATGACAGAACAGATCTGACTTTGAGAACTGTGCATAATATACTCCTGCTCTTTCATTGATTCAACAATTACAAATTCATTATCTTCTTATCTGGCCAAGAGATTTGCTAACAGCATGACTTGAAATCATTAGTGACCCTAAACACCTTTAAATCTACAATACAACAAGCAAAGAAAAGATAATCTCATCCTTTATTTGCCATGACTAGGAAGATTAAATCAATGCTGTATCCTCTTTGCTGTAATCAAGCTGTTTGACAAGTACATTTCTGTTCTACCAACTTTCCGTAGTGATCAGGTGTTAGCTCTGTTAGATCACTGATCTGTTGGACTCCAGCTGTTGCAGGGATTTCCCAGCATTTTGCTGCCACTGCAAGATATCCAACTAAACCGGATCAAGTGTCCGGATTACAGCATTCTGAGTCTGTGGAAATTGACCTAAACCACAGAAACTCTCAGACACAGATTATAGCCAACACAAACAATGGATTACACTGATATCTATCCACAAAAGATCAAAAAATGATAAAAGGCGGCTGCATGAAACTGCAGCAGCCAAAGAGGATATATATATATATATATATATATATATATATATATATATATATATATATATATATATATATATATATATATATATATATATATATTGAATAAAGAGGTTATTTTTAAAAGTTAGGAGTCAGGATTGATTGAAAACTAATAATTGATTGACTGCCAAGTAATTTTCCATATCAGCACATTATAATGTTTTTTTTTGACAGATAATGAGACACTAGAGTCAAGCCTGCTGAAAAAGCTGTCATCACAAGATGAAATATAAGTAAATAAAGATTTAGGATTTTGGAGTTTTGCAGTTTTCCTAGTTTGTTTCGTTTTTTTGGGGTAAATTATCCCATTAAATGAGCCATAAACGGTGTAGATCATGCGGAAAGCTATGTACATTTTTATGTACAACCATAATCTGCTCCAGCATATCTGAGGCCTCATCAGAAAGTAAATCTAGATGCAAATGCATCATTTGTGTGTGATTGTAATGACATCACTGAAGCATGACACCATGGCTGTCATCAGGCAGATGTATGAAGCACATCTTGCTTTTAAAATAACCTGAAGGGCATATAAAAAAGAACAACACGTCAGAAGCAACTGCAAGACAGGCCGTGGTACGAGCTGAATGCATGCAGTCAGCAAACTGTTGCTCCCAAATGCTCAGACACAAGGCACTAATCATCAGATGACAGTCGTACTGCAGTGAATGCACTGAATAAAGCAACCCCAGCCCTTAGTCAGAGAGACAGGAGAGCAACAATGTATCAAGCGCATTCCTCCAAACACGCGTCATTCTATGTGGCGTCTGCACGCACACAACACACACACGCAGCTGCGCGCACCTGTCAAACACATGAACAGTGTGTGTGCGTGTCTGGGAGAGGTGATTTTCCTGTGATCGGGGTTAACACCTAGCACTGACAGTTTACTCACCAGCTGTCCTCCTCTTCGTTCAGGCAATCCATGTCCTCTAAATCGAGGACCTCCACCTCGTCCAGCACTGAAGTTTCTCCGTCCTCGAAATAATCCAGGGAATCGTTGTAATAAGACGCGAAACTCGTGTTCGAAGTGGTAAATGAACCGCTGTCACTATCATAATCTCCGTAATTGCTGCCGTGATATGATCGTCTAGGGCTCAGCCTGGAGTTCTTCAAAGCCCCATCGAAACCCCTCGATCCGCCGAACCCCACCCCGGTGAACCCGGCGAGTGTCGCTGCCGCTCCCGGGGAGTCAAACCCGGCGCTCACCGGTCTGGTGTTTCCGCCAGGGGAGGAAGAGGACAGTAAACTGGATCTGCTCCGGAGCTGCTCGTTCTGCTGCTCGAGTTTCTTCACTAAGTCTTGGAGCTTCCGCACCTCCAAGTCCGCGTTTATGTTTGAGTTGATATCCTCCATGGCAGAAGCAAAGGTCTGTCCGCGCGCCGGTTGTGTCCGTTAGGTTTGTTCAACTACCGCCAAAGTCAGCAAGTTGGCGAGCCTCTGTCGCAGGGCCGTTAATTGGAGCACTGTCAACGCCGCGGCTCGAAAGTTACTAATCTTATCGTCGTCATCTTCTCGTCGCACTCGCACACACCGTAAGCTCCGGCGCCATCTTTACTGTCCGCCAGTCGCTAACTGGGAAATCTTTGAGAAGCTAGAAGTGAGACGTCATCACGTGTCTCAGCGGGGACGAGCACGTTTTGGGAGCGACCCTTCCCTGAAGCAGGCACGCGCATTTTTACCTCCGACACACACTCGAGTTGTTTATCACTCTGTGCTGGAATGTTTTTGCGGGATTTCCTACGTCTGTATTGTTGTTAATAACAATAATAATAATAATAATGAGTAGGTCTAAAATAATTTAATTTAGACTCTAAATTATAGACTAATTTAGATTATCTTTGTTCAGGTCACCCTCCAGTTAAATTGACCTGTCCTGAACAATGTGTCCGCAACTCCGCATGGCAGTCAAAACAGCCCGAATCAATGTCTAAATTGCCTAGAATCAGTGTACTATATTGCTTAAGCGTTGTTTTTCGTTCATTTTGGCTTTTAGGATTTGCAACTTTATGGTACTGAATAAAACTGTATGAAATTATTATTCATACACGTTGACCATTTACCTAAGAATTGAATGTCACACTTTCCAAACTGTCGTAAATCTTGAATATAAAAGTGAAATTAAAAAAAAAACTTACTCAAGTGGTTTAATTTATTAAAAATGGGCAAAATTAATTATGAAATATTTTTTCAAAACTTGTTTTACAAACTGTATAAACAGTTAAGCTTTCAGTATTGATTTTATGAGGAAGAAATTTCCCATTTGTTTCCAATATTACCACAACTAACACGTGACTATTATTTTCAAGACCATGTGACCTTTTTAAATCATGCCCATTTTATTTAAAAATTCTATTTTTGCATGTTTACATGGGAAGTACCAAACCCCTTTACCGTCTGCGGTTTCTTTTAGATTAGAAAACAACAAAACCATTTTTTTTTCCATCCAAAAATTACCAAACAGCACCATAGTTAAAACATTCCTTGTTCAATTCATCTTGCTGAGCTAACAAACCACTCAAATGATGATTTTTATTTTAACAACAACTGACTCCATTTCCATATTTCTTCACAGCCCATCAGTAAAACACAAAATGAATGGCATCAACTAGAGCATTTCAGGATTTATCTTCTTGCATAGTGGCAAATCTGCATTAGAGTCTTAAAATATTTCATCAGTCCTCCTCAATTCCACAAGTTCACGTTTTCAATGAAGTTCAGAAAGACTAAGATGTTTATATTATAATAGACTAGAGCAAAGACATTCAACTTAACTTCCACTTAACCCAGAATCTCTCAAATAAACTGCAATATTAAAACTGAGAAAATCACAGCAATTCACTCTGTTCTTATCACTGGACTAATAAGAGTTATTTTAAAGTAGTCTTTATGAAAGATCCACAGAATAACCCATGAATCGATCTGATCAAGGTGAAACATATTATTAGAAATTTCGATAGGAAGTAAAAAAGTGTAAGCTAAAATGGATGCAAATATTTAAGCAGTTTGAATACATGAGAAAACTGATTGTGTGCAGTAATCCATGTAAGTGGCATAGTTCTGTTTGGTGGAGATTTCTTTGCACATATCATGGGTAATGTAGTTTTTTTTTTACCACTTTTTAATAAACCCAAATAATGCATGTTGATGGCTTCAACGAAGGCACATATCATCGATTAACAACCCTGTATAGCTCATAGCAAAGTGATTGTGAAGTAAATTTAAAATCATTTTCTCTGAATGAAAATGATCGGAAAATTTACCTCTGGAATGTGAATGTGAATCACTCAAAAAAGCAGTTTGATTTTGCATTTACATTGAGGTCACATGACTAATTGAACGCTACTCACTTAATCTCTGTAAACCTGGTATTGGAAACTGTTAGTTGTGGAACAAATGAATAATGGATGACTGTGCATAGTGCATTTCTACGATGCATTTCCTTCATGCGCGCTCAGAGTTTATCCAACCAGCGAAAAGACAGATACATTTTTGCTTGTTTTGCATTTTTGCCAGATATGAGTCCAGGGTATTAACAATAAATTCATTTATTTACAAATGAGGATGTGAAATGTTCATGTTTATCGCAATGTTTCTTAGATATGTAAAGAACAAGACCTGTTAAAACAGAGGAGTCTTTAGTTCAGTTGTGTTGAACATGTTTGATCTTCAAAGAGTATCTGATCCTGCAGTGTCATCCAAACTGTCTCCTGGCCCCTGACCCGACACCTGGGCATCCTCCACCCGTCCACCTTCACCAGCATCACTCTGATTAGTCTTTGTGTCCTCAATTCTGTCCTGGTCTGAGCTCATTTCCTGTGACTCATCAGCTCGCTCTTCCTCATCCTCTTCCTCCTCTGCATCCATTTCAAACACTCGTACATGCCTCAAATTGGCACTGAGCTGATGACAGAGATCAGACAAGACATTTATTTACCATTTACAGAACATACAAACAAACAAACTAAAATCTTTATTCTGGTTGCTAATATTTTTGAAATAATGGCAATCATTAAACAGTAATTAAATGTTTAATTCCTTATATAATAATGAGTATATGTAATGTAATATGTATATGTGTAATATAAATATTTATAAAACAGTTCTGTCTGGTTCTTGAATCTGATTGGCTGACAGGCGTGCAATATTCTGCCAGTAATAGCACTCTTACTGCCTCTTCACCCTTGTGTATTACTCCGCCCACATACAGCAGCAAGCAGAGGACACTCTACAGTTTGACAAATATTGCTGCTGTTGAACAACATGTACTTTTGAGGCTTTTTTAGTCGAAAATGTAGTTGTTTAGATTGCAACTATGCAGTTTATTTATAAGGATAGTGCCTATTTTAAAATATGAATAATCTGTCATTGAGTAGACCAAAGACGGTTGACGTTGTCCATCCACAAGATGGCGACACAGACCACATAATAAGCCCTTAGAGGAGGAAAAATACAGCGTAATTTTAAACTACAGCTGATCAAATCATTACTAAAGTCAATCTCTTTCTTTTGTATGTTGTAGTGCTGTATTTATACCAGAGTAATTGTGTGAGATCACTCATCCTAAAGTCTCAAAACCGAAGATGGCCATCTGTTTCTAAAGAGTCTCCTGTTTTCGCTACTGCAGACTAGTTCAGTAAACAGAAAAAAAGGAGAAATGCTTGCACGTGTTTAGCGTTTTTCCTTATCACAAGCACAACAGTAATCTGGTAGTGACTGCGTTGCTTTTTGGGCTTAATTATTGTGAAATTGCAACAGAGAATACTGGGAAATCGCTGTAGACTGATTCATGCCGTTCAGCATTGTAATCTTAAAATGTCAGCAAAATGACCTGTTTCATCAACACTTTAGACATTACGCTAGCGAATCATTCAAATACTAGCTCTAAAGTGATGTTTGTGAATAAGCAACGGTTCCTGCTGTTATGACGTCAGCTGCAGATGTGAATACAAAAGGATTTTGAGACTCTCCGTGTTTGATTTTCTTTTTTATATACACGATTATGCTGTCGAACTGTTGTATAAACGCATTATCATACGAGTAGCAGCCACATCGCACTGCTACACGTATGATATTCCTCATATATATAGGCGTGCGTTGACACAAAGCTTTTATATTATGATTTCTTAAATTCTTTATATAAAAACTTCTCATATATACGTGTTTTTTAAATGATTAAATTATTGAAATGAATTAATGGCAGTGATTCTGCATTTTCAAAAAGAAATACAATGAAAAGGTAACAATTATCTTTGTTGAATAACAGCGGTTTAATATATTTATACCTCAGCTTTCACTTATCATATGTATTCATTTTAAAAATATACTTTTATCTTGAAAAGCAAAAAAAAATAAATCCTGAAGTATATTCTTACCACACAGGCCACTTTGCGGATCCCATTAACAGCCACAAACTGAGCACTGATGTTGTCCATCTCTCTGCTCTGGTTTCCCCAGGCAACACCCTGCACTGGAATTCCCTCAGTTTGCTGCTCCAACCTGAAACACCACAACAAAAACGACATCAAAAAAGTATTATTTCAGGACAATAAATAGGACAAGCCAAACATAACCATACTACAATCTGCTTCTTAATATGCATCATGTTACTTACATTTCTTTAAAGGGGTCCTTGATTATTATGTAATATCTTAGCATTATTTAGTGTGTAATGTTTCTGTTTGAGTATAAACCACATCTTTAAAGTTGCAGTGCTTAAAGTTCAGTGCAAAGGAAGATATTTACTCTTACACCATTCACTTTTTAAGGCCTGCAACAGACATCTGCTAGAGACAGCAATGAGCTTCTGTCTGGGTTTGTGACATCACAAAACTTAGGATTTACACAAACACCACCCCACCAGCCATGGTGTTTCTAACAACATGCACTAGTCAGCTAGCTAATCAGAACACACTGGACTAGCTGACCAATCAGAGCCCATTATATTTTTCAGAGGGAGGGGCTTAGAGCCAGAAAGTCAACAGACCGTTTTTAAAAGAAAGCAAACAGCAGTGTAAAGACAAAATTTGTAAAAAAATGTCTTTTTTTTTTTATTTTATTTTTAAACAAAGCATGAACATTTTATATGGCACCCCATAAACACAATCAAGACTTTAAAGTACTATTTTATGTAGAGTTTTACTAGATATTCTTCAAGACACTTCTATACAGCTTAAAGTGACATTTAAAGGCTTAACTAGGTTAATTAGGTTAACTAGGCAGGTTAGGGTCATTAGGCAAGTTATTGTATAACGATGGTTTGTTCTGTAAACTATCGAAAAAAAAATTTGCTTAAAGGGGCTAGTAATTTTGTCCTTAAAATGGTGTTTAAAAAATTAAAAACTGCTTTTATTCTAGCTGAAATAAAACAAATCAGACTTTCTAATAATTCTGACTTCAACTGTATATATACACATATATACATATATATATATATATATATATATATATATACACATATATACATATATATATATATATATATATATATATATATATATATATACATATATATATATATATATATATATATATATATATATATATATATATATATATACAGTATATATAAATTATTATAAATATATAAAGCCGTGTGTGTATAGACTATCCTGTTACAAAATGCGGCGAAAATCCTACACTAATGTAATAGTTTGATTGTGGTGTTTACATGTTTACATTCGGAGAGCAGCATTTACAGCGGATCTTTCAGTCTATAATATTGTAGCGATATTAACATACTGTAAACTTAGTAACTAAATCATTTTGACTAAGGTATGTCTTTAAAAACTGAAAGAGAACTGCTGACGATACGAACTAACTTTGCCATCTGAATGAACAAACAAAGACCACTGATCACACACACTTACCAAATCTGTAGCGACAGGACAATCAACACAAACTGGAACCGTGTCTTTTTTAAAAGAAGACGACTAGCAAATCCGGATTTCATCATTTCCAGATGCGAAAAGCTCTCGGGTAAAAAATGTTCCTTACAAACGCATTTCTGTCGCATGCACTGTAATCCACACTTGAGTCCAGCTGTGCTCTCATAGCGGGAAAATGAAAACAAAACCTTCATTGCAGAACATTAATAAATGCAACACTGACGAGCCGTGTCTCCAAATTCTTGTTCTTCCACTTGTTTTGGCAACACAACGTGGCGTCTCTCTGTCATCTGAACGGTGTAACAGGTAAAAACAGTCTTCGAAGCTATCATGCATATTAATGTAGTTGCACTGCATACACAATAGAGCGCACTGATTAGTTTGAACCAAGTCTTTCTCATGAAGTAATGCCGCACACTCAGAGACGTCACGATGTACTCGCGGGTACAGACATCCAGTCTCCACGCTGGAATACACACAAGTATCTAATCGCCGTGACGCAGCTTCTAAAATTCTTTTCAAACCGGAAGAACAAATTTGCTCAAAATAACGCAAAAACAACCAATTTTCACTTTTTAGTGAAATATATGTGTCCTAATAGTGTTTATAGCAGCGTGGGACACATATATGTCAGTTTATAGACAAACCAGCTGATCGACATGACTTTGAAACGCTCCAGTGTTCCTATATCTGTGTGAACTGATGACCTTCATGGCCAATCACAGTCATTTCTGTTAAACACGAGAATACAATGGCAAATCAGCAGTGTTTAAGAACATGCTCAATAGCACTCAAATGTTAGTGGGAAGTGGATTTTTAAAATTACAGTATCGATTGGTACTGAATTCCAGTATCGGGACAACCCTAATTTGAAGTAATAAACAGAGTAAATCAGTAACTGTGCTGTACCTGAGTGAAAGGTCCCAGCTGAACTCCTCATCCCAGCTCATAGCAGAGTTTAGAGGAAGCTGAGCGAGGACGCGCATCTTATTCTCATCATCTTCCAGTCTCCGCAAAACCACTGTCAACATCTCGTCGTCATAAAAACGAGCATCAAGGCAACTGTACGAGCAGTCTCTATAAAAACAATTGTATTTAGTCATGCATTGGTAAAGTTGAACTAATGGCAATACTTTCACAATAGGCCAATTTTTTTAATCACACAGATGAACTCACACAGAAGCAGGTGCAGGTGTTTCATCATCTATACTAGAATTGAGTGGAGTGTTGAGGTTCAGGGCCACCAGACCATTAGGGACAGACCTGAAACACAGAAGTAGTACATTCATCTGCATTTGAGGGCAGTGGTCATGTATGATATGGAACTTTTTCAAGCTTTAACCGTTTCTTCAAGTATTATTTGTTTGTTATACACATTTAAATAGTCACAGATGTTCTGCAATTAGTGTTTATAGTTGAGATATAATCACACAGAAAAGATTAAAATCACATGAGGCATCAAATGAAGCAACCATTCAAATATATATTTGTCACTGTTATTTGCACTAATTCATTCTTCAGTCCAAATTATTTTAAAGTACATAAGGGCCAAACTTTTAAATAGTAGCACACAAATAACTTTTATCTACATATTTTCATTTCTGATCAAAAACAACAGAGAACATAAAGAATAGTACAAGTGTGTGTACCTGTTGGGGTCTGTCGATCTCCTAAGAATATAGATTTTAGAGGGCGAGATCTCAGGCATGCAGAACACTACATAATGCATAGCAGCCTTCTTATCATTCCACCTGCATGAAAACACACTCGCATCAACATCCTCGCAATGCAATTTTACACTGTAAAAACAGAAATGACCACAACAGAGATTTACAGTCCCACTTACAGTGAAGGCAGCTCAAACAGCCTTGGAGTATTTTCTGAGCTATTAGGAAAAAAAAACAGTGAAACAAAATTAGGGTGACCAGATTTCTCAAGGTATATAAATATTTAAACACAGATTAGGTGATACTTTGAGTGTATAGGATGTCTAGTGGTCACTCTACACATAATATAACACAATTCTCTAAACTTCCCCTTAAATAATTAATATTAGTATATCAACAAAATCCAAGCAGTGTTAATATTAAATATATAGGCGGTGTTCAAGAACCTGCAAACTGAATCTAGAATATTACCTTTCAGGAACAGTGTACAAGCGTAAACACACAGCTTGTTTCACCGAATCACCAATGACTGCCTGAAAAACACACAGACATCTGATTAGGAGTCAGACGCATTAGCACTCAGGGAAAGACTGGTCAGCAGAAAGGATGAAACAGTTAATGTAGTTAATGCTTCTGTTACGTATGTGCTGGAGACTGTTAATGGATGGATGCGAGAAGCTTGAATATAGAGAATCTTCTGGAAAATAGAAGATTCATAAAATAGTAACGTTTGTAAAAACAATTTTGCGAGGAGGTAATATTTTTAAAAGAGTCAAATCTCTTTGATATCTGTACATAATAGCGCCTGAGATCGTGTTTTTACACTTGTTCTGGTTGATTGAATTCCATAAACACGGACTCAAACAAAGCACAACCCATAATAAAGAGCTGAAAACAGAAAGTTGTTTAGCCCTAAATTACAAGGTTTCAAAGAAGGCAGATGTAAAAGTGTTGCCCTGCTGTAGTACTGTTGTGTCCATCAGTCACCATGTTACAGTGACTTTGTTTACAGAAACAAAGAGTAGTAAAGTTTGTATGTGTGTGTCAGAGACTCACGGCTGGTTTTTGTAAGCACAGATCAATAGACGCCTCCATCAGTCTCTTGACAAAGTGCAAAGACTTCAGTGGGTAAGTGGGGAAGAGCAGTGGACTGTCTGCAAAACAAGTATCCAAAGTACAGTATATAAATAGTTACATTTCACATTTACCTTATTTTTGTTGCCAAAACCTTAAGCTCACATTGGTAATCTTGAGATATAATAAGGGAAGAAAGTGATTTTACCTTTCAGGTGAGTGCTCTGTTTTACAAATGTCACCCATTGGTTGCCATCCATGTTGGGTGGAGATACCAAGTCTTCATCTTCATCCTTCAAATACTAAAAAAGCAATTAAAAACAGACCAAAAAATTCCCATTAGAATATATACAAATGTTTCATGGTTATTAAATATATAAAAGCATATACAATATATTATTTATAAATTAACATTTGCTTTACTTTTCTTAATAGTTTTAAGGAGATATTTCTAGTGTCCACTTAGACTAACTTTAAAGTAAACTAAAATAAAATTGAACTAAAACTATATAGAAAAAAAATAAATAAAAATTACAAACACACATACACACTTGTATTGGCTTATGATGACCTTCTATTGATGTAATGTGGTTATACTCTAAAATCAATTATACAGGGTTTCTGCAGGTTTCAACAAGTGAAATTTAAGACTTTTTAAGACCCATTTATGACCATTTTGAATGAAATTTTAGACTTTTACAGGGCTAAACACTAAGGATTTATTTTTTTCGAATGGCCTGGTTAAATGTTATTAAATATTTCTTAGCCAAATATTTAAATTTGTCAAAACAAGAAAACTCTAGTTGTATATACTTTTTCAACAATATTTTAAAAAAAAATTTAAATGACAAGTTTAACGTTGTTAAAAGTATATTTATTATAGACACAATTACACGAATGATCAAAAAAACATATATATATATTTGTTGGCTTTTTGACCGAATAGATTGAGTATATAACTCCTATTCAACCTAATGCTTTTCTGTTATAAAACCTTGCCCATGCCTATTTTTAAATATTGTCACTTCCCCTTACTTCTGTACATATTTTGGTATAACTGGAGGATCATGTAAAGCTCTGTTATCATCATGAGGAATTGTGTAATTGTTTTTAGGTTTCTTTCCCTGATTACAGAATTAAATTTGGACAATTTGCTATAAAAATGGCTGTTGTCAATTGTATCTCTTTGCAGTAAAAAAACTACATATATATTATTGGTGATTGGATGGATGTTGGACTGATTGGGTAGCTTTACTTGAACAGAGGAAAATTAAGACCTGTTTAAAATGTTTTAAGACCAACAACACAATATTTCAGTGAATTTAAGACTTTTTAAGGCCTAAAACTTTGCTTTTAAAATGTAACACATTTTAAGACTTTTTAAGACCCTGCGGACACCCTGTTATATTACCATACACAAACCCTACCCCTAAACTAGGAAACCTGTGGCAACATTTGAATGTGAAAAGACCCTGTTTTAAACATTTCGAAAGACACAGGGCATGTCCTCATAAACCACCTCTACAATGTAATACATAGGTCATATCATGTCATTATATTGTAAACCACCAAAACCAGCACGCACATTTCTGACTATTTATAAAAACTACTTAAGTTACTCAAACACACTAAAATAACCCCTGAAGGTCCATACCTGTCCAACACGCTCAACGTTGAAATATTTCCCTTTCCGGTCAAACAGCTCCTCGTTCTGAAACACAAAACAGAACATGTGAACAAGGCCTTACACTAAACGTTTCATTAAAGTTTAAAACGGTGCATGTATGTCTCACTCACAGCACTGAAATGCTCAGACAGGAAGTCAGCCACAAAAGCCAGATCCTTTTGAGTCATCTGAAACACACAATCACACTTACTTTATTACAGAAAAGTATATTAATTTGTTATATATATATATATATATATATATATATATATATATATTATACACCAGTTATAATCATTTACTTTCACCACCACCAATTTTGTCATCCAAAATCTTTCACTCTCTTCTTTGTCCATTTCTGACTCTAATATCTTACCTTGTTTAGCTCAGGAGGAACATGATCTTCTGACATTCGCAGCATTGCTGTAAAAAGCAAACGCTGTTACAATACAACACAAAAAGACTATTTCTCTGTTCTAAAATCCTAGTGAGTTATTCATGGGGCAACTGTTTAAGGCATTATAGATGCACTCCTCATATACAGGCTAATACAAGCTCACAACAGACGCTACATTCTGTAACGCCCTTTTGAGGATTATTAAAACATAATTAAACAATATTTTGATGAGTGTGCTTTTGTGCTCACACCTTGGTATGGTTTAGGCCTGTTGTATGTTATAAATATGACACTAAAACTACCAAACTCTGTCTCAAACTCGATTCCTGGAAGTCCGCAGCTCTGCAGTTTTGCCTAATCAAACACAGCTGATCCAAATAATCAAGGTGTTCAAGACTACTAGAAACTATTAAGCAGGTGTGAGTTAGAAGTGGTTGGAGCTAAACTATATTGAGCTGTGGCCCTCTAGGAATTGCGTTTGAGACCACTGGTCTAAATGATCGAATTAAGTTGTAATTTTAAACAAACTGTAATAGGCTTAATCATAAGGTGAATGCTTTTGGACTTTCTCAAGACCTTTTTTTGTTAATAACATCCATCTGTGTTTTAGTTTGCACATTGTTAAAATTACAATTCTTGAAATCTTGCACACTCCCATTAGGAAGCTTTAAGTGACACTAGGTTTTGGATCAGAGATTTGACTACATTTATTTGCAAGGTAAATCTCACACAAAGAAACTGCTGCTTACCAACATACAGCCATCTGAAGAAGGCTTTGAAGTTCTTCATACTTTTATCAATGACTCTGAAATACAATCAGTTACGAGGAGTTTTATAATGAATTGTACAGAGCAGTCAACCAGATCACAGTGGACAGAATAACAATAAACTCACTGTAAAAGTTCACTGGCCTTCAGGGTAAAAGAGCCCACTGCTACGATGGCATCTAAACCATAAACAAGAGAGAATGCAAAGAAATTTGGTTCTAATTGCTAAAATAGCATTTAAATATCAAACATAATTTCAATTTGTGTGAACTTTTATTTTAAGTATCATGTTTTTATTTGTCAACTGGATATTATGCATGCAAAACAATGCAGAAAATATGAAATATGTTGTTAACCAAAACTATTATTTTTGTAAACTGAACAAAGTTTAAATAAAAATAACTATGCAACTACATTAAAGGGTCATAAAACACCTAAACACATTTTTTGAGATGTTGACAGTCATATATGTGTCCCACGCTGCTAAAAACACTATTAGGACACACATATTTCACTAAAAAGTGAAAATTGGTGGTTTTTGCGTTATTCGAGAAATTCGTTCTTCCAGTTTGAAAATAAATTTTGAAGCTGCGTCACGGCGATTAGATTGTGTGAATTCCAGCGCGGAGACTGGATGTCTGGAGACTGGATGTCTGTACCGGCGGGTACAAAGTGATGTCATTGAGTTTTCATTATTAATTCATAAGAAAGATTTGGTTCGAACCAATCAGCGCGATCTATTGTGAATGAGGTGCAACTTCATTAATATGCATGATAGCTACGAAGACAGTGTTACAGTGTTCAGACAGCAGAGAGACGCAATGTTGCATTGCCAACCGTAATTAAAACAAGTGGAAGAATAATTGTTTGGAGACATGGGTCGTCAGTGTTGCATTTATAAATGTGCCGCAATGAAGATTTTGTTTCCATTTCCCTGCTATGAGAGCGTGTGGATGACATGTGTGGATTACAGTGGTCTGCTAATATGTTTGTAAGGAACATTTTTTTACCCGAGAGCTTTTCATATCTGGAAATGGTGAAATCTGGATTTACCACTCCTCTTCCTTTGAAAAAAAGTCAGTCGTGTAGGATTTTCGCCACATTTTGTGACAGTATAGTCTGTATACACATGGCTGTTTGCCACTATTCTCTGCACCTACCGAGTCTCTGCATCTACCAAGAAATGCAGAGTTTTTTTTCTCCCACACGGCATGCGGTATAAAAAATTCCATAAAAACAACACCCTTCCAGCAGTTCCTCACATCCAATATCTCGTTTTTCACAAAATGCATGCATGAAATGTTCCTGAATGAAAGTGAAAATTCCAAACTGCAGTCAAAGTCGACAAATTAAGAATGAAACACCCGAAATTACATGAAACTCCAGAGTAAATGTGGATAGCGTGGTGACGCAATGACGTTAAACATATGTGTTATAACATGTAAAACTGCATCATTAAAGGAACATTTAAAACGCAACTCATGTAAACACCTTAATCATATTATTGTCTTATTCAGATTAAGGCAAATAATTTGATTACTGATGTCCATGTAAAAGTAGTCACTGTTTATCTTCCTTGCGTCCGTGTTTGTGTTGCCGCTGTGAAAATCAGTGCGTGCATGTACTGAAACTCCCCTTTTCATGCAAACCCTTCCCTCTTTCGCCACTCGACACTCCCACCTAAACAAAGCTGGACTCACCCACTTTCCTGATTTTTTTCAAACTAAAGGTGTGAAAACACCCAGCTGAGACAAGGGGGTTCATGGCCGTTTAATATGCATATTAGATTTAAATATTAATGTACATAGCACATAAAATGAGAATGAAAAAATATATAATATACCACTGAAACTGATTCAAAGTATTCATGAATAATAGAATATAAATAATAATAAAAGTCTACAAATAGTGATTATTATACCCTCTATGTCTGTAGGATCCAGGCCGAGAGGCTGAAACTTCTGCTTCCATAGAGCCATTCCTTTGACCTCGCTCAGGTGATAGAGCAGCGCCTCAGAGCCACTGTGGGAACAGCAAACACTGATCATGCTGATCGCTAACACTCTCTATCAGGTGAACAATACCCACCTCTGCAAGTGACTGATAACAAGTTTCTGAATGCTGGAATAGGAAGAATCAATTGACTGACCCAGCATCTTCAAGCCCTGAGTGGTCAAACAACAAAAAGTGTAGTTATAATGAATTATGTCTGTAATAATTGCTGAGGTAATGAAATCAGGCATGTAACTAGCACAATAAAGCTGAGTGCAGGTAGATTTACCTTGACTGTGAGCTGATTCATGAGAAGAGCCTGAAGTTCAGGGCTAAAAAAAGAAACAGGAAACTGGATTTATACAGATCTAAAAAGAAATTTATTATATTTAATCTACTGGTTTGATTATGATAAGGAACAGTCAAAAAATAATAATATTATCAACACATCATCAGATATACTTGTTTGCATTCAGGTTAAAGATCTATAAGTCACCTGCACTTTTTTAACCCTAAGGTTTTCTTGTTCAATTAGATCCAAGGTTATGGGGTGATAAAACAATTTTCGCATATCTCCCTGCTAGTGACAGCCTTTGGATGATGGTTGTAGATGAATGTATTGTAGACATTGTGCCCTCTGTTGGTCACTTAGAGCAAACACAAGCATGAAAAGATTGACTCTAGAATTCTGTGAAAACAAAGTGGCACTTCTCAACCTTTCTGATTTGAAGGCATCCCATTGAAACATATATTTATATTTCAATCAAAGACAAGATGTGCCATTTTGCTCTCCACATTAAAGGGATAGTTCACCCCAAAATGAAAATTATGTCATCATTTGTTCATCTTCCACATGTTCCAAAACTGTTTAATTTATTTCTTCTGTTGAACACAAAAGTAGATGTTTTGAAAACTGTGGGAAAGAGCATATTTGTTCCTACTGTGGATGCCAATGACTGCAGGACTCCAACATTCTTTAGAATATATTAGGCTGTGTTTAACAAAAGAAAGAATTTCATAAAAGTTTAGAAACACTTGAGTGTGAGGAAATGCTGAGGAAATGTTTATATTCGGGTGAACTATCACTTCAAATTACATAAAAAGGTGATTTCATATAGAGTTGAAAAAAAAATTATTAGCCCTCCTGTTAATTTTAAAATCATAAAAAGAAAAAGATTTTTTCTAAACATTATATTTTAATGACTAAATTCTTATAACTAATATATTTTGTCTTTGCCGTGATGACAGCACATAATATTTTACTAGGTATTTTGCAAGATACTGTTATTCAGCTTTTTCCCAGAGATAGGTTGCAGCTGAAAGGGCATCCGCTGCGTCAAACATATGCTGGATAAGTTGGCGGTTTGTTCTGCTGTGGCGACCCCAGATTAATAAAGGGACTAAGCCGAAAAGAAAATGAATGAATGAATGAATGAATGGTATTCAGCTTAAAGTGAGGCTTAAATAAGTTAATTGGGTTAACTATCAAGTTAATTAGGCAAGTTATTGGATAACTGTGGTTTGTTCTGTAGCCAATAGAAACAAATATTTCTTAAGGGGGCTAATAATATTGACCTTAAAAATCATAAAAAAAAACTGCTTTTATTCCTGCTAAACTAAAATAAATATCCAGAAGAAATTTTTTTATAGGAAATACTGTAAAAAATTCCTTGCTCTGTTAAACATAACTTGGGAAATAATTGAAAAAGAATAAAAATTTCACAGAAGGGCTAATCATTTTGCTCTCAATTGTACATAGAAAAAATCTTAAATGTATTTGAAGTGTCTACTTTAATATACTGTAATACATTTTATTTGAACTATATCATTTAAAAATTATCTTTTAAAAGTGTATCAAATATTCAGATTTTCCAAATGTACTATATATATATGTGTGTATATGTATGTATGTATATATATATATATATATATATATATATGTGTATATATATATATATATATATATATATATATATATATATATATATATATATATATATATATATGTGTATATGTATGTGTGTATATATATATATATATATACATATATATATATATGTGTATATGTATGTGTGTGTATATATATATATATATATATATATATATATATATATATATGTGTATATGTATGTATGTATGTATATATATATATATATATATATATATTTTTATATATATATATATATATATATATATATATATATATATTAGTGGTGGGCCGTTATCGGCGTTAACGTGCTGCCTTAACGCGAGATTCTTATCGGGCGATAAAAAAAATAACGCCGTTAATCTATCCTCAAAGTAGGGATGGGAGCTGGGTCTATTCTACACAAGCTATGATGACTTTCACCTTGATATTTTAGCGCGGATGTATACCTGTCCGAATTGTACTATAGGTGGCGAGAACGAGTCTTCGAACCTGTGTGTATTCCTACTGTGAAATTACCACATCAGACGTGATAACATGGATACAGTTCACTAGAGTAAATCTGATTAATGTTAGCTCCACATCTAGCTATCGGGCACTTGTAGAGTTTATGTGTTCGAGTAAAACATATACAAATAAAATGGACCGGGTGCTTTTTAAAATGAATGACGGTGAATGAAAGTCAAATTGGTGAGCCATCTGACAAAAAAAAGTGCCCTTCTGAATCAAATCAGCAGGATGCCCTTCTGGATCTTTCACTTACTTTGAAGACACTACTGACTACGTTTATATGGACATCTGTAATCTAGTTATTTGGCTTAATAGACAATAATATAATTAGGGTGTTTACGTGAAGTGCTTTCATGTAAGAGTTTCCTATAATTTTGGGTGACTTTAACTGCAGTTCGGCAGTTTCACCTTCATTCATGAACATTCAATCATTCATGCCCCCGTGACAAACTGGGTTATTAGATGCAAATAAGGAGTAAAGACTGGTGGGAGTGTTGTGAAATGTAATAACGCACACCAAATGGAAACAAAAAAACTTCCGCATTTCGTGATATGTGTGTGTGTGGTCCTTTACTGACAGTCGCGTGTGTGGATCTTGTCAGAAAATATGGCGAAAAGTCTTACATGACAGTAATAGTTTGATTGCGGTGTTTACTTCAATAATTCCACTAATAAATGCATACTCCACGTCTTAATTCCATTTATGTTTAGTTCAGTTATGACTTTAGTCAGATTAAGGTCATCAAAAATCGCTGTTTCAAGCTTATGTAGGCCTACAGTTTAAAATTCATGTTTAGTAAACACAAGTACATCTTATTGAACATAACTTATTTTCATCACCAATTATCATAGTAGAACAGTTTCTCAAGCAGTTTGTGATGCATTTTGGAAACAGGAGATGAGCCTCTGGTCTAATGCACCACCTGGCTTGAGAAACCCATTCTCATAGACTTACCTTTAGTCATTATCTGGGTAGCACACATATTCTGAATGCCTTCGGCAAAAGTCAAATGAGCCATTTTAATCTAGATTAATTCCAAGATTACAGTGAGATTAATCTAGATTTAAAAAATTAATCTATGCCCACCTATAATATATATATACACACACACAAACATATTTTGTGTGAAATACAAAATCAATAAGCAAACAGCATAAACAAAAATGTAAAATGTGTTACACAAAATATTCTTAAGCAGTATACTGTAATTATGATCATTAAGATACAAAATGTGCTCTTCAAAAATCTAATATAAATTGTTTACCTTGCATGGCCCCATAACAGTAGCTCCAAAAACTCATCCTGAACCTGAGTGCTTGTATTTTTTTCCTGTAAAACAACACTGCAATTCATCAACTGCTCTAAAAGGGTTAATAAACAAATCAAAGCCAGTTAGGACAGCTTCAGTGGATCACAGTCTATTATTGCAATTATGAACTGTGGTTTAAATGCCTAATGAATGCCAGTGGTGTCTTATAACTAGGGCCAGACAGAATCTGCGGACATTTTTTGCTATGTCTGCTGACAATTTTGTAAAAAACTCTGTGTGGGCCTACTTATAACTGCTTGTTTGCTTTTAACTGACCTGGACAAACTTAGTGAGGCGGAGGTCCATCTGCATAAGAATTTCCTCCCATGCTTCACACATGCAGGTGAGAGAGACACGCAGATACTAAAAAGATAAAAGAGAATGAAACATACTATTTGCGCAAGAACAGAGAAGTATAAGAAGACAGTCACCTGGAGCAGTGTTGAGATGTGTGTGAACTTGCGTGCCATCTTGGTCAGTTCGGGCAGACATGAAGACAGCAGCCCAGTGTCCAGCTACAACACAATCAATCACAGTATTTGCTGTTCTAGTACTTAACAATTAACAATTATAGAGCAGGTAATAACCATCAATATGTAGGCCTGTCACAATTATCAATATATTGACTTAACGTACAACACATGGATGTGACCTCAATCATTTTTGGTGATGCAATATATATCTCCCATACGTAAAACCAATTCTAGCAACATTTTAGCTGATTGTGCAACATCTCCATCTCTATTGGAGGTGTCAGTATGATTTAAAAAACACTATAGTACTTACTATAAATTACTTTAGTATATTTTCATGTGGGTGTCGGACAAATGAAAATAGATCTGGTAGCAGATATCGCAGCCTCTGTTACTTTTTTTTAGCTTGGACTTTTTTGTTAACATTTATTATTACTTATTTGTTTACGATATATCTGTTTTCACATTTTGATTCCAATGTCTAATTATTAAATTGTTAAAATGACTATAATTAAATGAAATATTCATAAGAATAAAATATGATTTGTTCTTTGGAGGCGTGTGCTTGCATTGTGATGATATTGTATTGTCATTCTGGCATTAAATAATGAGTGGCATAAAATGGTCTTAAAATGACAATAATATCGTTTATCGCAATATATCGTACAACAAGAAAATAGATATCATTACAGGCCTAATAATATAGTATATATTAATTATACATTTTATTTGTAAAAATAAATATATAATATTTATATGGGTTGTATAAATATTATACATTTTGTATATGGGTCAATGAGCTTTTGATGTAAAAATATGATTTTGATTTTATATACACAGAGAAAATATTAAATGTAAAGTGTCTACAATAATGTTTTTAATAACAAAACAAAACAGTATATACACCGTTAATGTCAGAATTATTAGCCCTCCTTTGAATTATTTTTTCTTTTTTAAATATTTTCCCAATGATGTTTAACAGAGCAAGGAAATTCTCATAGTATGTCTGATAATGTTAAGTTAAGTCTTATTTGTTTTATTTCGGCTAGAATAAAAGCAGTTTTTAATTTTTTAAAAACCATTTGAAGGTCAAAATTATTAGCCCCTTTAAGCTATTAATTGTTATACAATAGCTTGCCTAATTACCCTAACCTGCCTAGTTAACCTAATTTACCTAGTTAAGCCTTTAAATGTCACAGCTGTATAGAAGTGACTTGAAAAATATCTAGTCAAATATTATTTACTGTCATCATGGCAAAGATAAAATAAATCAGTTATTAGAAATAAGTTATTAAAACTATTTTGTTTAGAAATGTGTCAAAAAATCTTCTCTCCATTAAACAGAAATTGGAGAAAAAAAATAAACAAACAGGGGGCTAATAATTCAGGGGGGCTAATAATTCTGACTTCAACTGTATACATTAAAATAAAAGCATTCACCTGTATGTAACGTATCTCAGGGTTGTCGTCTGTGGATCTAATCTCTGTAATAACAGAGAGAGACTTGAGGTCACTTGACAGTCCAAGACTACGGCACGTCCCTAAGATCTGAGAAAAGAGAAACATAAAAATAAATGATGTAATATTTACTACATCAACTTGTTTGCATAACTATCTAGATTGAAAATACTGATTCAATGTACAGCTAGTTATAAACACTATACCCTACAGAAACATGTTTTCACTACTGGATTAAAGAAATCCATGTATTTGCTATTTTTCAATTTAATTTGAATTTCTTTATATGCCATTTGATTTCACACAATTTAAGCTTTTACCTTATAATTCTGAGAAAAAAAATCAGAATTACAAATTAAATTAAAAACAAATTAAACTTGCAAAATAAAGATGTTAAAATTCAGGCTTTTCCCCCTCAGCATTCTGACTTATGTTCTTTCAGAAATGCAAGCTATAGACTCACAATTCTTAAAAACATTTAAGTTAGCATTTCTAGAAAAAACAGAATTGTTTTTGATAATTTATTTTTTAAATAACCTAACTTTTACCACTTAGTTATTATGTTTAACACTAAGAACAAATGTAAACATAAGAAATTGGAAAAAAAAAAACAAAAAAAAAAAACATGTTTGAGTTTTTATTTATAACTTACTCCACTTAGCGTTGCAATCTTATACAGGCCATAAGCATACAACTCAACAAATCCAGATGGTCCTCCAACAACCAGGATATTGAGTCTGCAAAACAAAGCATCAACGATCACAACATCAGCAAACTCCAAAGCCTATAACCATTTAGCTTAAATACATGCAAAACTGACCTGACTTCCCCTAAAAGGTTTGTGACTTCTTCTGATTTTTCTTCACTGTGAGGAAGAAAACGTCACATAAGAAAAAAACAGAGCACACACACACACACACACACACACAGTCACATTAGCACACGCAACATGCAGATGACAATTTCAAAATAAAAGTAAATAAATAAAAAGTATGCTAAAGAAAAGGCAAATAATCAGCATTTAAGCACATAAAGTGTCTTCTTACCTAAATATCTTTGATGTGGTGCTGTAGCTGAACACAAACACGGCACAAAGAAAAATGGAAAAGCCATAAAAAACATTTGAAAATATAAAAAAAAACAAATGAGTGACCCAAGCATTTCTCATTCAGCCCTCTGGTCGACAAATCTTTCCCTTAGAGTCTCACCTTTTAGGTAAAGTGGGTAACTTTGGAAGAAAACGGCTGGACTCATCCTCAGACTCGCTGAATGAGGTCAATGTGCTAGAGGAAAATATAAAACCAAATAAACATTGGAATCAATGCAGAAAGAAAACAGTACCATGTCAAAAGTCCCACCTGCTGTCATCTTGCACCTCCATCCAGTGCATGCAGGATGCTGGATATTCCACGGGGAACAGGTGGAGGATTTCAGCCTTTTCTGCATCACACAAGACCACCTGCTTCGTGTCGCCCACGCTGAACGCTAGAACTGCACACAAGGATCCAATGTGGATAATCATATAACATGACATTGAGGTAAAGTTGGTTTTACATTCATAAATTCATTTATTCAACAGTGACAACTTGTGACGTGGTCCCTATATCGCCTAGCATGCGACTTTGAATATTCAGTCTGAAATCAACAAATTTAAATGAAATTGAAAACAACATTAGCACTATTTATTTGACTGTGAACAATGTTTTACTTTGATAGTCATTGACTGCTAATATGGATTTGCCTATTTAGAATTTGCAATGAATACCTTTCGAAAATTATATTATTAAGGTGAAAGTACAAATTTGCGAATATAAAACCAACTTTACCTCAATTAACATGACAATGGTAGCTTATATAAATCAGAATGTAGATAATTTTTTCTTTTACAAAAGCAGTTCAATATTTTTTTTATTTGTGTTTAACAAGACCATACATAGTAGTATACAATACAACAGAGAAAAATTACAGACTGTCTTATTTTTCTTATTTTCCAACTATCCTCTCAAAATAAAATGTATGAAATAAAAACAAGCATATCCTTTGAGAGAAAAAAATACAAATATTTAAAAAAAATGTTTTTGATTTATTAAAAAAATTTATTAAAAAAAAATTATAATAATTAAGCAAGTTTACAATAAAAGAGTAAAATTTTTTTAAAAAGTTTGCGTTAAGCAGTCAATATTTCCTCTTTTCAGTTATTTACTGCGTATTAGAGCTGATATCAACAGGGTAAGTTTTTAAAATAGTCTAAAACAGGGTTCCAAGTCTTGTAAAAACATTTGAGACATCCTGCATGTAAGCATCTTAACTTCTTAAGAATTTGTTTTATGCAGCTAAAGATTTCTCAGATCCAAATGTCATGTGATGGAGGAAGTACCTGTTTCCATTTGATAAGAATGGCTAGTCTAGCTAAAAGAGTAGAAAAGGCAATAACCTGACGAGATGCAACAGTCAAGTCAACTCTCTCTGAAATACCGCAGTTCAATATTTTTTAAAGTTGTTTTTTTATTTGTCATATCTGTAACTGATTCAGCAGCAGAATATTTTTGACAAGAACATTTATTAGTAACAATAAACAATAACACAAATAACAGAAAAATTTAATAACACTGCTAAAATATTTGTAAAATGTAACAGAAATTAGCAATATAAAAAAAGCGTCAAATTTGTGTGACACTTAGGACCTGAACATAGTGTGCCACAAACTAGTGTGTTCATAATTAAGACAACACATTAAATACATTTTAATACAATTTTACAACTATTACAGCTATTAAAAATGTATTCCTTCCCTATGTTTATATGTTCTTTTTATAATTTGAAAAGTAGTTTAACTCTCTTTCAGTTAACATTTATTACAAGTAACGTGTGTGTTTTACTTTTATGATTTTCATTAACCATTATAACCCTAATGTGTCCACTGTAATAAGCCACTGAAATATTATCAGTTTACCTTTCCCATCGGGTCTCCAGGCCAGTGATGTGATCTCTTTTCCTGTGTTCTCATTAGGAGGTAAACTCCACACCCGATGAAAGTTGGCAAGCCGATGCAGAAGAAGCTGTAATGACAGAAGAGTCCAATGAAGCCAAGTGACAATGACCTACTGAGAATAACAATGAGCTCTAACTGAAGACAGGTATGTGTGTGTATGATTGAGGTAAAGTAGCTTTATATATTCGCACATTCGTTCATTTTAACCATAGTCCCTATAATGTTTACCATACTAATTTCAGCATTCGGTCTGAAATCACATATCTGCATAACTTCAAAACAACATTAGCACTGTTTATTTGACTCTGAGTCTAAACAATGTTGTACTTTGACAGTCATTGGATGCTAATATGATTATGATTGGATGATACGCTAATATGACAATATTATTTCGAATTTGCAAAGAATACTTTCCTGAAATTATATAATTAAGAAGGAAGGTAAATGTGTGACTATAAAGCCAACTTTACCTCAAAGTGTGTAACAGTTATGAATGTCTACAAAAGACCAACCTCTCCTGTAGTGTTGGCCAAAGCGATCAGATCTCTTTTAGGACACCAGGCCATGTACAGAATGGGGTTGGGGAGCTGTTTCTCCCCAACCTGCCGAAACGCAGGCATTGCTGAACCCTGGTGAATGGAAAAAACAGTCTATTAGTAAGTTACCATAAAACAGACAGCATCAATACTGTTCACTCATGACTCCTGCTGTCATCTGCTGCTGCTGGACATCTTTAACAGTAGTTATATTAAACGCAGATTAATCTACAGTAAACTGAAACCCTTCGGGCATTAAAAGGCTAAATAAATAAACAAAATGTTAACTTAAGTGGCTGCTAACCCTGTAATGCTGCGCAACATTAGCCTAATATTAAGACTTCACTTACTTACTAAACAAATGACGGATGAAAATAAACTCCACAATCCAATTCGTCGTTTGGAGAAACCAATTTATTGCATCAAAATATTCTCATTTGTACTGTAAAAAGATTGATATTCAGAAAACTCCTCATAGTGTGTGGCAGTACGGCATGATTCTGACCCGCCAATGAAATTGTGACTACGGAAAGCGCAATATGCCAAGTGCATTTTAAAAACGCGAAATTACTTTTCTACCAGAAAAAAAAGGTAAATATGACGAAATCTCTCAACCCGTTTGATTTGGTTTAATCGCAAAATTATTGTTTTGCTTCGGAGATAGTTTTTTATAACTACCGAGATTTTCAAAGAAAATATTATTCTTAAGAAAGCAAATGTTTTTAAGATATATTTTTGGTCAGGCACGTTTGGTCAGTTGACATTTAGAAAATAACCCACTTAAAATACGGTTCTGTAACAATTTTGTTTACCAAGTACACACACAATGACAGACGGTTCATTTTATACCTTAGAATCATTTGCAGAACATGATAGATATTCAGAATTAAAATGAATTATAAATCCTAATAACATGTGATGAAAATTATGATGGTGTGGTAGACATTTTGGACTAAAAAATGTAATCTGACAAAAAGACTGGGAATGACTAGTAGCAAAATTATTACGCTTTACTTTTTATGTTTAAAAAAACACATTATATAAAGTATTAACTAATGCAGTTTGGTTGTTTTCTGGCTAAACTAGTAGGCCCAATAAACCCTTGAACAATAAGGTTATCAGGCAAAATTACAGGTGCAAATTGCTAAGGTTAACCCAATTTGCGTTGCGTTGTATTGACACATCATTACTGAAACAGGTTTAATCCTGATTGGGAGAATATGTGGAAAGTCTTAAACAAGATTAAAAATGGAGGGGAAAGGTGTTTTATTTTTGCATTTAGAACCGTTCCTTTATTATCATTTAATTTTATTAATGGGTTACCATTCTGATGATTATGCTTGAAACTTGTGTTTTTGAATGTACAAAAGTCAGTCATTTTTGTTGTCAAATGCAGATTGTATATACACAGAATACTTATAAGACATAGTACTCATTAACAGTAGTATAAAATTAAATAAACCAAACATGCATGCAAAATATTCTGCTTATTGTGCACAATACTATACTTTTGTAATGAAGAAAGAAGTTATTATCCTAGATATTTTACATGAATATGCACAATATTATGTTGCTTCTTTAATCCAAATGCAGTAAGGAATTTAGGTAAATGTTGTTGTTTTTTTATGTGGTTTTATGTACTTTATTTAACCAAACAAACATAAAAAAGTTTAACTTTACCCAACATTACAGTATTATGTTTTCATGAAATATTTTTTTATTAATTTCATTAGGATAATTTTCAGTGCCAAACAGTCCTACAGCATTTCAGAATACTGAGACTGTATCAAATAAATAAAATCCTTCATTCACTGATTCTGCTCACTGAGAGACTGGACTCATTCTCTGAATCAGCCAGTGGTCTGTAAGCTTACACTATGACAGACCTCCAAGTAACAGATCTCCTTTCTGTCATTGAGACCAGCTGTAATCAGTGCATGATTGTTGAGAAACAAGAATAGCTCTTTGCTGTCAGTGTTTATGAAGTGAATGTGATAAGTATCCTGAAATAGACAGCTACTGCCCCACTCACGATCAGCATCTGTGTTTCGTCTTAAACACCTCTCTGAAACCAGAGTTAAAGAGTTAAGTTTCACTGTATTCACTCTCATTTAAACCTGTATGAATTACTTTCACCCTTGAAACAATTAGAAAAATCACAAATAATGTCCTGGTTGCTGTTTTAAACCGGAGCTTACATCTTTTATTAACACCATTCGCACTTGGCAGGTTTAGATTTGCCATCTGAATCCTGAGGACCAAACAAGCTTCGGTAGACTTTGATTGAAATTTAAACATACTGTAGAATGCACCACAGACCTATACAAACCCAAAACAAGACATGATGTCACAACAGAATGCAAACATACCTGTTCTCTTCTTGCCATAGTTGCAATGTAAGCTGATAAAATATCATTACATGTTTGCACATACAACAAGCACATTTAACCCAGCATCGTTTTGGATGTTCAGTAAGTCCTGTTGAAAAACTATACATCATATAAGCTGTTTGTTTTTGTTTTGTAGCTTTAGACTCAGCCTTTACAGTGGAAACAGCCAACCAGGACCAAAGGTATTATCTTTTTGGGTCAGGACATTTACACTAGCACTTTTTAACACTTGCTTTTTTAACTTCTGATTTTGGTTTGTTTGATAATGCGAACGCTGTTTTCTGAACTCACATCAGAGTTCACCCAAGGGTGGTCTGGGATATCATTCAGTGAACTGCAATATGATTCACTTCTGATGTAATTAATCAAAGAAGTGAGCTGCTATTGATGACATATGAACTGGTCATACTGTGTATTTATGTGTTTACTCTATCGCATTTCTGAGAAGCATGATTTTGACATGCTTTTTGACTCTTTTAAATATTTCCAGTCAACGCATACAACTTAAATTTCCATGTTAGTCAGCCAGAGAGTGAGACAAATCCATAGCTAATAACTAATCTTGCTATATCATCAAATATAGACAGTAAGTGATGGTAATAGTCTAGCAATGCACATAGCTTCTAAGCTTACCTTGTGGCAGGGCGTTACAGTTTGTTGTGTCCTCATTCCTATATAAAGTACTCTTTTAATGGCAGGGTGTTTTAATGCGGCTGAGCTATTGATATGAGGTTAAATTAAGGTCTTTGATGACTGATACACGTTGGTTCTAAAAGTATCATGTCTAGGTCTATAAATGATCATTTTATTCAGATTATTTAAACTAAAATGGCATGAAAAATTTGCAAAGTAAAATTTAAGTAATGAAGCAGAATGGTGTTACAACATAAACAGTGCATCCTTAAAGGGACAGTTCACCAAAAACTCAAAATTCTGCAGTTGTTTTAAAAGTTTTTCTTCTTTCTTTTGCTGAAAACAAACTTACTATGGATGTCAATGGTTACCGGTTTTCAACATTTTTTTATATTAAGATTTGGAACCTTTGTGGGTGAGCAAATGATGAGTAAATCTTTATTTTTGGGTCAACTACCCCTTTAATAAATGGACAAAAACAGACATAATAAGTTAAGAGGATCCACTAGACCAGGGGTGCTCAACCCTATTCCTGGCGATCGACCTTCCTGCAGTTTTCAGTTGCAGCCCTTATCAAACACACCTGCCTGTAATTATCAAGTGCTCCTCACGTTCTAAATAATTGGTTCAGGTGTGTTTGATTAGGGTTGGAGCTGAAATCAGCTGGAAGGTCGATCGCCAGGAACAGGGTTGAGCACCCCTGCACTAGACCATGGGTGTTCAAACTCGGTCCTGGAGGGCCGGTGTCCTGCTGAGTTTAGCTCCAACTTGCTTCAACACACCTGCCAGGAAGTTTCTAGTATACCTAGTAAGAGCTTGATTAGCTGGTTCAGGTGTGTTTGATTAGGGTTAAAGCTAAACTCTCCAGGATACCAGGGGGGTATTCCAGAAAGCTGGGTTAATTTACCATCTGCTAAACCCTGAACTCTCGGTAGATTAACCCAAAACCTGCTTACCGTGAGTATGTCGGTTCCAAAACAGCTGATGAGAGTTAGTTCAATCAACCTCCTGAAGATAACCGCGGGTTAATGCGCGCGCACGGCACATACCTGAAGGCATTTTCAGTAGATCGCCGAATTCACGAGTCACCATAGAAAGTCACTGTGAGAAAAAAGGGCAACGCACTTTACAGAGGGGGAGTTGGAGGTTTTAATGCTGGCGTACGGGGAATTAAGGCCGATTATAAAGAAAAAGCAATACACATCTGCATCAACAAAGGAAATAAATATAAGATAATAAATAGATAAAAAATAATAATGATAAGAGAAAATTCATTAGTTTAATAAATGACACATGCCACCCTCCCTTTATTGTAATGACAAATTAAATGTAGGATAACTTTAACATCCTTTTTGTGTATGTTGTGTAACCATTCATGCATTTAATTGTCCTGCCATTAATTTCTTAAGGCCACAATAATAATGTGTATTGACTATAAGGCTTACAGAAATTGCTATTCTTCTGGAGCTAGAATAACTCTGTCCAAAGTCAAAATTAAACACAGACACATTCTTTTAAAAGGTAATATTTGATTACTGGAGCTGTATTAAACACTCTAGAATATTCTTTCTGTCTTGTAGCTAACAGAAAGGAGGCTGAGGAGAAGTGGTTATTTTATTTGACCTTAAACCACACAATCTGTCACAGTTGTAAGTGATTGTTGTCAGGTAAATAGATTCTTTGTATGTTTTTTGTTTTGGATGCAGACGAAGTTCCTTCTGCCTTAACTAACAAACAGTGTAAGAATTTGTCTGCACTTTTCCATATTTGAATTTCACTATTGTATCACAAAACAATCTGTTATTTATTTTATTTCTAAAGTAGCTGCATAAGGTCCATCTTTAAAGACAAATAAAGTCACATGAGCATCACCTTAAAGTGAGAAATGTACAGGAAAAAAATGTTACATGTTGAAAGGTGTGTGTGTATAAAGCAATGTAAAAATCATTTTTCATTTTAAAATTCATTTTATTTCAGGAAATAAAGAAATGAACAGTGCTTCAGGCCAAACTATTTAATTAATTTGACAGATCATTTCTCTTAGAACTCTTCCATCTCATTGGTCTGCTTGGGTCACTGAGGGTTCCTCTGGGTCAGGCTGAGTGCAGGGTAGGGTGTCATCATATACAAAAAGTGTATCCTCTGTCCTCCAGCAAGTAACCAATGTAGTGCCCAGTAATGATTGAGGTGTATAATACAAATATAGTAAATAAAAAATAAAAAACATTGTGTAAATCAAATGTATCCTGTTGTAATGTGTGTCATAATGAAGACTCCCTGAAAATTCTGGTATCATGTATAGACCCTGGACATTTAGCCTCAACCTAGTGATGAGGTGGGGTCATCACATATGAACTATTGTTAGTGGAAGCAGTAATGAGTTTAATAGTTGTAACACCAACAGATTAAGGACAGAAAATTAAGTTGTTAATATTAAAAATGTTAAAAATGTTTCATATTATCAGTGTCCTTTATTGACTGATGGAAAGAGGCTGCAATTAATGCACCCAATAACATTTGGAAACCCTGAAAAAAATGATATTAAAAAAATGTATCAAGGGTGCGTGTGTGCTGTGTGAATAGATGTATACATATGAACGACTACATCTTTAAATATGGATATATTTTCATAGAAAAGACAAAGCTGCCACTTCTTATAATATTATATATAGGCTTCAGAAAAAAAAGTGAGGGGTGCAGAGAGAGAGAGGAAGAGAAAAAAAATCTCTATGTGAGATTCGAACTCACTCTGCTGTGAGCACCGATGTACTTTAGGAGCGCACTGACCACTACACTATTGCCGCGCTCTAACACATTTGAGTAATGATACTCAGTACTTTATGGCTGATGAACTGTACAAAAGTGTATAAAATAGTTCAGTGCTGGGCATACTGTACAGATGGACGCGCTATTGCCACATTGTACAGTAAAATACCCTGACGCAAAAAACAAAGAGCTGCACTGAGCGGTATGTTAACCATGGTAAGCGCAGATCTGCGTAGCGATTTGTCACGTTTGATTTGAAAAGGTTTGTTAAATACAGTAATGATTCTTTCGAAAAACGACAACGCTCATTCAAATATTAATTTGGTTATGAAAAGAACTATGCACTTATAACCCTCTCACGATGAAAAAACTGTATATCTGTGCTTCTACGTCCATCAAAATTTTCATCTAAAGAGCCCGCAATGCTCAGAAAACTCTCTGAAACAGACAAACTCTGGAACATAACCTGCTACCGAGCAGGTTATCTTCAGAGAGTAAGTTGCTATGACTACTTACCATACCCCAGAAGTTACCTCCGATTTTGGAACCAAATCTGAGGTTATCCACTTACTTACTCTCAAACTTACCCGGGTATGTCACATAACCTGGTTTCTGGAATACCCCCCAGGCCTCCAGGACCGAGTTTGGACACCACTACACTCGACCATACCTGTTTGACTTTCATTTTTGTGTTGAACCCAAAAGAAGATATATTGAAGAATATTTGAAAGCAGTAGCCATTGACTTCCATAGTATTTTTTGTTCCTACTATGGATGTCAATAGCTGCTGGTTTCCAACATTCTTCAGAATAACTTGTTTTGTGTTCAACAGACAAAAATAAAATTTATTAGAACCACTTGAGCATGTGTAAATGGTGAACTATCCATATTATATTATACTATACCCGTTATATTTGGTATTTTACCTTTGCGCCAAGTGTCATAAGTTTGCATAGTTGTCAGACAGTGATTTGGTGGTTGTTTTGAACCAAACAGTAAAGTGTATGTCTGCAAAATACATTTACATGCCATTGTGGATATGAAAATGATGCATGTGTGTCTTTGATGTGGTGTGGGCTGAACATGGATGATACATACCCCATCTCTCTCTCTCTCTCTCTCTCTCTCTCTCTCTCTCTCTCTCTCTCTCTCTCTCTCTCTCTCTCTCTCTCTCTCTCTCTCTCTCTCTCGCCGTGTAACCTGAGCTAGGGAACAAATTTAGCAGTGCTCAGTAAGCGGTCAGGGCCCGAGACAGATGGGACAGCAGGCCACTCTGCAGCCACTCTAACCGGCTCACCTCAGAGCACTCGGCAAAACAAGACAAAAGAAAAACAGGACGGAAAAAAGACCCACAGCTTCTTGACGAAAGGAGCATCTTCTCTAATTCTCTGGGATAAAGAACTTCAGGAAAACTGGAACCTTCCGACAGGGATCAACATTTGCAGAAATTGACTTAAGGTAAACTTCTAGTTTACTTTTTATTTATATACTTTAATTGAATTTTTGCTTAGTGTGTGATTAGAAAATCCCATATAAGTCATTTGATTCTACTTCTACAAACTGTATTTAGGCTCAAATACTTCTTAGGCTCAGAACAGATCTCAAATGAGAACTGATGATAATCTGCATTATTTATTTATATATTCAATTTGCCATTTCGTTAAATTTCATCCAGCACCAGTGCATTTACTAGCAACTCAGATGAAGTTCATTCACCTTGCCTTGGAAATGGAAAATCAAGCATGACAGTCTCGGCTTTGACAATTGTTTGGCTTGTCACATTAATATTCCGCTATCTATAATTCATTGATCCACACTAAAGATGGCATAATTTCCACATGAATAATATAGAAGCAGCGCGTGTGTGCGTGCTTATATATATAAAAAAGGACTCTTGGAGGGGAGGTGGTTGCTGCTGTGAAATGCAGCCCTTGAGGATTAAAAATAACAACAGCTGGCCTTCAGGACGCCATGACGGGGAGAAAGTCACACTGTCACGTCTCTTCATATATACACATGCCCACACACCTTTACATGCAACACCTGTCTCTTAACATAAACATTGTGTGAACAAAGTCGGCTATAACAAAACCTGCAGAGACGTCAATTAATAGGCCATAAATAATAAATACACATGTACAAACAAGCGTCTACCGTGGAAATGTAGTTTAAGTAAAGTTAGCAGGAACACATTAACGTGTTTCAGACATGAGCATGGAGTGTTCACACACACTAGCCAGTTCTTCTGCACGTAGGCAGAGATGTTGGTTGAAGGGCTTCACTTTGCTCAGTGTCTCTTATTAATGTTTCACCAATGTGCGGTATGTCCGACCAAACACTTTCCCTGAATTATGGCGGAGGATCCCCTCCACGGGTTATTGAGGATGCAATTACTCACTGTCAGATTCGAAGGTGTTTTTCTGCAAAACTCAAATTCACTGTAGGGTCATGAAAAAGATATTTTATTTGTGGGTCAGATGTAATAACTACTTGAAAGTGAAGTATAAAATATATCCCACAGGCTTTCTCGTTTTAAGTATACCTGTTGTTTGATATTCTGTCTATTAGGATCCAATTTCTGGTAAAGTGGCAACATACAGTAGGTATATCCTTCGTTCTGATATAACTCACAATGTGTGCATTTGGTGAGGTTGGATAAAAAAAGAAGTGTGTTGTAAAGTGGTAAGAAATGTTATTATTTTCCAACATGAAAAAGTACTATAGTAAATATTATAGTGTTTTTGAACTATACTCTAGTAAAATGTATTATACTGTATATTTTACAGTATTTACAACACTTTGTTAATGAATGCTGCAGCATATTGTACTATTAACTGAAATGAACTGATATAGAACTGTAATAAATACTGTAGTATATTTTAGTTTATACTACAGCAATCTGTGGCTTCATTCATTTAATTTCTTTTTGGCTTAGTCCCTTTATTAATCAGGGGTCGCCACAGCGAAACGAACCGCCAACTTATCAAGCATGTTTCTATTTACGCAGCGGATGCAACCCAGTACTGGGAAACACTCACACACTCTCATTTACACACTCATACACTATAGCCATTTTAGTTTATTCAATTCACCTATAGCACATATCTTTAGATTGTGGGGGAAACCGGAGGAAACCCACGCCAACACAGGGAGAACATACAAACTCCACACTGAAATGCCAACTGACCCAGCCGGGATTTGAATCAGCGACCTTCTTGCTGTGAGGCAACAGCGATACCCACTACGCTACTGTGTCGCCCCAGTTTTCTTATAGTATAATATATATATAGCTTATTGAGTAATTGGTGTGTGTATATCCAGTGTTGTTGTATACAACAGCAGGTATTACCACAACACATCAATTCAAGTACTTTCCTATAGCATGGCTCAAAAACACCATGGTTATTATGAATTACTATAGTGTTTTTTATGTGGGTACTTCGTGTTTTTATTCACCCTATAGCTTTACTGAGTCTATACAGATAAACAAGCTTAACCAATGTTATTAGAATAAATGCTTTCTGTTTTAATTTATTATTTTTTTTTTTAATAATTCTTTAATAATCTGGGGTCACCACAGCGGAATGAACCGCCAACTTATCCAGAATATGTTTTTATGCAGTGGATACCCTTCTACCTGCAACCCATCACTGGGAAACACCCATACACACTCATTCACACACATACACTATGGACAATTTTAGCTTACCCAATTCACCCGGAGGAAACCCACGCGAACACGGGGAGAACATGCAAACTCCACACAGAAATGCCAACTGACCCAGCCGAGGCTCGAACCAGTGACCTTTTGCTGTGAGGCGACAGCACTACCTACTGCACCACCGCGTCGCTCTTCTGTTTTAATATAAAAATGAATTTTATATACAGTATGTGATGGCAAAGTTCAATTCTAAGCTGCCATTACCCTTTTTAAAGACACATCTCCTTTAAGTGCTACTTAATATTACTGTGAACATCAGGACAGTTCCCCAGCATTCATTCACTATGGCCAATTTAGTTCACCCAGTTCACCTAAACTGTAAAAAATGCAGGGTTCCACACAATTCATTTATGTTGTCCCAACACAAATTGATTAAGTTAACTTAACACTTTTAACAAATTTATGTGGATTGAACATAAAAACATTACGTTGTCCCAATTAAACCTCAAGAATTGTGTTGTTTTCAGCTTATTTTAATTAAGTAGTTTGAACAAGTTCAAAAAAATATTTTTTAAATGTACACCACATGTGTCAAAGCCAGTTCCTGGAGGGCCGCAGCTCTGCACAGTTTAGTTTGAAAACACTTGATTAAACTAATTGGGTGCTTTAGGCTTGTTTGACACCTACAGATAGGTGTGTTGAAGCAGGGCTGGAACTAAACTCTGCAGGGCTCCAGGAATTGACTTTGACACCCCTGACCTACACCTATTTGGATTGCGAGGGAATCTGGAGCACCTACACAAACACGAGAAAAATCCACACAGAAAGGCCACTTGGCCCAGCCAGGACTCGAACCAGCAACCATTATACCAGCAACCTGAGCCACCATGCAGCCCCTATACAAAAAGGATTTATTTATGTATTTGCTTTATTTGCTTGTTTATTATCCAAACTTGCTATATTATTGAATATGCTTTATTCAATCTATCAGATAATAGAGATAAAAAATGTACAATGCCAGGTGCTTTTCAGAAGTCACTGGAAATACAGGTATAGATTAACGTGGGGACAGTGGCGAGTAGATGACAGACGAGTGAATAAAAGAGATAAAGGGAGCATGAGTGTTAAATAGCACTCATGCCTTGTTGGTCCTTGTGACGAGCCTTTGTTAATGCCGGACAGCTGTGCTAAAATTATGCCAGCCTGAGTCATCATACGACAAATGTCTATGATCCATCTCTTGTGTGACTGTGTTTACACTAGTGTGTGTGCATGTAACACAGAAAGAGGCAACATTTTTTCTCAATTTTTGTGTATTTATGTATTGCAGAATGCAGGACGGGAGCTGGAATGACACACTCCCCCTCTCTCTGCTGATGAATGAGGCGTGTCCTTCAGGGGGCGGGTCCTTAGATGGGGATGGGGGCGTGATTTCTGGAGCATCTCTGGATGGCGAGGTTTACATGGACTCAATAGCTGAGCTGGACAGTGGGGATGGAGACTTTCCAGAACTTTCTGCTTTTCTGAGCCAGGACGAGATCAACCTCAGTCTGGATCTGGCTCGAGAGGCCATGAGCGACGTAGATGATCCAAATGACCCAGAACCCCCCGTTCCCACAGAACATCTACCCCTTTACTCAGAAACCAAAGACCATGCTCTCCCAGATTCAGCATCTCACTCAGTTGATGCCACATCTGGTAAAGTCGTGTCCAGTCAGAGCAGGCAAAACCACCCTTGCGCTGCTTCTGAATCACCTGAAAAGTTTGTCTGCCAAAAATCCATTGCACCAGTATATAAGCAGGACCGGCCCCGGCTGATCCATGGAGGTCTGGAGCTCAATGAAAGAGCCGCATCGGCTACCGAGTTTTGCAGTCGAGCTGCTACTTTCATTGAGGAGCTCTCCTCCATCTTCAAAGGCTCCGCACGTGTGGATCCGCAAGGTGATGAAGACTCCTCCTCGCCCGACAGTGGCTATTTGTCTCCAAAGAGTCACCGGCTGGCCATGCAGCAGGCTCAGCCACCTTCATCCTCCTCCTCTTCCTCTGAGCCCCAGCAGGAATGTGTTCTGCAGGGCCAGCCTGATGTTGGGTCAGGTGAGCATCAGGGTGGAGGGGTTAGTCTGGATGGTCCCGTGGCTCCTCCACGCTTCACCCAGAAACTGAAGAGCCAGGAAGTGGCAGAGGGAAGCCCTATTAGGCTGGAGTGCCGGGTGACTGGGAACCCTCTTCCTCTAGTCAGGTATGATAAACATGGTTTATGCTACTCGTGTGATGCTAGTATCCCTCAGCAGTGGATTGTTCTGTGTTGTGAACATACATGAATTTGTGGAATATCATATATTGAAGCATTTTCTCATTAAAGGGTTAATTCACCCAAAAATCCCTCAGGGAATTGGAACTACATATCAGGGCTTGAAAATCCCTGGTATCTCTCGGGCAGGCACTCTTCAGTTTTTGGTAGCCTGAATATAAATTTAAGTAGCCCAAATAGAAAATACATTATTTATTAAATTAAAACAAAAACAAAAGCATACATATTTACAAAACATTTGTTCAATTTATGCTGCTAAAGGGATTTTAAATATAAACATGCGATTACAAAATTTTAAACTTAGCTCAGGCTATTTCTGTATTTGGATTTTTGTGTCAGTGCGATCTCTGTGTGAGTGACGAGTGTTTGTGTACTTCAGTGCCGCGCATTGATTGAAACACTGCGATATTTAAGAGGTAATTGTTTATACTGTGGCTTTTCTCAAGTAAAAACGTGGATTTATTGCTGCCGTATTACCACTTACATAATTATCCAATTTTTGAGTAAATGTAAAGGCATTGAAATATATATTTTACTCCCACTAACCCTTCAGACAGGTGGGGATAAATTTTGGGAGCCCGACTGGAAAAAGCAAAGCCCCGGAATGTCAGGCTACTGGATTTTCCGAGCTCTGGGGTAATAAATAAAAACATAGCTTTCATTTTTGGGTGATCTTCCATTTTCTGTTTTCCATAGACTTTTTAGTCTTCGTAAACGAGTTGTAAGCCAAAAAACCTATTTGAAAATTGTGGAAAAAAGACAAAGATACAAGATTGTGTGCTTGCTTGCTTTCAAGATGTCTACATCTTTCACAAAAATATTCTAACTTATTTTAATTCACATAGTAAACTAAAAGAATTGTGATATGGGGACCAAAGACCCCAAAACTGTTTATTAGAAAACACATCTGTGTCACAAAACCCACATAAAGAACCCTGGGAGCAAATGTAGCCTTCAAAATACTTAAGTCTGAAGGGCTGTTTTGAAGTGGGCAGTTTTGTGCACTTTGGTTTGGAATGACACTTCAGTATGTGACCATGATTGTTCTCACTCCTAAGTGCAATTTGGAGGTGGATTTGCACTGTTTGTAATGCATTACTAATTTGCTTGTCACAGTTCTGTGATTTGTGGAAATGCCTCTGCAAATTTTTGGGCTATATAGTATTTCTGCTATTAGTTGAGATGCAAGTTGAAGGTTCAAGCATTCATCAGAAATCAACATTGTAGCTCACAGCCGGCCTGTCTTTAAAAGGCATATTTAAAATCAATTCTTGCTTTGCGAAAAAAGATTTTTGCTTCATTGTGCCGATCTGTTGAGTTCTCCAGTCATGATGGAAAGACCCAGAAGGCTAATTTATGGTCCTTTATCCTTATAAAGTGTTTTCAGAATCGTTGTTTGCAGTTTAATTGTGTGTAATTCAAAGTTTCTCTAAGTCATGTTGACATTAATTAAACAGGCTAGCTCTTCTACAATGATTAAAACACACAAGGTGTAAACAAGAACTTCATTTTTTGGTTTATTCAACTTATGAACGAGAGAGTAAACTGTGTTGTTTACTGTGTGAGTGAGATCTTATTTTGGGCTAGCAACACTGTTTGACAATTTACTTTTGCTATGGTGCTTCAAGAATTTATTATTTTTCCTGCCAGTACTGGAAAGTTAACAAACAAACACATGCTATTTTTAGTGATATGGTTGCAGGCCTTGCTGGTGCGACGCCAAAGCCAAACTCAGTCCTCCTACAAACAACTGACTCCTTAGCGCTAGGGAATCTCCTTGCGATTAACTTTCTGGAAAGTCTTTTCGTAAAATTTCTGTTGCTAAATTTTATAATTGCGCTGGTTAATGTACAGTAGCTTCATTCACATGTTGAAAAGCTAAATTGATAATAACACTACTTGTATAACCTTATCAAAGACTCTATTTATTCAGTTTGGGTGTTCCAAAATTCATCATTATTGAGACCTGAACACAGAACAAAATCATATCATTAATTCATAAAGTGTTTATATGTGTACAGATGCTTCAGAGTTATTCTTGATGGTGCAACTGCCACTTGAGAGGGATGTTGTGTGTGCAAAGTGTCCAATGAGATGCTATGTGGAAATTAGTGCTGGCGATCAGATCCCAGAATGTGTGTGTGTGTGTGTGTGTGTGTGTGTGGTCCCAATGCCCACCTTAAGAATTATGTTGGTGCAGCTGGTGTTGGAGTGTGGATGTTTACTTGAATGTTGACTCTTTCTGTCCTGTTGTTGTAGATCTCAGTGTGTCTTGCAAAGCAGCAATGAGGTTTGTGAACTCCAGCTTGTTACTTTCCAGTTCTTTTGTTAATCGGCAAGCCCTATCCCCTCATTAAAATTAAAACTGTAACTCAACTCCTTCCCTGAGTGGTTTTAAAAGGTCATTTTCCTCAGAGCTATAATCCTCCACTCCACTGATAAGACTGAGGAAATATTCTTAGAGCGAGCGGTCGCTATCAGTCAGATGGTTTCTTGAGGTCTGTCGGTTTTACTGGCATGTAATGGATGTTGTTGTTGTGTTTCCAATGCCAGAGGATAATCAGCAGTGGAAATTAACAGGCACAAGCCTTGAGGAGAGAGAGCTGCAGCTGATTGGCATTTATATATGCATATTTATGTCTACAAAATAGGGCAGCGCAATATATTGTTTCAATATCGATATCGCAATGTACAAATCTGCAATAGTCACATCACAGGATGTCATGCAATTTCAAGTGAAGTTAAACCTTTTGGACACCAGAATTATAAAGTTTATTAATTTTGCTTATTTATACAATGAAGACTGTAGAAAGTATTGTCTTACATTTGAATTTCTGTACCTTAATACTGTTAGACTCTAAAACTATAAAGCGCTGTTTATTTTACTCTTTTCATCTGTGATTTAATATATTTTATTTTGTGTGTGTGTGTGTGTGTATATATATATATATATATATATATATATATATATATATATATATATATATATATATATATATATATACAATAGTTCTGTCTGGTTTTTGAATCTGATTGGCTGATAGCCGTGCAATATTCTGCAAATAACAGCACTACAGCCTCTTAACCCTTAACCCTTGTGTATTACTCCGCCCACATACAACGACAAGCAGAGGACACTCTACAATTTGACAAATATTGCTGCTGTTGGGCAACATAATGTACTTTTGAGGCTTTTTTAGTCGAGAATGTAGTTGTTTAGATTGCAACTATGCAGTTTATTTATAAGGATAGTGCCTGTTTAATAATATTTATAATTTCTGAGAGATGGTGCGTCGGCGGCCATTAACCTGTCTTTGAGCAAAGATGGTTGATGATGTTTATTCATAAGATGGTGACAGAGACTGCATAATAAGCCCTTAATTTCAGCTAATCAAATCATTATTAAACAGATAAATGACTTTCTAAGTCGATCTCTCTGTTTTGTATGCTGTAATGCTTGATATTGTGATCTCCTAATTGCAACAGAGAAATACTGGGATATATATATAACAGATAGCAGATGCGCTCCTCTAAAAAAATCACCCCAATCAATGTCAAATTATGAATTCTTTCCAAATAATTATTCATATCGCTGTATATATAGCAGAAAAACAAAATATTGCAATGTCAGTTTTTTCCAATATTGTGCAATACAAACATCAGTTTTTATTTGAAAGTTTTAATATCATTGATATCCTGATTGTATCCTGGCATGTACATCTGACATTATATCGCTTTCCATGAAAATTGGCCTACAGTATCAACATTGGTTAAACTGTGCATGTCTATACATGCAATAAATAAATACAATATGTTCAAAGTTGCAGCCTTGTTGACTTTCATTATCATCTGTTGAAAACAAAGGAAGATATTCTGAAGAATGTTAGGAAAAAAGCAGCCATCGACGTCTGTGATAGGGGCAAAAAACAAAACATGCAAGTAAATGTCTCATTTTTTTTTCTTCCTTTATGTTCAACAGAACACTCAAAAAATTTTTTTTGCTGATTGTTCAAACTACTTGTTTAAAATGAGCTCAAACAACACAATTCTTGAGATTTTTTGGGACAATTTAATTGCCTTATGTTCAATCCACTTAAATTTGTTAAGCTGACTTAATCTATTTGTTTTGGGACAACATGAATAAGTTGTGTGGGATTAATAAAAAAAGTGAGTAAACCCATTGCCTTAAAAATGACAAGTTGATTTTACTTAAAAATGTAAGCATTTCGGTTTTAACTTAGAGCTGTTAAGTTCACTTAACTTAATATTTATAATTATGCACGTAGTTCATTTTCTTAATAATTTGGAGGCAGTGAGTTTACTCACTTTTTCAACTAGCCTAATAGTTTTTTTACAGTGTACAGTGAAGAAAGAAACTCTATCTTTTTAACCCAGTATAAAAGCTAGGTTGAAAATGTGAGGTTTAATGTCTTGTTTAATGTAGTCTTAGCACATAAACACCCAGCACATGCTGCTTTCCACCCCAGCAACAGCAGGTTTATCATTGAGCATTAATGGGGCAACAGTATAAGGGGATTTCTGCCCACATGGGATTGCATAATGAAAGGGAACAGAAACACACTTGGACTCCATGGATGTAGTGGTTGCACACTGGAAATGCAAAGCCTCATCCTTCTCTGTCTGCCACTGCAACCGGGCCTCGTCCCGTCAATATAAATAGTCTTTCACCCGGCATGGAGGAGCCAGGCTCAGGAATGCTATCCATGCCATGACTTGACACTTTCCACACGGATTTACTTTCTCCACCTTTCTGCACCTTCTTAGGAAATATGTAGATGTGTGGAAAGAGAGAGAGGGAGAGAGCAAAGAGAATCGCTCTAGAGGGAGATACAATATGTGTGACCTGCTGTTAATTGGAGATGGACTGGCGGTGGGATTCTTAGCCTCTAGAGGGGAGTGTTGGATCTCAGGTTTGAGTCAGATTGTGCAAGAGCAGTTTATTTTACAGAAACTCGCACCTCAGAGGAGAGAGACGAGGTATTTATACTGTAGTGATTACATGCAGGTGTTACGTTACCCTGTGTTATATTTATTGAGACATGCTTCTCGTAGTTTGCATGGACAGGCCAAAGGTAAATAAGTAGCTTGATGTTTTCTACAGTAGAAAGGAGAAGAAATCAGTTTAAAAATAAAAAACATCTCAGCTCACATGCAAAATAAACTAGAAGTAACAAATCTTTTTTTTCCAATTGATTTTTTCGGTCCAGTTTTGTTTTGTGGGTTTAGTTTATCATAGTTTTAGTTAGTTTAGTTTAGCTGTTTTTATGTTGTTTTGACATTGTTCAGTTTTAGACCTTTTTTTTTCTCCTAATCAGTATTTTTGTATCGTTTTTCAGTAATAATACTTAAAGAGATTTAAAATAAATATCAGTTTACTTGATAAACTGAAAAAAATCCATATTTTTTAGGGGTCTTCTATTCTATTCTTTCTTTACTGGAAACTCAAAAAAGATGTGTTTCTTTGTGAAGAAGAAGGAGAAGAAATCTTTCAGCTCACATGCAATATAAAAAAGAGTAACAAATGTGAATTATAATTTTTTTTCTATCCACTTTCGTTTTGTGGATTTAGTTTATCATAGTTTAGTATCAATTTGTTTAGTTTAGCTTTTTGATGTTGTTGTGATGCATGTTTAGAAAATAAAAAACATTTAATGACAAAAATCTTTCTTCTAATCAGTATTTTTGTTTCGTTTTTCAGTAATAATACTTAAAGAGTTTTAAAACGAATATCAGTTTACTTGATAAAGTGAAAAACATCCATTTTTTTGTTCATCCAAGTTTTGTTTCTTTGTTTTTTCTCCTTGAAACTTATTTTTATAGTTTTTAATTTACTATACTGGTCAAAAGTTTGGGGTCAGATTTATTTTTTTTAAATAAAATTATTCTGTTCATCAAGGCGAAATTTATTAAATGTAAAAAAAAATGTTAAATTGTTAAAAATTTATTAACATTTTAAATAACTACTTTCTTATTGTATGTAGTTTCAAATGAAATTATTATTCCAGTCATTGTTGGTTTTATTACTATCACATTAATAATAATAATAATAATAATAATAATAATAATAATAATAATAATAACAATTAATATTAGAGTGATTTCTGAAGAGTGATGTGACTGAAGACTGGAGTAATGAAGCTGATAATTCATCTTTTAAAATCACTGGAATAAATTAATAAATTAAAATATAATCTACTTTTGAACAGTTATTTTATAGTGGAATAACATTTCACAATTTTACAATTTGTACTGTATTTTTGAATAAATATATGCAGCCTTGGTGAGCAGGAGAAGCTTACTTTAAAACATTTAAAAATCCTACTGACCCCAAACTTTTGTCCGTTAGTGTATATTCTAATTCATGCCAACAATCTTTTTTCTTAATTACTACTCTGCAAAAAAATTGTGCAGTTATTAACAATATTTTTACTGTCAATTAGCAGTTGAAAAAAACCATTTAGCGTCTTGACCTCAGTGATCACTCTTTACACACATTGTGAAAAACTTTAGATTGTGACAGAATAAACAGTGTGTGTCTCTAGTGTCCATGATCTTAAAAGGAAGACAGTTGTTTTTATATGACCACAGTTTCAAAGTATCCATTGCAGCTAATGTAGGAATCAGACAGATGCATATTGCTCATTTGAAGGACATATGACAATGAATCAGTCTAAATGTACAGTACATTCAATCTACCCCACATGGAAGAACCTATATGAGGATAAATGCGCATATATGAAACCTACAGTATATGCTGTATATATGCACATATATGATAATACGCTGCATATATGTGTACTGTATATATGCCACATATAGTCAAGATTGAGGTTCATATATGTGCATATACAGGCCATTTAGGTCTTCTGTGTTGCTTCTTTATATCCACATATAAACCCTAGACATACACACAAGATATGTTTTAATATAAGTTTTGATATATGTTTTTAATATATGTGACATACAATTGGCCGTTTTCCTATATTATATGTACAAATTATATAGGAAAATGGCCAATTTTATGTCACATATATTAAAAACCTATATCAAAACCTATATTAAAACATATATGTTTATATAGGTTCTTTCTGTGTATAACTGTAGACTGTCTAACACAAACCAGTTTAATAAATAAATGTTTAGTAAAGAAAAAGGCTCAACGTACTATTTTAAGTTCTGTCATTTTTCTGAATTTATTAGTTAGTGTTATTGCTGGATGGACATCAAATTTCATAGGCATTATTTATTCATAACCTGTTGATCGTCTAGTGATTTCTGGCACACAGTCATGGGTGTGAAGACTTTCTCACGCACCCTTTTGAAATCAAATCTTGTGTGACGAAAGAGCGCCAGTTTTCTTTTGCGTCTACTGAACTTGTAAATGACATCCTCATCATGTGTCAGCTTCAGTCTGAGTACATCAGAGTTGACTGACATCATGTGGAGTCAGTGATGTAATGTGTCTTTATTTAAGTGGTTTACATTAAACACACATCCTGTCATAATCCTCATCCTTCGCATTGTGTTTTTGGACCCTTGCTATCTGTGTGTTTTTTTCTTTTTTTGGACTCTGTACCACATGTATTTTGTCTCTATGGTTACCCTTGTCAGTTATCCTTAGTTACAAATTGTTTCCACCCCTTCTTACCCTGTACCCTAGTGCAGGGGTTCCCAAACTTTTCAGCCCGCGACCCCCAAAATAACAATGCCAGTGACTCGCGACCCCCAATATAACAATGCCAGCGACCCCCAATATCCTCTGAGGTTGTTATAAATACAGAAACCTTGCATGCAATGGCGCACACAGACCAATAGACCCAAGTCTATTCTTCGTTAAAATTTTTTTAATGTATGTCAGTGCTGTAAATGTGCCAGAAAGTTTAACCTGGTGTTATAAAAATCAATCTGCTGCATCTGACACTATTGCTGTGTCTTTAATATAATGTAATTACCCCAGGGGTCACAATTCAATAGAACTAGTAACTATAAGCTACTATAGTAACTATATAGTATACAGTATATGAACAACTTATTTTTCTCTTCAATAGGTTATGGATAAAATATGGTAATTCTTATGGTTTAATAAAAATTAATAGATTTTTGGAAATCACCAGGCGACCCCCCTTCATTGTCCCGCGACCCCTCGGGGGGTCCCGACCCCCACTTTGAGAACCACTGCCCTAGTGCATTTAAGCCTCTTTGCTTTAGTTTGTTGGCTTTTGTATGTGGATTTGTTCCCTGTTTTTTTCTCATGTTCCCATATGTCCTGGTTTTAGTCGTAGACTTATGTTTGTTTGTGTTAGTGGTTCTTGTCTGGATTTCTGAACTATCAAAGCTGCATTTGGATCCTTCTCTCTCCTCACTTTGGCTGCATCTCTGTGACAACAGCATTTGCGCTGGATTCTATCCAGAAGGATTCATCTGAAGTGAGTATAGAAATGAGCCCTTCTGAATCAAATCCAGCGTGTACCACCGAACAACTTCCCTGCACAAAGGATCATGGCCTGAAGTATCTATCAGTTGTATCCTTCAAAAACATTCATTTTAAAGGGCCCTTAAAGTGGCCAGTTTTGAGCACTTCCATTTGGAAAGACACTTCAATATGGCGGCCATGATTGTTTTTTCTTCTAAGAGCCATTTAAAGGGGCATATATACAGTTTGGAAGGCACCGAAAGACATGCCCTATGATGTTCTGTGTGAATAATGGGAGAAACTTCCATTAAACTATAATCAATCAGTAAAGTGTTGCAAAAAGCTGGGTACAACGAGGTGTCATTATTCCCACAGTTCATTTATCAATGAAGTCAAGTTATTAGAATTAACAAATTACTTTCAGCAGACCAAGAATAAGCCCAAAAATCTGAAACAAGTTATTTTTCTACACCTATTACAGATGTGTTGAATATTACTGTTCTGTAGGGAAAGCGAAGAGAAAAATAATTTACACAATGATTACACAATTATTTAATTCAATTCAATTCATTTTCATTTCTATAGCGCTTTTACAATGTAGATTGTGTCAAAGCAGCTTAACATAGAAGTTCTAGTAAAGTCCAGATTTCAGAGTTGAAGTTCATTTTAGTTCAGTTCAGTGTGGTTTGAATTTCACTGCTGAAAGTTCAAAGATTGAAGAGAAAATCCATCGATGCGCAGCTCCACAAGTCCCAATCCAAGCCAGTGATAAGGAACAAAACGTCACCAATTGACGAAGTGAAGGAAAAAAAAACCTAGAGAGAAACCAGGCTCTATTGGGCACGACCATTTTTCTTCTGGCCAAACTTCCTGAGTGGAGCTGCAGTCTAGACGTCGGAGGCTGGAGAACGTCCATTGTGGAGAACTGCAGGTGTGAGTAGGTGTCACATCCCCGGCTTGTTCCTGCTGCTCCAATCACTATTCTCCCTCACCATCACGTTCCCACAGCACCAATCATCGCTCCCCATCTCACCCCATCGCCACCTCTCATCACACCCGAGCACTCTCACCTGAGTATTAATTGGACACACCTGCACCAGCAATCACCGTTCCCCATAAAGCCTCCTCAATTCCAGTCAGTCAGTGGCTGGAATTGATGTCAGATGGTTCACCTTACCTTCTCCCTGACTCGCCTTCTTTCGTGGATGTTTCTCCTCTCCTATGATCGTTTCTTTTTAGAATGTTTCTCCTAAACCTGTGGATGCACAAGCTATCATTAAGGGAAGTGACTTTATGCTCTATGCTTGAATGAAGATCCTTGTTTACGTTGTGAACTACATTCCATCTGCTCATCTGCAAAGACTATCACTTGCCTGCTTCTCCTGTTGATTAATCCACTGTGTGTTTGAAAATTGATGAAAAGAGATAACCTTCCTTGTCCTCATTGTGTGACTGTGACAGTAGGTCACCTGGCGGGTGTTCAAGCTGGCCCACAGCATCAATGTGAAGACTCGTCTATCACTGTGGTCTTTTAGGAATCAGTCGCATGCTCTCCACTCCTCCATGACCACCACAACATCAGCTCAGGATACGGCCTGGTCCAGGATTATGGATACCTTGACATAATTTCTTCACTGGTCTTGGATCGCATCAAAGTGCTGCGTAATCTCTGCGGGCCTCGGGATGAGTATACCCAGGTGGAAATAGAGAAAAGAGCTTTGGCACAGATGTACTAGTGACACTTATGCTGTATGAAAGTATGTGGGAAATCTAAGTTTACAATACTTGCTTTGCTACTGCATATTGTTATTCTTTAAGTGAAAAAATTATTCTTTAATCAAAGTCTGTCCATTTGCTGTCCGTTTGACGGCTTCAGCCATAATATTCTTAACCATGGCCATCTTATTGTTACAGTTTGCCGTGGGACTGATGTGCAAAAGTGCCCTACTCAATATTTAGTTTCAGTTGGAAGTACATCAACATACTAAAACAACTTTAAAAAACCAAGCAAACTTATTTTCATAATGGATGAAAATAAAACACAAAAACAGAAATCTTACTCGGTTAGGGTTAACATTGATTTATGTTGAATGGAAGTTTCCTATATCAGAAATGCAGCCCATAATTATAGTCACCTTCAGAAAAAGGTGGAAACAATACAATAAAGACTTAATCGGACAATTTCTTTCAGAAAACACTTGATTTTTCCTTTGTTAAACTGGAGTTTAAGTGGAATCAGCCTGCATAGGAAGTCATTTAGGTTAGCTGCTCGCTCCACTTGTCCTTTAGTGATCCATCCTGACCTCATGATAGTGACCAGATGACTTCATCTCTGGTGGAGAGGCGTCTGTCTTCCTTGTTCTCTTTCTTTGATTTAAACCATTAGTCCCAATCATTTGCATGTGTGGAGAAGCAAGGCGTTGGATAAACATTGGGTTTGGCAGTGAGGTAAGTAGTGACCAGGCTGATTGAGGTGCCTCTATAGATTTATGCTTTAAAATGGCAAGCAGTTTTAACATTTAATCTTCAAAATATACATGTATCTATTTCAGTGACACTGTATTTTTTTAGCTATACTAATATTTTTTATATTATGTAGACTACTAGTTGTTATCCATTAGCTACTAGGCCTCAATCTTTAGATAATATACTGTGTTTTCACTTACATCACAATTAGATCATGTCAGTTACCCATATACAACGCCATTATGAAATACTCACATGTAAACAATGGCATGGACTAAAATCTACTACTGAATATGTTATCTCCTACTTTTTTATGCTGCCTAAACCATGGAAATACATGTGTAAGGTGCTAAATCATACAGAGAGTACTTATTAGTAGTAACAGGTGAAATGTAAAAAACTAAATCAATTTAATGGGCTTTATTCTGCTTAATTTGTTATAACTTTTGGCAGTCTTTAACTCTCTTTTTTCTGGTCTGGCTAATTAGTACAGGGCAAAGCATTACAGTAATTGATCATTTTCAACAGCAGTAATCTGCAAAGTATGCAAGTTTCATTCAGTTCTTTAAATGTTTACATTAATTGTTTACATTCTGCTGTCCAAAATGTCCAACTGATGATGCATCATGAAAGCACTCTATTACTCGTTCTCATTTTTATTAGATATGTTGATGATTAGTACTTTTTCGAATTACTAGTATTATTTTAACTAAACTCTACATTAGTCCTTCAGACCATTTATAAAATACGATGAGTAAAAAAGCACTTAGTAAGATTTAAATTGTTACTAGTAGTAATTACAACAGATATTAGTCTAAATAATTACTAGTGGCCAATAAAAAGTAGTAAATAGTTAGATAAAAAAATAAAAATAAATTAAGTACTAGTATTTAATAAATACATAGTAGTAATTAAGACATACAGTGCATCCGTATTCATAGCACTGCACTTTTCCCCACATTTATATATGTTACAGCCTTATTCCAAAATGGATTAAATTAATTTGTTTTCTCAAAATTCTACACACAATACCCCATAATGACAATGTGAAAAAGGATTTTTTGAAATTGTTGCAAATTTATTACGAATAAAAAACCTGAAAAATCACATGTACATCAGTATTCACAGCCTTTGCTCAATACCTTGTTAATGCACATTTGGCAGCAATTACAGCCTCAAGTCTTTTTGAATATGATGCCATAAGCTTGGCACACCTGTCTTTGGGAATTTTTGCCCATTCCTCTTTGCAGTACCTCTCAAGCAGGTTGAATGGGAAGCGACGGTATACAGCCATTTTCATATCTCTCCAGAGATGTTCAATAGGATTTAGGTCTGGGCTCTGGCTGGGCCACTCAAGGACATTCACCGAGTTGGTGGGAAGCCACTCCATTGATATTTTGGCGGTGTGCTTTAGGTCATTGTCCTGTTGGAAAATGAACCGTTGCCCCAGTCTGAGGTCAAGAACACTCTGAAGCAGGTTTTCATTCAGGATGTCTCTGTGCATTGCTGCATTCATCTTTCCCTCTATCCTGACTAGTCTTCCAGTTCCTGCTGCTGAAAAACATCCCCACAGCATGACGCTGCCACCACAATGCTTCACTGTAGGGATGGTATGAGCCTGGTGATGAGCGGTGCCTGGTTTTCTCCAAACGTAACGCCTGGCATTCACTCCAAAGAGTTCAATTTTAGACTCATCAGACCAGAGAATTTTGTTTCTTATGGTCTGAGAGTCCTTCAGATGCCTTTCGGCAAATTCAAGGCAGGGAGTAGCTAGCGTCTTGCTGCTCTACCATACAGGCCTGATTGGTGGATTGCTGCACAGATGGTTGTCCTTCTGTAAGATTCTCCTCTCTCCACAGAAGAACGCTGGAGCTCAGACAAAGTGACCATCGGGTTATTGATCACCTCCCTGACTCCACGGATCACTCAGCTTAGATGGCCGGCCAGCTAGGAAGAGTTCTGGTGGTTCCAAATATCTTGCATTTACGGATGATGGAGGCCACATTGCTCATTGGAACTTTCAGAGCAGCAGAAATTTTTCTGTAACCTTTCCCAGCCTTGTGCCTCGAGACAGTCCTGTCTCTGAGGTCTACAGACAATTCCTTTGTCTTCATGCTTGGTTTGTGCTTTGACATGCACTGTCAACCTTGCGACCTTATATAGACAGGTGTATGCCTTTTCAAATCATGTCCAATCAACTGAATTTATCACAGGTGAAATCCAGCTAAGCTAAAAGTGATACTAGTGTTTTATAGATTAAATATTAAAATGGCTTGCCATGTAAAGAATGAAATCCAGAGACTCTCAGAGTAGAGCGTGTGTGTGTGTGTGTGTGTGTGTGTGTGTGTGTGTGTGTGTCTGTGTGTGTGTGTGTGTGCAGGTTAGACTCTGCATAGGTGTCATGAAGCCTTTATCTTCACACACAGACATTTAGGTGATTCCTGTCTTTGTTTGTGTGGATGTGAATGACCTCTGCAGAACTTCACATCTGTTCCTCAGTATTGTCTTTAGGGCAGTCCAATCATTTGAGATGTTGCACAGTCCCTTTGGTATTTATCGTCATATTAAGAATTTTTATTTTCAGCCCATTCTCCATTCGCCTCTTATTTAATTGGTCACAATGTCCTGCTGGGAAGATTACTCTTCACGGGTGGACATATAGGCTTATATGAATGTGAGACGATTTTTATAGATGCTGCAAAAATCCAGTAGTAGGTCTTAGTTGTAGTAGTTTTAAGTAAATTATCAAAAACAAACTACGCAGTGTATCTTAATATAATCAATGCATCATAATGCAGCTTGGCTTGTTTTGACCATACTTAACGTGAAAAATACTGAACATACTTTACGGGTAATTTATAGTGGGTCAGTGAGGTGTTGGAATATTTTGTATTAAATCTGGCCCAAAATCTGGCTTAAGTCTGGGTAAAAAAAATAAAAAATAAAATAAAATAAAAGATCCTATGCTTATAACTGATTCAAAGATGTAATATCTTTCCTTAAATTTCGAGGACAACACATACACTTAATACACAAATATACTTCATTGAACATGTATACATGGACATCACCTATAAACAGTGGTGCAAAGAGTTCTGAAAAGTCATACTCAATTAAAAGTACCATTACTTGCCCAAAAATGTAGAGCGAGAGTAAAAGTATCTGTTGTGAATATTACTCAAAATATGAGTAAAAGCCCTTTTAAAAGTACTCAAGAGTAGTGAGTAGAGAGTATTACGCTGTGAAAAGATGCGTTTAGATGCAGTTTGTGCAGGGATGTGTAAACATAACATTCTGTAGTGCATTTAGTAATCTTTCTATATTCATTCGTTCCTTCCAACCTTCCTTCCATTGTTTGTTCGTTCTGTCCTTCCTTCGTTCATTCGATTGTTCGTTCCTTCCTTCATTCGTTCACTCATTCGTTCGTTCATATTTTTGTTCCTTCCTTCATTAGGTTCTTTGTTTATTCATTCGTTCTTTCCTTCCTTCCTTCCTTCCTTAGTTTGTTCAGTCCTTCCTTGAATCCTTCCTTCATTCACTTGGTCCTTCCTTCGTTCCACCCTTCATTCGTTCCCTCATTCATTTATTTGATCGTTCATATTTTTGTTCCTTCCTTCATTAGGTGCTTTGTTCATTATTTCTTTTGTTCCTTCCTTAGTTTATTCAGTCCTTCCTTGAATCCTTAATTCATTCATTTGGTCCTTCCTTCCATTCATTGTTCGGTCCTTCCTTCATTCAGCTTTTCCTTCCATTCTTCATTCATTCTATTTAGTGATTGTTTAAGGCTGTTTGGTGATTTCAGTCATCATGCTGTCGGCATCCTTCATTTTCTCATCATTGACATGCAGTCTATATAAAGCGTGGATGTAACGCCTGCTGCTCACAGGATGAAGAAGGCACGGATTCTCAGGAGTACAAAAACACGTATATTTATTATATAACACTTACGAAGATTACAGGACAAACATGGCTTGAAGAAGAACAGTGAGACACGTAGACATCAACATTGACAATACCGGACCAAGGACTAACAGAATGTGGGAACTTAAATACACAGGGGATGATGACACACAGCTGGATGACACAGGTGAAGGTGATGAAACATAATGACATGGCGGGAACGGGAACAAAGGAGCACATGGTGAGGATCACATGACGAAAACAAACACACGAGGAAGGCAGGTTGTGACAGTACCCCCCCCCTTTAAAAGGCACGCCCTCGCGGCTAAAAAAAAAAAAGGAGGGGGTTAGAGGAGAGTCTGTGAGGGAGGAACTGGAGTGCGTGGAAAAGAGGAGGAGGCCAGGGAGGAGTCACAGGAGGGAGGAACCAGGAGGTGAGTTGGAGGGCGTGGAACAGAGGAGGAGGCCAAGGAGGAAGGAGGAGCCAGGAAGGGAGATGAAGCAGGAGGATGACCCAGGACACAGCCAGAAGGACGGCCCAGGGTGGAGTCGACGGAGGGAGGAGCCATGGAGGAGGAGTGGTCGCCGACTCCAGGGGGGCCGACCGTGGGAGACGCCGCAGATGGAGGTGGAGCCCAAGGAGTCGACGGAGAGCCGAAGGGTGAAGGTGACGCTGAGGTTCCGGAGGGCCGAGGTGGAGCGGACGGCTCACCCGACCGAAGCGACGACACAGGTCCGGATGCCCGCGGTGGAGCCAGAGCGACAGAGGACCGAGGCGTAGCTGGAGGGAAGGAGGAGCTCAACGGAGCTGGCGGGATGGAGTGATGAGGCGCAGCCGATGGAGCGGAGTCCAGAGGTGGAGGCAGGGCGACGACTGACCAAGGCGGAGCCGGGGGGACGAGGGAGCCTGGTGGAGCCGGTAGGCTGACGGTCCAAGGAGGAGATGAGGGAGGAGAGAGCCAACGTGGAGCCGTTGGGTCGGAGGGCCGAAGCGGAGTCCGTAGCTCGGAGGGTGAAGGAGATGACATCGGGTGACAACCTCTGTCCGGCGAAACAGGTGGGCAGGCCCGCAGAGATACCTCCACACATGCTGTTGGAGGGTGAGCTGGGGGACTGGCTGACTGTAGCCGCACTGGAGAGGGCAGAATGGCTGTGGATGACGTCAACGAAGATGAAGAGGGTGGGGTCGGGTGGGGTGCTGCTCATGACCCTGGAGCTTTCGTCTTCTGGGAAGAACGGGACTGAAGAAGGGCTGTCTGGGAACAGCGGAAGGGGCTTGACTTCACTCCAGAAGTCGATGAGCAGCATTTCGGGGTCCAGGGCCAGCTCACCCTCTGCAGTGGGTCGGTGGATGGGACTCTCGCTCGGTCCCTCGAAGTCCACCAGGACTCCCACATTCGGCGATGTTGCCGGCTCACACACCTGGTCAGACATGTAGTTGAGCTCCTCCTGCTCGGTGGCGTTCTGCTCTGTCGCTCTCGATGGCGATGGCTCACACACCGCAGGTGGCTCTCCGTCTGCGGTGGGCTCTGGCGTACGCTCCTTGCAGATGGTGGGGCTGGTCACTGGGTCTGGAGTGGCACTGACGTCGAACGGTGGTCGGTTCCTCGCCAGTGTCCACTCCACATAGGCGGCGAGATTGCCCCGAGGACCATCTTCGGACGACCGTGCTCTGCACGCGGTGTTCAAGTTAGAATTGTAGAACCCGCAGAGCGCGTCGTCCGGCCACCTGGATCTTTCGGCTAGAACCAGGAAACTCTTCGTATGGTCCTCGAGGCTGTTTTCCCCCTGCGTCAACATGAGGATGAGGAATTCCGGGGTGTGGAAGGAGTCCATTGGGGAAGGAACACGAGGGAGATGAAAAATAAAACACTGGGGGCAAAAAAGACTATGAAAATAAAACAGAGGGAAAACACGCCGCAAACTTTTAGGTCCGGTATTATGTAACGCCTGCTGCTCACAGGATGAAGAAGGCACGGATTCTCAGGAGTACAAAAACACGTATATTTATTATATAACACTTACGAAGATTACAGGACAAACATGGCTTGAAGAAGAACAGTGAGACACGTAGACATCAACATTGACAATACCGGACCAAGGACTAACAGAATGTGGGAACTTAAATACACAGGGGATGATGACACACAGCTGGATGACACAGGTGAAGGTGATGAAACATAATGACATGGCGGGAACGGGAACAAAGGAGCACATGGTGAGGATCACATGACAAAAACAAACACACGAGGAAGGCAGGTTGTGACAGTGGATGTCTTGAGGTTGTTCAGTGTTGTTCAGTTCTATGTGCGATTTGATTGGACAAGAATCACAGGACTGATTTTTCTACTTTAGCCTATCATCACAGACAAGAAAGAAATAAAGTAGTGACTGCGGGTAGAAGGAAAATCAACACAGGCTCATTCTGAAAACGTAATCCTGTGGACGTTACTGGAGACCGCGAATTATGTAGCCGCAGGTACATATGGCTGCATTTAGTTTTTTAAGCGAACGAAATGGGGTGGAATGACGCCGTTCCTTTTGGCGCTTACCAGCTGACCACTTACCTCAGAGTGAAGGGCTTTCCCACTGCAACCAGTTTGTCCAGTTAGCTCGTCGTGTACGTCAGCGGACTTGAGACGCAGAGAGGAGTTGACCATGACGACCGGGTTCGAGTCTGGGGAAGAGCGGTTCCAGAAATCAGTTAAGACAAAAACAGAATCCAAAAAATAAAATGAACGAATGTACAACAGGGTGAAAATGTGGTGAAATCCGAAAACGTGGTAAAAATCAGACGAGGGCTTTTCTTTTTCTGGATGGCTTTTGTAAACCGTTGGTTGGGTTTAGGGAAGTATGTGGGTGGGCGGGTCAATCAGTAAAATTGGTTGGGTTTTGGGAAGGAGAAGGGTGGGTCAGGCGATTTCCCGGTCGCCCAGTCAATCATTCAGTCAGACAGACGGATGGTCGGTTGACAGCAGCCTTGGGTGGGTTTACACGAGAACAGCGCAGGCGCGAACGGCACTCGAGAGGCATTTGAGATATGAAAAATCGCACAAAGCAACCTCTCGCGGATTCGCGAAAACAGAAACTGCAAAAATACGTACCTCCCGGGACATATTTCGTGATCTCCAGAAACGTCCATGGGACTACGTTTTCAGAATGAGCCTGGGTTGAGGAAAATAGTGGAGTAAAGGTACCAATACAGCAATAAAAATGTACTCAAGGAAAACTTAACTTTTTTGATTTTGATTGTTGTGCAATAATGTAATGCTTTGAAACAATAATTATTTTGAAAAGCGCTATACAAATAAACTTGAATTGAATTGAATTGAATTGAATAAATTTAACCAACCAAAAAAACTGACTGACATTCAGGAAGCTCTTTCATTGGTGAATCTCTCGTAGTCTCATTTGGTCCTGGTGTGTCTGACTCATAATACACACAGTTCTAATATTATTTTTACATTATAAGAATATGACATACATTTTTGTGCTTTCTTTTATGAACAACAATTAACTGTAAAATAATGAAGTCATCATGTACATGAGGGCAAGTTTTCACAACACTCATGGAAATAATATGAAAATTCGTTTTTGTTTGCTTAATATTAACCATATTGTCTTTTATGTTATGAGATATCCAAAAAAGGGACCACTCGTCTTTGAGCATATGAATGTGTGTACATTATGTATGTAGTTTGTACCTTAAAGAGAAGACCGGTTTTGTAAAAGAACTAAAGACAGGAAATAACAAACACAATTAGACACACAAACACATACAAACAGAGAAGTGAACATTGTTCTCATTATAATAAAACTAATTGGAAACAAAGTGTTGTGGAAGTTATTTTCATCCATGGGAGCAGCTTCACTATGAGTGTGTGAGTATTCATTACTGCTCTGGTTAATGGCTCTTTCGCATTTTAGCACTTGTTCCCCTTGGGCATGTTCTTTGATGAGGTTGCCAGATCTTAGCAGGAGATCCTCCCTCGCACTTCCAAAAAATGCCCCTTGCAGTCGATCTCAATAACAAACTTGTGTTTCTGTGCCAGCATTTCTCTCTTCAGACTATGCTTGTGTGAAAGAGAGAAAGATTATGAATGAATATGAAACTCTACAACTCTTTGTGTGTTTTGACTGTTCATTTACATAACAACAAGGGTCTGAAAACTACAGTAGTAAGCTTTACATTTTTTTCTGTTATATGCTTACAGTAGAAGTTTAGGATTGTTTGGTGTCAGTAAGATTTTTTTTAATGTTTTTAAAGTGTTTTGAGTTCAACAAGGATATATAAGACAAATAATTTTTCCAATATTTCCCAAGTGGTGTTTTACTGAGCTTGAAAAATGTTGACAGTATTTTATTTTATTTTATTTTATATTATTTTATTTTCAGCTTAGTCCCTTTATTAATCTGGGGTCACCACAGCGGAATGAACCGCCTAATTATCCAGCATATGTTTTACTGGGAAACACCCATACACACTCATTCACAAACATACACTATAGCCAATTTAGCTTACCCAATTCACCTATAGCGCATGTCTTTGGACTGTGGGGGAAACTGGAGCTCCCGGAGGAAACCCATGCAAACACGGAGAGAACATGCAAACTCCACACAGAAATGCCAACTGACCCAGCTGAGCCTTGAACCAGCGACCTTCTTGTTATTTTATTTTATTTTATTTTATTTTATTTTATTTTATTTTATTTTATTTTATTATTTTTTTATTTTTTTATTTTATTTTATTTTATTTTTTTTATTTTATTTATTTGTTTATTTATTTTGTTTTGTTTTATTTAATTTAATTTGTTGATTCATTTATTTTATTATTTTTTATTATATTTTATTATTATAATTAGTTTTGTTTTGTTTTATTTTATTTATTGATGAATTAATTTTTTATTTTATTTATTTTATTTATTTTATTTATTTTATTTAATTTTCTTTATTTATTTATTTTAATTTATTTTATTTCTTTATTAATTCATTTATTTATTTATTTTCTTTGTTTATTTATTAATTCATTTTTGTTTATTTGTTTTTTGTTTTATTTTATTTTAATTATTTTATTTATTTATTTTTTTGTTTATTTATGTATTTATTATTTTTATTTTATTTACATTTTTTCTTCTCTTTTAGTTTGGCTTGATGGTAATATAAATGTATTTATATCTATATCAAATATATATCTCAATATCAAAATAATTATTAGCCATCATAAAAAAGTATACAGTATATTGTTTGCTTTGCTATGTTTTAAGATATGTTTAGGAAAATCTGAATCTTCAGCAATACTCCAGGATTGATTCTTCAAAAATCCCTCTTAAATGCTCATGTGATGCTTAAGAAGTGTTTCTTACTACTTTCAATGCTAAAACAGTTGTGCATAAAAAAACACTTTTGATAAATGATGAATGATACAAGTACAATGAAACCAATTTTAAATGTTAGAAGAATACTGTTATTAAACCTTAAACACTTGGTGCTCTCTATTGTTTCCTCAATGCTAATGGGATGGAACAGCATAGCGATGCATTATTGGTGTGTTTGTTTATACGAAATGTCCAGACGTAGTCAGCCACAGTTGGAAATTTCCACAAATGGAAGCACATCAGAGCATACCTGAGGTGAAGAAACAATGATGCATGCTCTGTTATACACGGAGCGAGAGATATTCACACAAGCCTACAGAGAGAGGCAGGCGAGGAACAAGACCAGCACAAGAGTTGAATAAGGATGTTTTTTTCACTGTGCCAACATTCTTGGAATGAACCGCAAGAGGACTTGTCATGCAAATAGAGCATTTTCTGACTAAAGCTGGAATTTAAGAGGGGCCGAAAATGAGTGAAGAGAGGAAAGAGATGGAGAAGCGTGGATATGTAGGGAAGAAGATTGCTTGGGAAAGAAGGTTGAGGGTGAGGAATTCGTGCTCGGAAACATTTTGGTTGGCAGCTTGAAGAACCACAAGTGTGTCACTGTGCTAGACTGAACAAACATGAAGGCTTTGCTTTGGCCCTAACAGACCAACATGCTAAACACACACTCATTGTTGCTGAATGCTGTGAGGTCATAAAGGCATCAGTGACGAGTGATTATTATTTATGATTTTACAGAAGATTTAGGTTTCAAAAAAATGCTTTATGTGGAAAAATCATTAAAGTATGTTTCTGCAAAAATAGGAATCAAAGTAACTGCTCCCACTTTATATTAAGTGTCCTTAACTGCTATGTACTTACATGCGAATATAAATACAATGTACTTAATGTGTTTATAATGTTTTGTAGAACACTTATAGTGTTATTGAGGTGGTATAGGGCTGGGTTAGGGACAGGTTTGGTGGTATGGGTAGGTTTAAGATTGGGTTAAGATGTAAGGGATGGTCAACAGTGTAACTAAAGATGTAATTACAGAATCAAAGTACAGATGTAATTACATGCAGGTATTTAATCAAGCATAAGTACAATGTAAAAAGATGTATTTACACAATAAGTACATTTTTATGAATAATTCATTTCAGTGTAAGTACTTATTAGTTAAGGCCACTTAATATAAAGTGAGACAGAGTAACTGTTTTCATTATTTTATTATTTATAATAAAAAGATTCTTTAACATCAAATCAGAATATGAGTAATGATGCTGTAAATTCAGTTTACATTTTAAAATAGATAATTTGTCAAAGTGGACACAAACTATGAAACAAATACCATAGTAATTCATAATCAATACTAAGGCTGCACAATACAGTATATCGTTTCAGCATCGATATTGCAATGTGAGCATCTGCAATAGTCACATCGCAAGATATTGAGTCTGAATTATAGTTGACTGTACTTAATTACTTTATTTATACGGAATTTATACAATTTAGGCAAAAAAGACAAAAGTTTTTCCTCACATAGAATTTTTATCTGTTTTTCTAGTCCAAATATCTACATTTCAAAGTGAAAACAAGATTATTTTACTTACCCCACTGGCTGATTATTTTACTTGTTTTAAGGGAAAACTTTTAATTTTCACTTATTTCTTCTGAAGGTGAAAACAAAACAATATTTTTATTAATCTAAGATTTTTTTTAGATATATGTACTAAAGAAAAGCCTTTTTTGCATTGTGAATATTCAATTTCTGTTCCTGAATACTGTTACACTGGAAAACCATCAAATAGTGCTATTTAAACTATCTGGTGAAACTGTATTCATTCATTTTCTTTTCGGCTTAGTCCCTTTACTAATCTAGGGTCGCCACAGCGGAATGAACCGCCAATTTGTCCAGCATATGTCCTTCCAGCCGCAACCCATCACTGGGAAACATCCATACACACTCATACACTTTGGTCAATTTTAGCATACCCAAGTCACCTATAGCGCATGTCTTTGGACTTGTGGGGGAAACCGGAGCACCCGGAGGAAACCCATGCGAACACGGGGAGAACATGCAAACTCCACACAGAAATGCCAACTGACCCAGCCGAGGCTCGAACCAGCAAACTTTTTGCTAACCACTGCGCCACCGCGTCGCCGAAACTGTATTCATATCGCAATATTTATCACAGAAGAATTAAATATTGCAATATTAGATTTTTCCAATATCGTGCAGCCCTAATAAATACTACGGTGTTTTTAAACCATACTAGAGTAAAGTACTTGAATTTGTTGTAGTAATTCTATATTTGGTGTGGTAACACAACTATAATAATATAAACAAATTACCCAAGATTTTAACAACTATAAAAATTATACTACAATACACCACAGTTTACTGTATTAAACACTATAGCATGCTACATTATTTATTACAGTTTATCAGTTCACTGTAGTTAATACTTCAGTATGCAAAGAGTTGAAAATACTATAATATAGTATAATACACTTATACATACTCTACATAGTATGGCTTAAAAACACTCTAGTATTTACTGTAAAATGACTATATTTTTCCATGCACATATACCAAGATTGGGCTAGGTCTAAAATCGCCCCCTCTACCCTTAAATAGAGCTCTATATGAGTGGACAACCATTTGTAGTGTATTTTTTCAAACTAAAAATGCCACTGACAGTTATTTTACTAAACCTTTCAGCATCAAAAAAGGCAAAGATCAAGATAACCACCCTGCAACTCTAAAACACAAATAAACACTAATGAATCACAGAATGCTGAAAACTGTTCATTTATTATATATATTCAGTCATATTGCTTTACAGTAAATATTTCACAATTGTATTTTTTGTATTCTTCATAAGACAAATTCACCTATATCTACGCTATATGTTTGCAGTATAGTAAACAAATACATATTTAGTGACTGATTATTTCGTTTTCAAAGTATCACATTCGTACTGTTTGATCCCTGGGAAAAGTTTTCATATTTTATACCAGCTTTTGTTGGTTAGCGGTAGCTTATAATTATGATGTCATCTCATAAAACTGCGGTGATGATACGTTTGAAACCTGGATCAGAGATAAATCAACAATGAGAAATCATCTCTTTAAAGCCTTTAGGTGCTGACCTCTGACCCTGTATCTTCATGTCTTACAGTTTGTATGTTAGTCTGATCTATTGTGAGCTCTGGACTTTCAGCGCTGAGTCTAAACATGTCTGGATAATAGAAATGCTGACTTGAATTCTTGCCTGAATCCCAGCTCATGCTAACTTAACACTGGCTTTTTGAACTTTTAGAACTATTTAAAGTGATAGTTCACCCCAAAATCCTGTCATGATTCACTTACAGTACCTCCACTTGAGTCAAACTAAGAGTCTGGAATAGTGTTCGGTTCCAAATAAGAGTGTTAAAACATGAATAATCTCATTTAAATAGTAAAATAGTTTAGCTTTTTTAAGCTTTTTAAAACTATTACAGTTTTTCTAAAAGCTTCAATTGGATATATTTATTTCTCTCTATATATTCTGATCTTTATTAAGGGGTCTGCAGTGGTCATAATTTCCTGTTTATGTTTTCCTTGCATGTACATTTTTACTCAAATCATACTTTATTTTCTTTGTTTTCACCCACTTAATATCTCAAATCTCTCTACATTCCACAAGTCTGTCAGTCGATTCAATCCCAGCCTCATCATTTTAAACTAAACTTTAAGCTGTCTTTTGTGTATGATGATCTTTACCCTGCTATTTATACCCTATTCTGCACGCAACGGGTACAGACTGAAGTTCAGCATTGAGAGATTAGCATTACTGTATGACAGAGCCCTTAGCAACGGTGCTCCACTGAACTGCTGTTGTGTTTTGTTTATGCCAAGAGGACAGTGCAGTGAACAGCAGCCACCTGCCAAACAATAAAGAGAAAAACAAACACTTGATTAATGAGGAATGCAAACACAGACATTCATTGTAAGAGAGCTCATTTGAAAAGACAGCATAAACATATGCATAATATACAGTATATGCACTGCGGTTATACTGACTTAATTCTGAACATACTGAATTATGGCTATGGATGACTATTAAAATGTGGCTGTTTAGCCTAAATTAATATATTCTGTTTATTAAGTCTATATTTTGATCTAGGCCTTTCACAATATATCGACTTATCTCACAACACATGGAGATAACCTCAATATTTATTGGTGATGCAATATACATGAAAAACAGCCGCATTTTAGCTGATTGTGCTTCCTCACTATCTCTTTTGGAGGAGGTGTCAGTGTCAGTATGGTTAAAAATATATATAAATTTACTATAAATAACTATAGTATATTTTCATGGGTGCCTGACGAATAAAAATAGATCTGTCACTTTTTTGTAGTTCTTTCTACCTAGCTTTAGTCATTTCCATAAGTCATGTTTTCTTTGCAATTGTACTCTTCAATACACAATATAAAACATGATATCTCAAAGTTTTTGAACAGTCTGTAGACTGGAGTATTGTTAAATATTTTTGTCTCATACTGATTAACTATGTCAAAGTTTGCAATTAATAAAGAGCACCTGAAGATCAGCTACTGGCATTTGAAGCAGCCAATGAAGTTTTGTAGGTATCGCCACTGTGGGACTTTTTCATGTTGTTCGTCTTATTTTCCTGTCTTATTTTGACTTGCTCTCGAATCTACCTCTGTTATTTGTCTGTTACTTTCTTTATGTGATGCATCATTTTCATCCATGCTCCAAACATTGATCAACTTCTTCTTGGCAAATAACTGAGAAAACGTCACTATTAAATGCCACATTTTTATGAGGTCATCATGTAGACTTCGTACAAAGTATTTTACAGTATTTTAAAAATGCAAAAATACAAGAAATTAAAGTATATTATAAAGTTTATGAAGTAAAAAATATTAAGCCATTTTCATAAACCCTATCAAATACAGATTACAAAATACTATTTTGTGTTTAAAATATGTATTTGAAATACATGTATCATAAATACTGCCTACATATACTACATATATATATATATATATATATATATATATATATATATATATATATATATATATATATATATATATATATATATATATATATATATATATATATATATATATATATTTATAGATATACATACACACACACACACACACTGTTAACAATTTTTAACTGTAATGTGAATTGTATTTTACTGTAGGACAGTTATGCAGTATGTTACTGTATTTTATAGTTGCATTGTGAAAATTACTGTATATTTTACATTAAAGAATTACAAAATTGTAAATACATATAGAGCAAGGTAAATGGTGCTGCCAATGTAAATCCAGTATTTTTGCTATAATTGATTTACAGTAAGTTACTGACGAACTGAACTGTAATATGAACTGTGTTTTATGCAGTATCTGTGACAGTTATGCAGTATCTTACTTTATTTTAAAATGACTGTATATTTTACAGTAAAAATGTATAATACTGTTAATAAATATACAGCTAGATAAATGGTGCTGTAAATGTAAAATGTAAATACAGTATTTTTACTGTAATTGATTTACAGTTTTTACTGTAGATTCTACAAGAAATTGTAACAGTGTGTGTATATATATTATACACACATATATATATATATATATATATATATATATATATATATATATATATATATATATATATATATATATATATATATATATATATATATTATTATTATTATTATTATTAGCCCCCCTGAATTATTAGCCCCCCTGTTTATTGTTTTCTGCAATTTCTGTTTAACAGATAGAAGATTTTTTCAACACATTTCTAAACATAATAGTTTTAATAACTCATTTCTAATAACTGATTTATTTTATCTTTGCCATGATGACAGTAAATAATATTTCACTAGATATTTTTTCACAACACTTCTATACAGCTTAAAGTGACATTTAAAGGCTTAACTAGGTTAATTAGGTTAACTAGACAGGTTAGGGTTATTGTATAATGATGTTTTTTTTCTGTAGACTATCGAAAAAATATATAGTTTAAAGGGGCTAATAATTTTGACTTTAAAATGGTTTTTAAAAAATTAAAAACTGCTTTTATTCTAGTCGAAATAAAACAAACAGGAATTTCTCCAGAAGAAAAAATATTAATATTAACAGACATACTGTGAAAATGTCCTTGCTCTGATAAAACTCATATGGGAAATATTTAAAAAAGAAAAAAAATTCAAACGGGGGCTAATAATTCTTCTGACTTCAACTCTCTCTCCATACTGTATATAGTTGCATTTATTCATATTTAGAATAATATTATATTCCCATAATTTTATTCAAATTATTTGTGTAATATGTTAGTCATATAATAGGTATGTAGATTGTGTACTTTTATTTTCTACGTTAAATTATTTCTATAATAGATTTACATTCCTATTAATGAAAATTAATATTTGTTTACTGTTGTATTTATATTGTTTCTACACTATGCATATCTACACAGCATATTTATATTCTGACCCATATATATATATTATATGATTATATATGATTATATAAATATATATATATTATCTTTTACAAATGAACTGTATATGTATATTATCATCAGATTATATATTCTCAATTATGTGCTTTTTTATTTATATGCAGTGAATATTTTCTAGAAAAATCTTAGAAGATGCTTATACTGCAGTTTCACTTTCATAATATTATTTTAATGACGCCAATTATTGCAACAACTGCTCATTAACTAATCATAAACTGCACATTTCACTCTCCCTTTCCTTTCTCTTGTGCAGTGAGAACAAACTGTTGATAAGCAGAGCAATTAAAGCCTGACAGGCACAGTCAGCAGCCTGTGTGCAGAACAGATAAAAGTAAATACTGGAGTCCTGAAGCCAGAAAACTGCATTACAACACAGAGAGAGGAGGAGGAGGATGATGACAGCCATGATGTCATTTGGACAGCAATGATAAAACAGGAATATGAGCAATATCCATGGATGAGGTGAAGACATGAGGAAAGGTCATAGATCCCGATAACAAGACCAAAAATCCGCCAAAGCTTCCATATTCACATAGAGCAAAACAGCTGTATGGCAAGCCATTTAAATAGTTCATGTTTAATCTGTATTAGCATCTATTTTTATGATGCTAGCACTTCTATTAAGTAATTCATATTCATTAGCTACTAGTGCTTATTCTTTAGGCACTCGTGATCGTTTATTACATAATGGTTCTTCTTTATTAGATACTGGTAAAAGTTAAATAGACACTAGTACTTGGTCATTAAGGCCAGACAGAATCTGCGGAGATTTTTTGCTATTTCTGCGCAGAATTTTGTAAAAAATCTGCAGATTTATGGGGAATGATTTTGGGAGTATCATAACTAAAAACTTAATATATGAAATAAAAAAAGAATACCCTTTTAACTTTTATTTAACATTTACAATGCATTGCCACTTATTTGGTAAAAAAAAAAAAAGCAAGTCTCATATAATATCTACTAAAAGACAAAAGTATAACTTTACAAACTGTATTGTGAATAAATCATGTGAACATTTTCATATTAGTTAATAATATTACTGAAATTAACATAAAAACTGAATAAAAGTAAATTTACACACATTTATACAAGTAAATAAATAGACTCAATGATGGGCTAAAAACCTATGGAAATCTGCAGATTTCTACGCGCGCAGATTTCGTGTGGGCCTATTAGATACTAGTACTTATTCGTTTGATACCAAAGGCGAGGAAATGCGTGGGATGATATCCTGTAACAGTAGCTCAAACTCACACTCATTCAGGCAAGAAAGAGGTGAAAACTGCAGATTATGTGTTGTACAGATACTAGTACTTCATCATTTGCTATTACTTTACAGTTTCAGGATCTTTGATCAGCTACTAATTTATTAAAAACAGGCCCCTTTCACACATAGAGACTTTTCCGGCAAATTAAGCATCTCACAAGCGCCAGCACACACACAAACCTACATATCGACATGCGAAAGTGTTCCTCCATATCTCTTCATCGAAGTTATTCACAATATTTATCCATCTACAGAATTGGCTCTCTGTAATTTAGTCAAACAGGTAAACAATGCTGTTTTGCAGTTAGCGCTTCTGTATTCAGATGCTAGTGACAACATCCCAGATCCCACATACTGTAGCAAAGTTTCTCTGGCCCACACAATCAGTTTTTGCTTGGCCACATGCCGCAGTGAATTACGGTACATGACTGGACCAAGTCTGGCTTCCATACAAGGGCCAAACATGGACCATATCTGGGCCAAGTCTCAGCCAAGTTAAGAAGCCATAACTGGGCCTGAACTGGGCCAGATATGTTGGTGTGCCACGACTGCAATGAATTTGATAAACCCATGAAGCATTTTGCTTTAGACATGCTATGGGCGTGCTTTTTCTCAAAGTGACCTGATTGGTAGAATTTTTTTCTTTACTCAAAAATAATTTAAATGTTTTTAAAAAAGGGTCATGATACGTGGCGTCAACGTACGTGGCCCACATTTAATTTTTTAACATCTGGTCCAAATACTACATTTGATATCTGGCCCAAGTATTGTGTGCCGCCTTAAAAACGGTGTCACCTCTGCCAAACACGGGCCATGTTTGACCCACATGCTGTATGCCAGTGCCGGATGAACGCCTGCTGTGCCAGCTTCATGCCAAATCTGGGCCAGAATTCTTTGCTACCTGAGATTTTACTCCTTTAGTTAGGTATTTTGGTTTGCAGCTGCACGAATGCAAAAGTTTTAAATATAAGTGAAATCATCAACCAAAGACCAACCCCCTTTTTACAAATAGAAGCGCAGTCGTTTACAGCTCATTTCTGGTTAATGATGTCAGAATTTTGGTATTTTGGAATGTATTTGTGAATGGTGCCTTTCCGGGAAAAATGATAGGAATTTTCTGAATATTTACTGGTATCACTGTGTGAAAGAAGCTAATGTTACTAGTAATGTTTTTCTTCACTAGTAAAATTTTTAATCGAACTCCAATAGAACAACTCCCAATTTTTTATTGAACTGAACCCATAGAAGTCGATAGCAAAAACCTGAAATTTGGCACTAGCATCAATAGAATAGTTCCTAGTCGCTAATTAAATTTAAAAAGTACTACTATATAATGAGTAATATTACCAATAAATAAATGTCTAATTAATAGGTAGTAGTATCATGTATTCGTAACTAAATCGGTATAGTAGCTAATAAATAAGTAATAGTATGGAAAAGTAGGATTTACAAATACTGTAGGCACTAATGTGATGAGTTTATGGATTAAATAATAAAATGGTTTGCCATACAGTTTCTCACTTCTCACACTCAAACAGATGACGTAAAGAACAGGATGGTGTTAACAAGGACTCTGTCACTTTGGCATGCTAAAGTCTGTTTGCTAGCATTCATATACGCACACTGACGTCCTGAGGTATTTAGTGTTATCTTGTCGAATGGTCCAGGCATGTGGACAGTACCATGTATGGAATAAAGACATCCACACACACTTTATAGTAGCGTGTCAGGTGGATTCATGGGTGTATCGTGATACTGGGTTTGATATGGCTGTTAGGCCTGAATGCGCCCAAATTCTTGAGTTTGGGCCAAGAGACTCACAGCCTTTGAACCTTAACCTGCGGTCAATTACGTAGCTTATACGCTATCAGTTCAAACTGAAAAACGAACGTTAGCATTTGTGTTTGTTATGTAACTGTATTATGACTACTGCATTCAGATTCATAGAAGTGAAAAGCAGGTGTTTGTGTTTATGGCTGCTTTATTGTGTGTGTACGTGTTTGTGTGGATGCACGCAGGTGAATGTGGGCGTGTGCATGTCTGTGAATGAATGACCCTGCTTAGCATACATCTGTGTGTGATATGATCATGAGTGGTAAGTCCTAAATTCAGGTGTAATGCTTTTTTTTTCTTTTGTCAGAATGGAGAAACACTCACAGTGGCTGTCATGAAGTCAGAAACCCTCGATTTTTCAGCAAAGTTTTATTTCAGATGTATATCACTCAATGGGTTTTCACACTTAAAATAGTTCATTGTGGGTTAGAAATAACAGTAGTAGTTTCACTTTTTCAAAGGGTACACATCTTAATAAACATTTTTTTAATTAAGATATACTTAACTATGTCTATTTTAATGCTTCTTAATTATGCTTGATTAGTTGTAAGATTTTTGCATTGTTTTTTAGGGTAATTTTAACACCTGTCCAGGGACAACGGATGAAAAATAGCCTTCTGGCTAATTCTGGTGCATTTGCAGCAATGCTAATTAATGTACACTGTCCCTGCCAAATAAATAAATAAATTAAATAAATTTGTACCTTAATGGTACATATTAATACCTAAACAGTACAAATGTGTATCTCATAGTAATTTAAAGCTACAACGTTGTACTTTTAAGGTAATAAATATGCACATGTAAGGTTCAAAAGTTTACCTTTTAAAAAGGTACTACCCGGATGACAAGTTTTGTTCCTTTATTTCTGAGAGTCCGTTCTTTGTCACATTCCTGTCACTACAGTAGTTGACATTTTTGGGTAACACTTTATTTTGATGGTCCATTTGCGTATTAGTAGACTGTCTGCTTAATATCTGTTGATACTGCTCCTTCAACAGACATTTAACTGACTATACTTTGCAAGTACATGTCAACTTACATAGCCCTAACCCCAACCCCAACCCCAATCTAACAGTCTACTTATAATCTAATGAGAATTAGTTGGCTTGTAGATGCAATGTAATTTAAATTCAACAAACGGACCATCAAAATAAAGTGTGACCCGTTTTGACCCTCAAACACTGAAATGTGACCCTAAACCATAAAACAGAAATAAGGGTCAGTTTGGGGGATTAATAAATGGGCTTTGCATTGGTGTGTGATTTGTTAGGATATGGACAGCATTTAATGAGATACAACTAATTGGAATTCTTGAATCTTATGATTAAAAAAAGTATATATATTGAGAAAATCATCTTTAGGGGCTACGCAGTGGCGCAGTGGGTAGCGCGATTGCCTCACAGCAAGAAGGTTGCTGGTTCGAGCCTCAGCTGGGTCAGTTGGCATTTCTGTGTGTAGTTTGCATGTTGCATGTTCTCCCCGTGTTCGCGTGGATTTCCTATAATGATATATATATATATATATATATATATATATATATATATATATATATATATATATATATATATATATATATATATATTCATTAATTCATTTTCTGTTTGGCTTAGTCCCTTTATTAATCTGGACTTGCCACAACAGAATGAACCACCAACTTATCCAGCATATGTTTTACGCAGCGGATGCCCTTCCAATGTGAAACACCCATACACTCCCATTTACACACATACACTACGGACAATTTAGACTATTCAATTCACCTATAGCGCATGTCTTTGGACTGTGGGGGAAAACGGAACCCATGGAGGAAACCCACGCGAACCCAGGGAGAACATGCAAACACCACACAGAAACACCAACTTAACCAGCTGAGGCTTAAACCAGTAACCTTCTTGCTGTGAGCCGACAGCGCTACCCACCGCGCCACCCCGTGTCCAGTCCATGCAGAAATATTTCAATGAAATACGCAGATAGTTACAGGATTACAGTCTGTCTATGAAACTGTCAAAAGACACTCTTCATCTGTCCAACTCCACATCTGGTCATTTTTTCCTCTCTCTCTCTCTCTCTCTCTCTCTCTCTCTCTCTCTCTCTCTCTCTCTCTCTCTCTCTCTCTCTCTCTCTCTCTTATTCCATCTCTACTTCTCTCTCACTCTCTCTCTCTCTCTCTCTCTCTCTCTCTTTAATCCTCTTATAAATCTTGGTTTCGTAGGACAGGATGTCTTTCTTTCCTCTTTTTCCCCTTTATCACACTCTCTTATCACATCCCCATCTGTCTCTTTCTCCTTTTAATTGTTCCTTAAGAAAATTCTTTCCATGCAGCTCATAATTCCTGCCCTCTGTCCTCTTCTTTATCTAATCCTCTTTTTCTAATGATTTATTAGGTACTTGTACCTATTAATAATAGACACTAGTTCACAATTGTTAGATACTGGCACTTATTAAAAATGTTAATAAGATTTTTTTTTTGTAGTAAACATTTTCATTGAACTCTTCTGTGGCCATTCTGACTAGTCGAGTAAAAAAGCAGATCTGATTCTTAAGATAAGAATTGTGAAGAGTGATAATTACAAATGATACTAGTATCTCATCAATGCGTACTCTAATCTATGCTTTAAATAAAGTTGACTCAACTTAAAATTATAAAGCAACTTGCTGCTGAGCAAGTATGTATACATACATAATACATACAGTTGAAGTCGGAATTATTAGCCCCCCTGAATTATTAGCCCCCTGTTTATTTTTTCCTCCAATTTCTGTTTAACAGAGATAAGCTTTTTTCAACACATTTCTAAACACAATAGTTTTAATAACTCATTTCTAATAACTGATTTATTTTCTCTTTGTCATGATGACAGTAAATAATATTTTACTAGATATTTTTCAAGATACTTCTATACGGCTTAAAGTGACATTTAAAGGCTTAACTAGGTTAATTAGGTTAACTAGGCAGGTTAGGGTAATTAGGCAAGTTGTTGTATAACAATGGTTTGTTCTGTAGACTATCGAAAAAATATATAGCTTAAAGGGGCTAATAATTTTGACCCTAAAATGTTTTTAAAATATTAAAAACTGCTTTTATTCTAGCCGAAATAAAACAAATAAGACTTTCTCCAGAAGAAAAAATACTATCAGACATAAATTTTCCTTGCTCTGTTAAACATCAATTGGGAAATATTTAAAAAAATATCTAACCTAATATTACTGTCGTATGATGTTGCGCGTCTGCTGGGTTGTGTCAAAAACCCAAAATATGTACCAGTCAAAACTGAATTATCAATATCTCAATGACAGATGAGTGGCAACATTTTCTCATTTGTTACTAAATAAAAGTCACAACTGAAATAGGTACTATATCTAATGCATCTGTACTAGACTGTACTAGAATCTGTTTAGCATGAGTAGCATATATCTAATGAAAAGATTGGTCTTTTTTTCTCATTTTCATTTTTATCACACTCTTATCACATCCCCATCTGTCTGTCTTTCTTGTTGTAATTGTCCCTTAAAAAATTCTTTCCATGCAGCTCATAATTCCTCTGCTTTTTCCTCGTTTAATCCTCCTCCTCATCTCCGTCCGTCTCTTCAGCTTCGTCCGTGAGGCGCCGGTATTCTGGTAACGACGAGGGAGTTGTGTCTGCGAGCGTTTGGTTTCGCCTATTAAACTGACCCCTGTGATATTAGCGACTCTATAAACGTCTGCATTAGGAGAGGGCAGGGCTCGAGGTCAGCTGAATCATTCACTTATTATTGAATGGCTTCACTCACTGTGCAGGAACTCACTGGAGTCAAATGTAGGCCACGGTTGCACGTGAAATGACAGAAGCAGTCTGTTTTGGCAGTGGTCCGATTATGACAGCTGAAGTCATCGAGAGCGTACATGAAGATTAATGGATTTTGGCATTTATCAACATAAAGATTTTTTCCATTTCACATTGAATGGGGTCACGTTTAATAGTGTAACCGTAGACGACTGTGCTTTTTTGCTCATTCATGAAACCGAGCTGTTTTTAAAAGTATGATATGTGATCTAATATAAACCTGAGTGCGTCTTTTGAAGCAAAGCCATTAAATATAAAGTGGATTTAGAAGCGGAGTGCCGCGTTTTCTGGTGAATGTCACTGATTGTTTTAGCAGTTTATGAGACAAGTCCAACATAAATCAGAAACTAAGCTTTAAAGCCAATCTATCTGAGTGAGAGTAACGTATTAATTTAAAGAGATAGTTCACACTTTAATGAGCTATGCGGGCCCTAAAATAACATATATTTTTAAAAGGTTATAGTCTTCATTGTTGTTTTGAACTTAAGCTACTGACTTTTATTGTGGATAAAAATAATTGAAACGTTCTTCAGACAGGAATGTGTACAGCAAAAGACAGAAATACATATAGTGACCTGGCATACATATATAGTTTACATCTTGTAATATGATTTTTATATGTCTGTTTTAGCTTAATTTACATCTTGAAGAGTGGCTTTATATCTTGCACTGTCACAATTTGACATATATATTGCATTATGATCTTTTATATTGCATTCTAGCTTTACATTGTGCAGTAAAACTGTATATATTAGTATGTGACTTCATATCTTGATATAGTTGATATATCTTAATATAAGTTTATATCTTGTAGTATGGAAAACATTTTTATATTATGTCTTGCAGCGACTCCATACATGACATTGTGAGTTTTTGTGTTGATCCTGGAGCAAGATTCCAAGCAGCCTATTATGTTTAAGGGATAAGTTTATAGTTTATGTTTAGTTTAGGTTTACTGTATGTGCTTCTATATCACTGTTATCCAACTATTATTCCCCTCTGATTTTGGGAGTAATTTGCTGTTAGGGTAAGATTTAGGGGTAGGTATTAGGCATGGATTACATTTTTGATAAGGAATGATGTTGCAGGATCAACATAGATGTAAAACTAGGATCGCATCATACTTGACAAAATCACACAGAACAACAGTGGTGGAAAGAGTACTGAAAAATCATACTTAAGTAAAAGTATTACTTGCCTAAAAATGTAGTGCAAGTAGAGTAAAAGCATCTGTTGTAAATATTACTCAAAGTATGAGTAAAGAGTAGCGCTTTTAAAAGTACTCAAGAGTAGTGAGTATTACGCTGAAAAAAGCTGATGCTTTTACATGTAATTTGTGGATGTGTGTAAACGTAACATTCTGTAGTGCATTTAGTTATTGCCCAGCAGGCACACAACGTCATAAGATGTTAATATTAGGTTAAATTTAGGTTGTGATGTCAGGTGACCAAAATTTAATGTCTAGCCAGGGTCTAAGGACAACATTATTTTGACGTCCAATAACGAGGTCAAATGATGATGATATTTGGTTGATTTTAGGTTGTGTTAGGAAGTGACCAAAATCCAACATTGAGCCAACATTTTAAATAACATCATATTGATGTCAAATATTGACATTTATTTGTCAGGTTTGGCAACCAAAATCCAACATCTGATAGACGCCATATTGGTAACGTCCACACAACATCAAGCAGTAATATCATTAGACTTTGATATTTGTTGATTTTAGGTTGGACATTGACGTCGGCATGATGTTTAGTTCTGATGTCAACCCGATTTTCATTTCCAAACAAAATGCAACGTCCCCACAACATTGGGGTACAACTTCAATCTGATGTCATGTTGACGTCTTGTGCCTGCTGGGTGTTTAAGGCCATTTCGGTCATCATACAGTAAACATCCGTCATTTTCTCATCAGTGACATGCATCTAAACAGTCTCTGGGTCACTGTGTCTAAAGATTTTTCGACATCTGCTTGGACACTTTTAATGCTTCCAAACAGTTTGCTGCAATTATAAATCACCCACGTCTTGAGGTAGTTCATTTTGAGGCGATTTACCTTCTATGTGTGATTTGATTGGACAGAAATTGCAGAACTAATTTTTCTAATCCCCATAGACAAGAAAATATAAAGTGGTGACTGCAGGTTGAAGGAAAGTAGTGGACTAAAAGTACTAAAAATGTACTCCAGCGAAAGTAAAAGTGCACGTTTTTAAAACTACTTAGTAAATTACAATTCCTGAGAAAAACTACTTAATTATAGTAGATTGAGTATTTGTGATTTGTTACTTTACACCACTGCAAACCAAGTACATAATATTTACTAGTTATTTTGCAAGATATAGTATTCAACTGCTCTTTAAAGGATTAACTAGGTTAACTGGGTTCACTAGGCATGTTGGGTTAATTAGGCAAGGAATAGGTTTATTCTGTAACCAATAATTATTATTATTTTTTACAAACATCTATGGATTTCCTCTTAAGTGTTTGAACGCTCAGCAGTGAATATTAAACCACACTAAACTGAACTTCAACACTGAAAACTGCACTGACACTGTTTTAATTTACTATAATCTTCTATGTGAAGCTGCTTTGACACAATCTACACTGTAAAAGTGCTATAGAAATAAAGATGAATTGAATTGAATTTTTTTTAAACAGATTTTGTTCCAGCCTATCTAAAATAAATAAAACTTTATACAGAAGAAAAAATATTCAGTTTCTTTTTCTGTTAAACATTGCTTGGGAAATATTTGAAAAAGAATGAACAGTTCACAGGTGGGTTATGAATTATTTTGGACTTGACTGTATATGAGCAATTCCAGCATTATGGATGTGACATTTGTTTACAGTATTCAACATACTTTGTAGAAATTCTGTGAATTAAACTGCACAACCCAAAAGAAATAATGTTGATCAAAAGGATAATAGTTGGCTAATGATAGAACAAAAATTATTGATTGTAAATCAAAAATAATTTAAAAACATTGACAGATACTGTTTCTGACTATTTTTGCAGTACTGTAAAATACAAGCCTACTCAAAAAACTGGAAAAATGGTTTTGCTATTTTGGTGCAAACTTTTTTTCATGTCATTTTGCATGTAATTGCTGATATATATATACATTTAAAGGCTTAACTAGGTTAATTAGGTTAACTAGGCAGGTTAGGGTATAACCAAGTTATTGTATAACGATTGTTAGTTCTGTAGACTATCTGAAAAAAAAATTAGCTTAAAGGGGCTAATCATTTTGTCCTTAAAATGGTGTTTAAAAAATTAAAAACTGCTTTTATTCTAGCCGAAATAAAACAAATAAGACTTTCTCCAGAAGAAAAAAATATTATCAGACATACTGTGAACATTCCTTGCTCTGTTAAACATCATTTGGGAAATATTTAAAAAACCATAATAATAGTTTAATAATTCTGACTTCAACTATATATATATATATATATATATATATATATATATATATATATATATATATATATATATATATATATATATATATATATATATATATATATATATATATATATATATATAGTTGAAGTATATATTCTTCCCCTCATTCTTCCTCTCAAAGACTCAAAGAATGTTACAGGCTTACAGAATAGCGTGCTTAGTTCATTGAGGTGAGAAAACAACTCATTCCAATACATACAAATAAGCAATGCTTTATGAGATTAGATTAGATATGCAGTGTAACCATCCTAAAATGGGAAAGAACTTACGCACATTGCAAATTTATGAGCACAATATGAAGACACACATCAGGCAATTGTCAGAGAACGCTCTGCACTACAGTTCAACAGATGTCCATAGGCAAACGGACGAAACACAAAGCCAGAAAGCTCTTCCTACATGAGAAATGACATCAGTTGTGAGGGTGTGTATGTCTTTGTCTTTGACTGGGTCTGTTTAACAGCGGTTAGAAGACCTCCATCAGATTTGGATCTGGATAATTTGTACATCGACTGTGTACTGTAATACACAGAGAGCATGTCAGCTTTGGAGCTCATTCATGCCTTTGGGCATACATTGATTTGTGTGTGTTGGAAATCTTAGCTACTTCAAAAGCCAAATGACATGAATGTGTGCAGGAGGCAGATGTCAGAGAGAGTTTGTGACCGTGTCTCTGCAGTTGATCTAGTTTTTTATTGTTTTCTTCAGCTTTTGATTTGCAAACAAATGAAATCCATATTTCAAACACACAGTACAGGAAGAAGGATGACGTTTTGGTTCAACTGTGTGTTTAACAGATGAAGAGAGGTTGACGACACATCAGAGACAAGAGAATATTAAGGGAACTGTAAACTACAGTACGCATCTGCTATATAACTCAGAAAGAAACCTTAGAAATCGAGGTCTTTGAACACAAACTTTCCCAAAGTTGTGTATGCATTTCACCATCACTGACCGAATAGATGATACTCTCCTCATTAATGCTTGTGTCAGATTAATGGTTTGTTTATTTAGAGTGCGATGCTAGAGTGTTGTTTGCTTAACTTGTATTATGCAGCATCTTAGTGTATCCGGAGAAGACTTGAGTTTGTTTTACTTTGTGTTCTTTCTTTGGGAAAATTTAACAGTTGCCATGGAAATTGGAAAAGCATCTTGAGAAGATGCTGAGATAAACTTTGGAAAACCTCTGGAGCAGAAGGATGAGAGTCAGATGTTTACATTTTATGTCTTTGCACACTATCAAGACTAAAGAAATGACCACAAAACAACAATATGTCAAAACTGTGTTCACCAGCCTTAACACTGGGTGTGAATTGTGCAACCCAGGCTCATTCTGAAAACATACCTCTATATACATTTCTGGAGACTACCAAGTACATCCCAGGAGCTACATTTTTTGCAGTTTTTGTTTTGGCAACGCCACCAGAGGCCGCTGTGTATGCTTTTTCAAATCTTAAATTTCTCTCTCGAGTGCCATTTGCGCCTGCTGTTCTCGCATAAACCCACCAGAGGCTGCTGTCGACTGACCTGCGTGGGGCACACTCATGCATCACACCGCTAAGTAATGCACTGAGTGTATGCTTTGCTAAAAAGATAGGTTTTTAATCTAGTTTTGAATTGTGAGAGTGTGTCTGAGCCTCGGACATTATCAGGAAGGCTATTCCAGAGTTTAGATGCCATAAATGAGAAGGCTCGACCTCCTTTTGCATCCATTACGTAGCTCTGGCTACATAATTCACGATCTCCAGAAAGGTATATAGGGCTACGTTTTTAGAATGAGCCTATGTTGGAATTGTGGGTGCGTTCAAATCCCCCAGTTTGAAATACAAAATTTGGAAGGCTTTAAGCCACCTTTCCACTGCACACGTCATTCGGACACCACTGTCGGAATACGCTTCCTTGTGGCAGTTGCACAGAATTTTCAGTTTTGTTGTGCACCCTGGGAGAGAAATAAAAAAATGCAAAAAGAGCCTTTATTCTCCGTGCATTCACCATGGTTGAATGAATGAATGAATACTAGAAATTCATAGACCACAAAATTTTTTTGGCAGGAATACTTTTTATTACTCATGTATGAATAGAAATGTTTTTTTTTTTAAATACAGATTTTTTTTTCTGATTCAAAAAATAATAAAAAAAAAACTAGTATTTCTCATCTTGCGCACACGGACCTGCTTGGACAACACTGGAATACATCACATCCAGTCAGCCGGTCGCATATGGTCTAGTCGCAGCTCAAATCGGATCCGAATTTTCCACATACGGAGATGATCGGAACTCCACGGAGCTCTCGGACTACTCTCCATTGGAAATGAATGATTTTCTGTCTGTCGCTTGTCGTCTGTGGCTTTAGACCTTTTCAACATATTTTTCATGTTTGTCAGTAATCATAAGTTAGATTGAGTCATGTAAATGTGCATTAAACTGCCTTAAAAAATCTTGCCTAGGGCTTTTGATCTGTGTAACTAAAGGAACGCTGAATCACCACTTTTGGAAACATTAGATGCTTCTTCTGTGTTGTCTTTGTGTAAAGACATGTCATCAAATTATAGTGTTTGAAAGTGGATGCGCAGAAGATCCAGAGCTGAATGAATGTCAACAAAAGTTTGGTTTGCTTTGTTCTTTTGGCACTTGGTTCACATAGAGCTTTATTGTGTGTTTGTTGTACTTTGAGGGCAAAAGTGTTCCCAGAAGTCTGCCTCTGAATAAATAAAATAACAATAAATAAAATACAAAATTTTTGTAACATAGGCTCATTCTGAAAACGTGGACATTGAATTACGAATTATGTTGGCAGAAGTACGTATGGCTGCATTTTTGAATGCTACAGGGTGGTATGACTCCATTCCTTTTTGCGCTTACCAGCTGACCGCTTACCTCCGTATGGACGTCTGTCCCGCTGTTACCAGTTTGTCCAGTTAGCTCGCCATGTACGTCGACTGACTCAGAGAGTAGTTGACCACAATGATGGGGTTTGATTCTAGCAAAGAATGGTTCCAGAAAGCGGGTAATACAAAAACAAAAGCCAAATAATAAAATAAACAAGTAAATAACAGGGTGGAATGTGGTAAAATCTGAAAACATAGTAAAAATCAGGTGAGGACTTTTTCAGTTGAGTTTAGGGAAGTGGGTGGGCGCTGGTCAATCTGTGCTTTCGAAAACATTATTGGTTGGGTTTAGGGAAGGTTAGTCGACACAGCGGCCTCTGGTGGATTCGTGAAAACAAAGCTGCAAAAAACGTAACTCCGGTATTTGGCGATCTCCAGAAATGTATAGTATATAGCGCTACATTTTCAGAATGAGCCTGGTTTGACAAAATGATAATAAATGAAGGGCGGCATGGTGGATAAGTGGTTAGCATGTTCGGGTGGGCTTCCTGGGTGCTCCGGTTTTCACAACAGTGCAAACAAAGACATGCAGTATAAGTGAATTGAGTTAACTAAATTATCCATAGTGTATGAATGGGAGAGTGTGTGGGTGTTTTCCAGCACCAAGAGTTGTACTTTCAGTGCTGCGTTACGGCTGGAAGACCCTGTTTTAGTTTTTTAAAATGTAAAAACACAAATGTAAACACAGCCTAAATCTAATCTCATTATCTGTCATCAGGACCCATCATCAGGATGGCTATTGATTTTGTTTTGATGCCAGTAGCCGTTGACTTGCATTTTATGAAATAGCGGATGCTGAGTAAATGCACAGGAAATGTTCATTTTTGGGTGAACTATCCCTTCAAATCAATTTCTCTCTATAGCAAAAATTGGTCAAAAAGGACCACTGTGCTATACACAAACTTATTACCAGATGCAACTTTTTTTTCACTTCTTTTTAGCTCAACTGTCATGAATGCACATGATTGTGGGAGATCACATGCAGTGAAGGATACATAGCATTTATGCCTTTGTATATTGATCAGATGAAGGTAGTCAGGATGTGGCAAGATTCAGTGTTCTAAGTTGCCTTTTAACCTCCATATATAACCTTTTAGCTTTTCAAACAGCCTATATGTTACTGTAAGCTTTAGTTCTTCATTTAAACATCTCACAATTGACTTGTCTTGGTTCTAAAGGACTGACTGTGAAACATGAACACAGTTATTGGTCAGATTCCTAAAAACAGAGAGGGCACTGTTGAGGAGTGGAACATAAAGTGTACACAACATGCATATAACAGAAGAGAATATAGTCATACATCTCAATACTAAACTTTTTCTAATTATAAAACTGGGTGTGGATATGTGTGTGCATTATTCTCTACCATGGTTTGTTGGTTTCCAAATGATTGGATGCACTGAAATGAGTGTGTCTGTTGTTGTTGTGTAAGTGTGTGTGTGTTACTGGTGCTATGTGTACTTTCTGAGCTCCATAAATACCCCACCCAAATGTTCCACCTGTTTATGGGCTGAAAGACTGAGAGTCTCTAACTAACCATGAAGGTCTGTGAAATGTAACAATCTCTATATGCCACAACACGTCTAAACCTCACCCCAAATAAAGGATTAGCTGTACCGTATACAACACAATTGTGTTATTCTGCAAATATTACATGCCTGTGCTGGTTACAAAAAACTGATCAGTGACAAGGTGACCGTTTGCTTCTGTATCTTCTCGTTCTTACCCAGAATGCATTGATGAAACAGGTGAAGCCATCTGTTTGACTGAGGCCAGGTGCTGTTTTTAGCTCTATAAGTGGACTCTTCTAAAAAAAGACTCGAAGGTGCTATTTCTATCAACTGTAGACCTGCAGATCGCTGAAATACAGAATATGACTTAACGAAACACCACAATGTATTTTAACATGAAAGTTAAAGACTGGCAAATGACGTTAAACAGGGCAATGACATTTTTCGCAGTATTTCTTGTTATATATTTTTGGAGAAAGTCTTATTTTTTATTTTTGTATTGTGGCTGGGATAAAAAAAAAATTGAAAATCTAATAATATTCATTCAGTATTAGGAAATTATTATTATTATATAGTTTTTTTATTGTCTACAAGCTTCACTGACTTGCCTAATTCACCAAACTTGCCTAGTTAAATTAATTAACCCTTTACATGGCATTTAAGCTGAATATTGAAATCTGCTTTGTCTTTCAAAATAGCTAATAAAATATTATGTACTGTCATCATGGAAAGTTAAAAGTAATTAGTTATTAGAAATGAGCCATTAAAAACTATTATGTTTAAAAGTGCATTGAACAAATTAAATTATAAATAGTAGGGATGTCCAGATCCAATCACATAATCAGAAATGGAGCCCAATCACACGGTTTCAGACTCGATCAGAATCGGACGTTACCTCCCAATCAGGACTCGAATAAATATGTAAATGTATATTTTCTATAGGTGGGCATAGATTAATTTTTTTAATCTAGATTAATCTAGATTAATCTTGGAATTAATCTAGATTAAAATTGCTCATTTAAATTCTGCCGAAGGCATTCAGAATATGTGTGCTACCCAAATAATAAGTCTTTGAGAATGGGTTTCTCAAGCCAGGTGGCGCATTAGACCAGGGGCTCATCTGTGGTTTCCAAAATGCATCACAAACTGCTCGAGAAACTGTTCTACTATGATAATTGGGGATGGAAATAAATTATGTTCAATGTGTTTACTAACTGTTTATTCAGTTAAACATGAATTTTAAACTGTAGGCCTACAAAAGCTTGAAACAGCGATTTTTGATGACCTTAATCTGACTAAAGTCATAACTGAACTAAACAGAACTGGAATTAAGACATGTGGAGTATGCAGATATTAGTGGCATTATTGTAGTAAACACCGCGGTCTTTAGGACCTTTCACCATATTTCCCGACAAGATCCACACGCGGCTGTCAGTAAAGGACCGCACACACACACACAAACAAACTCACACACACACAAATCTTTCCATTTTCTTTCCATTTGGCGTGCGTTATTAAATTCCATAACACTCTCACCAGTCCTTACTCCTTATTTGCGTCTAACACCCCAGTTTGTCACGATGGCATGAATGAAATGTTCGTGAGTTGAAGTGAAACTGCCAAACAGCAGTTAGAGTCAGGCTTCCTGCTGACTTAATTTAGAAGGGCACTCTTTTGTTAGATCTCACCGGTCAGGTATACATCCGCGCTAATACAGTATATCAAGGTGAAAGTCATCATAGCTTGCGTAGAATAGACCCAGCTCCCAACCCAACTTTGAGAATAGATTACGGCGATATTTTTTTATCGCGCGATAAGAGTCTCGTGTTAACGCAGCATGTTAACGCTGATAACGGCCCACCACTATATTTTCTGATTATTTTTTAACACATCTTTAGTTATGCGGTGACACAGAGTTTGACCCCTTTCGTGACTTCACACAGAAACAGCAACGCGTGCGGTATGATATCACTTTGTTGCAGAGATGCTATTGGTTAAATGCCAAAGTAGAACAAGGAAGCAGCTTGAAGTGGAAAGTGCGAGTATGTCTGTGGTCTGGAGGTATTATAAAGTTGATGACGACAACATTGCCATTGCAAACTGTGAGATATGTAAACTTGGGATTGTCTGCCGGGTATTTTAAGTTGAGGTGCTATTTGTTTTTATATTAGATTTTTTTTTTATATTTACTGTTGCACTAAAGTTCAAAAGTGAAGAATTGATGTTATTTATTACTTGATTGTTCAAGCTACCTCACAGAAGTGCTCTGTTTGTTAACAGAGATGTTGAATGTTAAAATAAGGTGAATTAAATAAAAAATAAGGAACATGCTGGATCTGTTTCTACGCTCTTCTTTATTCTTTTTTTATGTATTATAGAAGTATCGGATCAGGTTTCAGTATCGGTAGATACTCAAAATCAAATGACTCAGACTTGAGGGCAAAAAAATCTGATCGGGACAACCCTATTAAAAATGCACCTTTTAATATTATATTTAAATTATGCGCTATTTGCAACAATGTTTGCAACCTGTTTTATTGTGTTAATGTGTCAGTGAGAGAATGTTGGTAAGATGCCCGTTGGACTGTGATATGTTGGCATAGGCAGCAGCAGAGCTGAAACAGCAAGAAATAGTTTTTCTATGTATGGCTATTGTGTTGAACAGGGTTCTAGAATAATACCCAGAATACACCGGGTTGCAAATCAGACCAGTTAATATGGCACATGGTGTTTAAAGCAATGTAAACAGAATAACCACCAAGTTCACCCAAAAATGAAAATGTGCTCAAACCTTCATGAGTTTCCTTCTTCTGTTGAACACAAAAGACAATATTTTAAAGAAAGCTAAAAAACCATTGACTTCAATAATAGGAAAACAAATACTATAGAAGTCAATGGTTACAGGTTTCCAACATTTCTAAAAATATCTTGCCATAATGGTTTGAAATAAGTAAAGGGTGGCACAATTTTCATTTTCAATGTTATTCTGGGTGATTTTTACACGCAAACAGCAATAAAAAGTCAAGAAAAACTGACTTACTGACTTTTTATAAACAACAAAAGCACCATGACCTACTTACAAGAGTCTTGCAACCTACATTTTACAGTTTATCACATTTAGGTTATTGTTAAGAATATGAATTATGAATTATATTATATGATTTAAAGTATAGTTAAGAGCTTTTAAATGGCATTTTGCAATAAAAGGCCAGATCAAGTGTGTCAAGGGTTACAAAGAGGAAAAAATAAGAGGACAAATTGTATTATTCATTCATTCATTTTCTTGTCGGCTTTGTCCCTTGCGGGGTCGCCACAGCGGAATGAACCGCCAACTTATCCAGCACGATTTTACGCAGCGGATGCCCTTCCAGCCGCAACCCATCTCTGGGAACTTCCACACACACATTCACACTCATACACTACGGACAATTTAGCTTACCCAATTCACCTGTACTGCATGTCTTTGGACTGTGGGGGAAACCGGAGCACCCGGAGGAAACCCACGCAAACGCAGGGAGAACATGCAAACTCCACACAGAAACGCCAAATGACCCAGCCCAGCCGAGGTTCGAACCTGCGACCCAGCGACGTTCTTGCTGTGAGGCAACAGCACTACCTACTGCGCCACTGCGTTGCCCAAATTGTATTATATTATATTATATTATATTATATTATATTATATTATATTATATTATATTATATTATATTATATTATATTATATTATATTATATTGTATTGTACTGTATTGTATTGTATTGTATTGAATTGTATTGTATTGTATTATATTATAATATATTATATTTATTATATTTATTATATTATATTATATTATATTATATTATATTATATTATATTATATTATATTATATTATATTATATTGTATTGTATTGTACTGTATTGTATTGTATTGTATTGAATTGTATTGTATTGTATTATATTATAATATATTATATTTATTATATTTATTATATTATATTATATTATATTATATTATATTATATTATATTATATTATATTATATTATATTATATTATATTATATTATATTATTTTATATTGTATTGTATTGTATTGTATTGTATTATATTATATTATATTATATTATATTTTCCCAGAGATGGGTAGCAGCTGGAAGGGCATCCGCTGTGTAAAGAAACGTGCTGGATAAGTTGGCGGTTCATTCCGCTGTGGCGACCCCGGATTAATAAAGGGACTAAGCCGAAAAAAAAATGAATGAATGAATATTATATTATATTATATTATATTATATTATATTATATTATATTGTATTATATTATATTATATTATATTATATTATATTATATTATATTATATTATATTATATTATATTATATTATATTATATTATATTATATTATAGTCACGGTCACCAGCGATCCAGTCTGTGCAGATCGCTAATGGATTACAAATCCGTCATTACACAAACTACATTCCAGTCATGCACTGCTCACACACACCTGTTCCTCATTCAGTTGATTACACACACTCACGGCTGGGAGCTGCTCATAAACTGATTAGATAGACTTTAAATACAGGGCACACACACACCTCTTGGCTGAGTCTTGTTTATCTGTCAAGTTAACATTACGACGCATTTTCCTAGTCCTGTCTTTCCGTTGCCGACCTTCGCTTTGTTTGTTTGTTTGTTTTGTTTATGTTGTTAGCCGCCTGGATTTACCACTCGCCTGCTTATTGACCTTTCTTTTGGATTTACCTGCATGTTACTGTTTGCTCCTGATTGTGATCATTGCTTGTCTGACCATTGTCTTTGTTCAATAAATCCTGCATTTGGATCCGCGGCTCAGTTGTCAGCGTCTCCCATTATATTATATTATATTATATTATATTATATTATATTATATTATATTATATTATATTATATTATATTATATTATATTATATTATATTATATTATATTATATTATATTTAAATAAAAGCTTAAGCAAACTTTGGGGTTAAAATTAAAAAATAATGTGCACGCAACACTGAACTCTACTGACCTCTGATGTTTTTTATTTAATTAATTTTTATTCAAGAAACTGCTGCATGTAAATATGGTTGGTCAGTAAGACCAACCATGTAACTTTCTTCAAGAGATGTCCTCCATTCACCCCTGAAGACTGCTTACTCAAACTATAATTGATTCTCAATTTCGAATAAATCATGAATTCAATTCAAGGCCAGTTCGAAGGAGGAGATTCAGGGTGAAGTCAATGCTAGAGATTGAATTGATTCCCAAAAGCGAGAATGAATAAGTGAATGAATGGTCTGGACGTATGCCAAAGGGTTAGAGAGCCATTGAGCATTTATTCACAGTTACAGCGTCTCTCTCTCTCTCTCTCTCTCCTCATGTACTCTTGTATTACAGCCTCCGCCTCTCTCTCTCTCTCTCTCTCTCTCTCTCTCTTTCCTTCTCTCTTTCTCCCCCTCTCTCTTTCTTTCTCTCTCTCTGCAGGCATTTGTGTGCTTCAGTCCCTGTTTTACCCACAGTGGCAGAGACATGTGTGAGTGACTGAAAGAGCTGGAGTTCTCAGGCTTGTGTAGACATTGAAAGACACTGTGAGCATTTCTTACAGACAAAATCTGCATGTTTAGTCATCACTGGATTTACTTTAAAAAGCAAGTGAAGCATAAAGCTTAGGTAAGTTCAGCTGAACTTTGCACTCTGAAGAGTTACAGAAATGAGTTATCCTTTACCTGCTTCTGCTTGCATCATCTTTAACTAAATAGAAAAATTATATTTTTAATTTTATTTTGTGCATTTGTTTAATAGTATTTATTGACAAATATCTGACCATTAATTGAGTGTTTAAGGTTTTGAAGTTAAATGTACTGTTTGATAAGTCTCTTTATTTGAAGTATACTTTACCTCCTCCTGCTTCTATTATCATTTTTTATTTTTAAATTAAATCTACATATTTGTATTTCATATTTTAAGTGTTTATGTAAACATGTTTAATGGCTCTGTTTATCTGATACCGTGAAAACTATCTTCTGTTTTTATCTGTGTATGGTTTGCTTAATCTGTTATGGCACTTTTATCAGCACTGTTGATAAACCGAGATTTTGCAGAAGTGTTAATAAATGCAGTATGACGATTTGTATTGCAATACATATTTTTTTTATATGTTCACGACAGAGTAAATACAGTGCTCAACATAATTGAGTACATCCCATTTTGAAACTGAAAACTTTTATCCATTTCTCAGTGAATATAGGCAATGTATTTTGGTGCATTTAAACAAAACAGATTTATTAAACAGATACATTTATTAAAATAATATTTTAGTCACCAAAGATATTTAGAAATTAAAAGATAAAACAAGTACATGCAAGCAAAATATTGCAAAAAGTAATTACAACCTACAAAATTTCAACTAAATAATAAAAATAAAACATTTAATTTGTATTTAAAATTTTTCTATGACATATACATTTTGGTGTACTAGTTTTTGGACCGGTGTTTTTTTAGACAAGCTTCAGTACTGACTAATCTAATGTATAGGCACAAATATAATATTGTATAGCTTCATATTATAAATAAAACTAATTTGTGAGGGTCTACTTATATATGCTAAGCACTGTATTTAATAACTCAGTTGTCCTATTTCTTAATTCTATTCACATTTTATTGGTTTCATTATTTTCATTCATTTCAAATATTATACAATACAAATACTTAAATAATTCCAAGGTTTTTTGTAATCAATACAATTAATAACTGCAATTCCTACATAAATGCATCTTATTAATTATGAATGCATTAGTAGAATATGTCCCACTTCATTTGCTTCTCCTGTCCCATATTTAAGATGGAAAATACCATGTGAATTATTAATACTGTTTTTAACACAGTATAAATAATTTTTATACACACACACAAAACTTTTTTGTTTGTTTTGTGTGTGTGTGTACTTGTTTATGTGATTCATTCATTCATTTTCTTTTCGGCTTAGTCCCTTTATTAATCCGGGGTCGCCACAGCGGAATGAACCGCCAACTTATCCAGCACATTTTTACGCAGCGAATGCCCTTCCAGCCGCAACCCATCTCTGGGAAACATCCACACACACTCATTCACACTCCTACACTACGGACAATTTAGCCTACCCAATTCACCTGTACCGCATGTCTTTGGACTGTGGGGGAAACCGGAGCACCCGGAGGAAACCCACGCAAACGCAGGAAGAACATGCAAACTCCACACAGAAACGCCAACTGACCCAGCCGAGGCTCGGCGACCTTCTTGCTGTGAGGCGACAGCACTACTTACTGCGCCAATGCGTCGCTGTTTATGTAATTCATGAGGACACAAATTTGCATAATGACCATATGAGCATGACCATATTACACTGTTGAGACTGTTCATGAGGACATGCCTCATGGCCTTGTAATTTAAAACCGTTTACAATCATATTTAGCGGGGGGATTTTAAAATTAAAAATTTGTCACATGTTTCCAGTGAAGGTTGGGTTTAGGAGTAGGGTTTGGCTAAGGCCATATAATAAGCTTTTTTTACAGTATTAAATACAGGACATTACGCCTATGCAGAGTCTCCAAAAATCCTAATAACCAACCAGTGTAATGGTTTATGTGGTTTGCGAGAACACAAATTTGTATAATAACCTGGGTATGACTTAGGTATTACAATATTGAAGTAGTTTATGAGGACATGCCTTGTTTCCTCAATATTCAAAACACTTAAAAATAATACTTTTGAATGGTTTTTTGACATTCAAAGTTTGCCACAGGCTTCCTGTAAGGGTTAGGTTTAGGGGTAGGGTTAGGCTAAGGTGATATAATGGGGAAGTTGTGGCCTAATGCTTAGGGAGTTGGACTTGTAACTGAAAGGTTGCAGGTTCGATCCCATTCCTGGAAGGAATTGAAGATAGGGGGAGTGAATGAACCAAAATGAACCTAACTGCTCCCCGGGCATTGGAAGCTCCCTATTGCTCTGGATGTATTGCTCACTGTGTGTGTGTGTGCGCTCTCACTTCTCACTCCTCACTCATGTGTGCGCTTGGTATGGAATGGAGTAACCATATTTGACAATACTTCACTCTATTAATAAGCATTTTGCAATATGAATTATACTTTACGCCTATGCAGAGTCCTCATAAACCACAGATTCCGGTATGAGTGTGTTACAAGCACTTTGAAGCTAATTCAGCTGCTGGAGATTCATCTATCAGTATTTCTATTTGGGGCATCTCTTGTGGTCTTTTCTCCATTCCTGTCTTCTTCCTGGTGCTGCTCTCCTGGCCTCTGACCTTTAGCATCTGACCTGTGATGTCAGATGTAACCAGGCGCAACATGACTCCACTGATTGCACTCCGAGTCTTCAGCATTTGTCATGAACTTCAGGAATCGGTTTACACACATGCACACACACTATAATCTAGCTTGATCTAGTTGCCACAGTTGTCTTTTCCTTTTTAAAACCTCCATCGTAAGCTTTGTTTGGCATCAGACGTGTACCAAACTCCCATGGCTGTCAGGCTGTCTCCAAAAGCTGGTCAGTGTTTAATTCTGGCTCCAGACTTTGTTTCCTGTGTTTCAAGTGTCATCTGACCTGATGTCAGTGACATGAAGCATATACTTTCAAAACACATTCAACAGACTTACTAACAGATCCGCTTGAATTTCAGCTCTCTCGAAACGCCAGCTTCAGCAGAAGCCAAATCAGATTATTTCAGATCTTCATGCATGAAAAGAGGGAAAGTAGAAAAGAAAGGTAGAAATAAGGAGAGGAAACGTGGATTTACTGTATCCAGAAGCATAGATAAAAAGATGAAGCACATTTTATTACAGCTAAAGAGGTCAACAGGATCACACAGAGACCCAGCATCACACAATTCAGCTTACATTCACATAAAGTCCAGGCCCATAGCCAGCCTGGTGAAAGGGTGGTTCTGTTTTCTCAAATAGTTGACCTGTATTCACCAAATGTTTTTTATTTAATTATGAGATTTAAATACCGAATTTAGGTAACATTTTAGGCTATATTTTAAACTGGATTAGCTTTTCGGATGGTCATCAACCACACTTTTTGATGTACCAAACATATTTCTTAAATATTTAGAATAAGGAAATATGACACATATTTATTTTTAAAATACAAATTAATTGCATCATATATCATTAGAAAAAAGTTTTAAATTACAAACTAGCCTAACTGTAATTTATTAGGCAAATAACAAACTGTCTACCACAATCAACTTTCCTCAATCAATATTTGGCCATTTGAATAATAAAAAATTTAAACATAATAATCATAATCATAATCATAATAATAATAATTTAGAGCTTTACAATTTTTCTTGCCTCTCTTGTGAAAGTGCTTTACGCTTATTTATTGGTCATGTTTTCTTTCAAGTATAAGGTCCAAGATTTAGAATAAAAATGTTACTTGGTAAATCTTTTCTCTATTTAAAAACAACACAGTAGCAAAGGATGACTTCGCTTATGTCATTATTGCATTGGCCAAAACTGATTAACTTAAGTCACACAAGGATTCCGCTTGGTCTTAAAGCCTTTTTCGGTGGGTTATTTTTTACTATTTATGATGGCATAGCAGTCAAAATAGGACAAATTAGCTCATCTATGGGACAAATTCTGAACCTTTATTAGTGAGGGGTGGGTCTTCCGATCCCTGGAGCAGTACCTTTTCAAAACATACAAATTTGTACCTGAAGGGTTCATAATGGTACCTGAAAGGTACTTTTTAGGTACATTTGGGTACTAATATGCCTCTTTGTGGTACCAATGTAGATTCTTTGGGTACAAATATGTATCTTTTGAAAAGGTACTGCCACAGTGACAGCTCCTATAACTTTATTTTTGAGAGTGTGTATTACTGTTTCTGGCCTGGTACTGTATTGACACCTTTTGGACTTTAAATTTACACATATATCCAAAGCACACATGCAACAATCATGATGTATGACTACTAATAATCTAATGATTGATGTATGACTACAAACTACGAATAATCTAATGATTGCCAGGTGTAAGCTTACTTATAGTTGTAATGTGATGGACGCTGACAACTGATTTGAGGATCCAAATGCAGGTTTATTAGGAGAATGGTCAGGCAAGCAACGGTCAACACAGGGGAAAACAAATGTATACAGGAAATCCAGAGTCGTGGTCAGTAAACAGACGGATGGTCAAAAGGCAGGCAGCAGACAGGAATAAACAATACAACAAAGCAAGAGTTTAACACAGCACTTCAATGGAACCCGGAACAGGTGCGTGAGTGAAGTGCACGATGGCATTTATAGTTCATTAAGGTGGCAGATTTGTAGTTCTTCAGCGATCTGCACAGGCTGGATCACTGATGACCGTGACAATAGTCAATAGATTGTCTAAAAAAGGCCATCAAAATTGAGTGTTACCATTAATTTACTTACAGTATATCCCAATATACCCCGTTTCAGGAACCCTCCTGCTGTTCCTTGTTAGAGACAACTTCCTTTTCCCCAGAATAAGCCTATATTTTATTTTGATTTAAAATATCATATTTCAACCAACATTTGATGTTTCTAGTCATAAAAGGCAAACATCATAAACTTTAGAACCTCATTTCTGTAATTGTAATTTCTGTAAAACAAATGGCTTCATTTTGTCTATGCTGCAATAAATGTATTTTCGTAGTGGAAACCGAACGCTTCTTGTCATAAGAATAAGAGAAGCACTGGTTTCCTTGAAAGCCTCAGTAGTGTTTAACACTGACCATCAAACTCTCCCTCGGTCTATTTTACTTCTATTGACTCCTGCCAGAAGATCAATATGCCCTGCTTTTTGAAGGTGGCTTATAATTATCCATGGAAGCAGTGAGTGGCGTTTTCTTATTTCTAGCCAGTTTCTGTGTTTCTCTATTCCTGTGGTCACTTCCAGTAGTGCACACAAGAAGCTTTTTCAGTTACATTTATCAGACTTTTGGCAAAATTGTGAGACAAACTTATGAGTGCAGGAGATTCAGTTGCTTACTTGGCAGGACAGAGGTTTCGACTGAGAAATGTGCGTGTTTCTCATGTGAGAATGAAGAGTGAATGTGGGCACACACACTCACTGACTTGTTGTTATTTGCTCTTGTAGATGGAAAGTTTAAATGTGTGTTTCGCTGGCCACATCACGGCCAAACCACACAAGGCAGAGCTGGAGTTTGTACCATTCATTCTTTTTCTCTGCACGGTGTTTGGCTGTCATGGATGCTGCTGATTTGGTTTATATGCTTCAGTAATTACGCTTAATTGTTGTTCATTAGAGCTGGTTTGTGGATGACCAACATGTAACCGTGGAAACATTAGCAAAACATGCATAGTTTCTATTCTCAATACTTCCACACCCATAATGCCTGAGCATGTATACGGTCTAAGTGTTAATTTATACAAATACATATCCTATATTTATATACGTGTGTTAAATAATAGATCAAATATATTAATTGTATTAGTTTTATTTAAGGTTTTTTCATTATTCTATTTCACTACTTATACACTCACTGGCCACTTTATTAGGTACACCTTACTAGTACTGGGTTGGACCCCCTTCCGAACTGCCTTAATCTTTCATGGCATAGATTCAACAAGGTACTGGAAATATTCCTCAGAGATTTTGGTTCCTATTAACATGATAGCATCACGAAGTTGCTGCAGATTTGTCTGCTGCACATCCATGATGCGAATCTTCCGTAACATCCCAAAGGTGCTCTATTGGATTAAGATCTGGTGACTGTGGAGGCCATTTGAGTACAGTAAACTCATTGTCATGTTCAAGAAACCAGTCTGAGGTGATTCGCGTGTTATGACATGGTGTGTTATCCTGCTGGAAGTAGCCATCAGAAGATATATATACACTGTGGTTATAAAGGTATGGACATGGTCAGCTGCAATACTCAGGTAGGCTGTGGCGTTGACGCAATGCTCAATTGGTACTAATGGGCCCAAAGTGTGCCAAGACAATATCCCCCACACCATTACACCACCACCACCAGCCTGAACCGTTGATACAAGGCAGGATGGATCCATGCTTTCATGTTGTTAACGCCAAATTCTGACCCTACCATCCGAATGTCGCAGCAGAAATCGAGACTCATCAGACCAAACAACGTTTTTACAATCCTCTATTGTCCAATTTTGGTGAGCCTGTGCTAATTGTAGCATCAGTTTCTCAGCATCAGTTCATAGCTGACAGGAGTGTACTGTTGCTTTTCTATCAGCTGGAACCAGTCTGGCCATTCTCCTCTGACCTCTGGCATCAACAAGGCATTTGCACCCACAGAACTGCCATTCACTGGTTATTTTCTCTTTTTCGCAACATTCTTTGTAAATCCTAGAGATTGCTGTGGGTGAAAATCCCAGTATACTAGCAGTTTCTGAAATACTCAGACCAGCCCGTCGGGCATCAACAACCATGTCACATTCAAAGTCACTTAAATCACCTTTTCTTCCCCATTCTGATGCTCGGTTTGAACCGCAGCAGATCATCTTGACCATGTCTACATGCTTAAATGCATTGTGTTGCTGACGTGATTATCTGATTAGAAATTTGCATCAACGAGCAGTTGGACAGGTGTACCTTATAAAGTGGACGGTGAGTGCATAATATATCTTTCACCTAAATATTTTGGTTTATTACACAACATATTAATAGAGATTACTAGTCATATTCATAGATATTTAGTTGAATTTGTGGTCTTTCACTGACAGTTTACCATTCTAAGACCTTCTAAGAGCAGGTTATATAGACAAAGGCTAAAGGGGTCATCTTTTCAGCCTCACCAAGAGAAGCTGGTCCTTGCAAATCTGAGATTTCTACAATATTGCATCTTTACAATGTCACTAACTCATTCAAGTCCCCAAAACGTCTGGTCGTCTCCAAAAGACAAATGAACAAGATAACAGAATAAAATTGAGAAAATCTCAACAGGCAATTAGTTCTGCTGCTGGGATTAACAGTTTAGAAATTAAGCTGCGGTCGTCACACTTAAGTTTGAGCATGCAAAAAAAAAAAAAAAAAAAAAAACAAGATGATGTGACACTGATCAAGTGAGCAATTGCTCTATAATTTATATTTCTGCACAGAGAGGTCACGTTTTTCTTTTCTTTTGGGTTTTATTTAAGTGATACGATTTCACAGGTCAGAGATCAACAAACTTTGGAATGCAGTGAAATTCGAAACTTTTTGTACACGCTTGCGTTTCCAGTCTGACACATTTGCATGCGTATCAATGGAAGCCAATAGGGTCAAAAGTGCAGTGTGACTGCGCCTGTATATGTTTGAGAGGATTTGAACTCATTATGCCTAAACTAACCTGTGCTTAGGAGCATGTTGTGTGGACAGAAGAGATCTAGTCTTTAGTTCACTTTAGTGATGAAAAGATTATTTGGGTCTGATGGGAAACATTAAGTTTACCATCAAAAGTCTGAACCCAAAGTGTGTCAGGTCATTTCTTCTTTGCAGCTCATTGATTAACTCCTCCAACTCTCTTACTTGTACCAACATACCAAAATGGCAAGTTTCACCACGGCCTATAAGCCTTTAAACCCAATCCACCCACATCTAATTAGTGCAAAGCATGCAGTTTAACTCCAGCGGAAAACTAAACTTGGATCCCTAAACAGGGATGTCTTGTGTAACGCGATCAGGTGTTTATGGCAAACACATTGTTTGTTTAGTTCTATTACTGTGACAAGCTCTGTTTTACCTCATGGCTGTTTTCCCCACTGAAACTGTTCCTCGGTTATTTAATGGTTTATTGTGATAACCTGTTATGTAACAGAACTAAGCTTGTCTAACTGCTTCAATGGTTCATTTTTCACCTCTGAAACACATTTTTTGCTATTCGTGATATAGATGGATAGTGAACGCTCAGGTATCAAGGCATTTTTATATCTGGTCACAGTATATTTTGAGGTAAAATTTTCGCTATCAATAAGCTAATAACTATTAAGTTATTTATCGACTTGCTGTTAATTAATAGTTAATAGGATTAGGTATTGGGAAGGATTAAAGATGTTGAATAAGATCAAGCATAATATGTACTTTATAAGTACAAATGAACAGCCAATATCTTCATATAGGCAGGTAATGTGCAAAGTTAAAAGTGAGAATTGGTGCTTTAACTAAAGTGTACCAAAATGTTAATTAAAAGACATGCGCGATCCTAAAACCTCCTGGCAAAGTAATGGCAATCAGCTGTTCTCCATTAAATTGTTGAATAAATACAGCTGACATTTGTCATTGCTTTTATCTTTCTGTGTGACAATCTGGAGAATTCTCTGCAGGGCAGCGAGTTGGACTGCTCTTGAGCTGCTCTTCCAGTCTGTCTGATAGTTGTGGTCTGGGATGTAGACAGACACAATGAAGTACTCATGAAGCAATGCAGACCTTTATTTCAGAACATATTTCAGTGACAAGAGCCTATGAAATGATGTAGAAATGACATTTGTTGAGTCAGGTTTAGCACAAGGTAATTAGCCTTTGTGCTTAAGATCTGTGTACTACCTTTTAAACAAAGATTGCAAAATATTTAAAATCAAACAAAAAGCGTTCAGGTGGAGTTTAAATAATGTGTCGGTGCTCTTTGGGTAAGGGATTCATCAGAACAAACAGCAAAAATCAGTTCAAGGCACTCGAAAAATATTAAAAAGCCTTTTCTCACATGGCTAATTCTAAAAAAAAAAACCTACGCATTTCGGCAAAGAACTACCTTCATTAGGGTATCAGTCAGGTTTTTAAGGATTAGCCATGTGAATAAAGGCTTTTTAATACTTTTTCCACATTTTTCGAGTGCCTTGGACTGATTTTTGCTGTTTCATCCAAAAGATTTGTTTTCAGCGATGACATAAAGTAGAAGAAACATTTTTGGTTCCCCTAGGAACATTTCAGTCAACCGTCTTTTTCCTCCTACTATGAAAATCAATGGATATTAAAACATCTGTGCAAGGAGTTTAGTCTACAAGTTTTTTTTACAAGTCATTTTAAGTCATTTTATTAAGATACAAAAATATTAAATTCCTCCTTCTTTTGTAAAATCATCATCAAAGTTTATCCTTATTTCCAGTGATGGGTTGCGGCTGGAAGGGCATCCGCTGCGTAAAACATATGCTGGATAAGTTGGCTGTTTATTCCGTTGTGGTGACCCCAGATTAATAAAGGGACTAAGCCGAAAAGAAAATGAATGAATGAAGTTTATCCTTATTTTACCTGATTACTAGTTTGGAAGATTATTAGTCGTCGAATTTTGGCTAAACACCCTCTGGCTCAGCCAACCTCTCACTATTAGTTGAGTTTGAAAGTGATAAATGATGGTTTCACTAGCTGGGTCATTGTCACCCTGTGTTAATGTGCATTTTGAAGAATCACATGAGAAATGAGTGATGGAAAATATTTAAATCAAAATCCCTTAATTCACAAAAATGTTTTTATGCTCAGTTGAGGTGGTTTTGGAAAGAGTTATTGCAAATAATGGGAGATGGAAATGCATTTGCAGAATAAACCCTGATGTAGCGAACTTTACCTCGATATGACTAATTAGCTGTCTCTCCATTATGCTTGCCTTGTTTACTATTGGTTACTAGGTTGTCAACAAGAGACTAGAGTCCGCCCCTCTAACAGCTTGAGGGAAACAAATCTAATTTGCATTTGCTCTTTTTTGTCAACTTTGAAAATATTCAATTCATTTTAGCATTGACATCTAGCTACAGTGAATTATGTGTATTGTCGGTGGGGGGTGGAGTCAACCCATGGCACAAATTATAAAGTATTTAGTGAAAACCAAAGTGAGTTAAACTCATTTTGCAGTCTCAATACAAAAGTCAAGACTGTGGAATAAAAATTCAAATTTTTTTCCCATATCAATTGTACTACATAGGCTCATTCTGAAACCTTAGCCCTATATACATTTCTGGAGGTCGTGAATTATGTAGCCAGAGCTATGTATGACTGCATTTTGTCTTAAAAACGAACGCTACTGGGTGGTATGATACCGGTCCTTTTTGAGCTTACCAGCTGACCGCTTAGCTCTGTATGGACGGCTTTCCCGCTGTTACCAGTTTGTTCAGTAGCTCGCCATGTATGTTGGCGGACTTGAGACGCAGAGCAGAGTTGACCAAGATGACGGGGTTCGAGTCCAGTGAAGAACTGTTCCAGTAAGCGGGTAAGACAAAAACAAAAGCCAATTAATAAAATAAATAAGTAAATAACAGGGTGAGAATGTGGTAAAATCTGAAAACGTGGTAAAAATCAGCCAAGGGCTTTTCTTTTTCTGCATTGTATTTCAAAGGACTGTCGGTTGGGTTTAGGGAAGTGGGTGAGTGGGTCAATCGGTTCTTTTGAAAATACTATTGGTTGGGTTTAGGGAAGGGGGAGAGAGAGGGGGCAGATTGGTCGGTCAGTCAGTAATTCAGTCCGTCAGTCAGTCCGTCAATCAGTCGACACCGGCTACTGGTGAATTTACGTGAGGACAGCAGGCGCGAATGGCACGAGAGAAATTTGAGATCTGAAAAAGTGTACACAGCAGCCTTTGGTGAATTCGTGAAAAGAAAAACTGCAATAAACGTAGTTCTGGGACGTATTTTGCTCTCTCCAAAAATGTATATTGAGGTAAGTAATCAGAATGAGCCTGAGTTGCACTTGTGTGCCAAGCGATAAAGGGTTAGTTCACCCAAAAATGAAAATTCTGTTATTAATTAATCAGTATCATGTCGTTTCAATCTCCTGAGATCTTTGTTCATCTTCAAAACACAAATACAGATATTTTACATTTATTCTGAGAGTTTCTTCATCCCCCATAGACAGCAATAGTCATGAAATGTCCAGAAAAGCAACCTAAAACATTGTCAAAACATTCCATGTGACTTCAGTGGTTCAACTGTAATCATATGAAGCTCCAAAAACACTTTTGTCTGCCAAAAAACTGTAAAAATGACTTTGGAGGGCCAGAGAGCTCTTGGATTTTGTCTGAAGTATCTTAATTTGTGTTCTGAAGATGAACAAATGTTGTTTGGAATGACATGAAGGTGAGTAATTAAAAACAGAATTTTCATTTTTTGGTAGAACTAACGCTTTAAGGGGGTTAAACTTATGACAGGACCCAAGAGTGAACAGAGGCTTTGGGTCATCTAGTCCGACAGCTGGAAAACGTCACATAAATCACAGAGACAGGGAGACATGTTGTGTTTGTTATGTGGTGAAATCAGTCCACTCTCATTCTGCTCTCAGTCTGCTTGCGAGACATCACTGTCGCTGAGGTCAGGAAGCAGAGTAAAATGTGCATTAGCTTGAGTCTGCGTGATCACATTCAGATGGAGGAGCTTCTAATTGCTGAATAAAGGAGCATGTCCATGTGGTTCAGATCCTGTGTGAAGGCAAAAGTGTTTGTCTGCTTCACCGCAAATACGACAAAATCAAGCCCAGATCTGGCATCAAGGGCATCTGTCGTCCTCTCTCTCGGTCTGCATCCATTCCCTCGTTTGTCTTCATTATAATTCTCTCCTCTCTTTTCTCCAGTTACTACTTTGTAAGCATGTTTCAAGAACCGAAGCTGGCTGTGAAACACTTTTGATCAACTGCCTGACGATTCAAACTTACACCACATATTTCTAGCAGGAATGAAACTCATCTTTGTGTATGTGCACATACTGAGTCAAACCAAGCACTGAACTAAGAAAAATGGGCATATCTTCTTAGCATGCACTGCTAGGTGGGATTAGTTGTATTGGTTGCATTGGTTGACCATTTACCAGTTGCTTTGTTTGTTTGAAATATAAGACATTATAATAAATCACTTAAAATCTTGTATAAAAATTGGTATATCACAACATTTGGTATATCACAAATGTTGTGATATAAGGTTTGGAAGAGAAATACACAGAAAATAATTGCAGGGTTTTACACAATTCATTCAAGTTGTCCCAACACAAATTGATTAAGCCAGCTTTATTACTCAACATAGGTTCATTCTGAAGACGTAGCCCTATATATGTTTCTGGAGATCGTGAATTATGTAGCCAGAAGTACGTATGGCTGCATTTCATTTTTAAAACGAACACTATGAGGCGGTATGACGCAGTTCCAGTTCAGGTCAATCTGTGCTTTTGAAAATACTATTGGTTGGGTTTAGGTGGAGGGTGGGTCAGTTGATCAGTCAGTCAGTCAAACAGTCATTCAACAGTGGCCTCTGGTAGATTTACGTGAGAACAACAGGCACTAATGGCACTCGAGAGAGAAATTTGAGATCTGAAAAAGCGTGCACAGCGGCCTCTGGTGGATTCGCGAAAATAAAAATTACAAAAAACATAGCTCCTGGGACATATTTGGCGCACTCCAGAAATGTATATAGAGGTACATTTTCAGATTGAGCCTGGGTTGTTATTACTTTAACAAATTTAAGTGGATTGAACATAGAACAATTAGTTGTCCCAAAAAAAAATTCTCAAGAATTGTGATGTTTAAGCTCATTTTACATAAGTAGTTTGAACAAGCAGCAAAATAATTTCTTGGAGCATATGAAATGATGAATAAAAATGTGAAACTTGTATTTAAAAAAACCTAATTATTTTAAATTATTAATTGTGAGATATAAATGAAGAATTTAACAGCTATTTTAACAGTGAAGTGTCCACTTAAATTTGTAAAAACAATTAAGTTAATTTAATTAATTTGAGTTGGGAAAACATGAAGGAATTGTGTGAAACAGCATTTTTTACAGTGTACCAAAAAACATTATTTTACATGTGCACTTAAAATTTACTTAAAGTCTACTTAACTGAGACAAGTAATGTTGTATAAAGTAATCACTTGGGGTAAAGTTAGGTTTAATGGTAGATTTAGGGATATTATCTAGTAATTTCCCAATTTATAAAATAAAGCCCACCATTTCTTTTTTCATTTATTTCTCTGCACAACTGTTGTCATTATCCTCATTCCTTGATTATGATTTTTATAACAGTTATTAACTATAGCTGTTAGACAGTATGTCATCACCAACCAATTGTCTAAGACCTTAATTAGTTTCATTAAGTGTTTTATGTTTTTGGAATTGAATTTAGACCACTGATAATCCTGACGGGAAAGAAATCCCCCTTTGCTGACTGTGGTGAATCAGACACACCTGTCCTGGAACCGTAACAGCAGCAATAGTCGCCTTAATGTGTTTCATCTTATGCCATTAAATCAACTGCCAGCAATCATTTCAGAGCATGGTTGATAAAATTTGAATCATTGGACGTGGTATGATGCGCTGACATGCTTGTTTGGCTTGTCTGGTCTTTGGGTTGAAGAGCATGAGTTATAGATTAGCTACTGTTGTCTGAGCCATGAATGGCAGAGGGGTGAGAAATGGAGCCGCCAAACCTTGGAATGTCTTGGAATCGTTCCAGGATTCGCAAAGGTGTTTAAAAGTGACTCCAACAGTTTCAGACATTTACGAAAGCACACAGAAGAGTTGTAATGTTACAGACATCCTTCATTTTTATAGCCTTGGAGAAAGAAGCAGTGTTTAGGGATCTGATTTCAAATGCAGAGACAAAAGGAGACTATAAAGCTTATTTCTGCCATGGGATGAATAACAAGAAGGAATTCTGAAAGTATATTGCAACTTTTATATTTCACAATTTAGACTTTTTAAAAGCTTACAATAGCAAGAACTAACTAACTAACTAACTAACTAACTAACTAACTAACTAACTAACTAACTAACTAACTAACTAACTAACTAACTAACTAACTAACTACTGTAACTAACTAACTATACACTGTAAAAAAAAAAATCCGTACAAAAAACAGAATGAATTAACAGAAAATTACCAGGAAATTTTCTTCATTAAAAAAACATTAAAATATTGCAAAATTTCCGTAAAAAAAAAATAAACAAAAAAAATAAAGCATAAAATAAAGAAAATGTGCTGGTATTTTTCTGCCAGTACATTCTCTGTTTTTTTTTTTTTTTTACAGAATTTTCCTTATTTAAAAAAACAGAAAATCCAGTAAATTTCTAGTTTATTCTCAGTACAATTTACTTTTTCTGTTAATAGTTATGCAGAAACCTCAGTAAACTTTAAATAGAAGCATAAATTTGTAAAAACACTTTGCTTAAGTAAATTAACATATTATTACAAGGCCAATGTAGCTTTCCAATCATGGTACAACGGGTAACATAGCTGTAAAATGAAAAAATAAAAAGTTCCTTCACAAGTACACTGTAGTTTTACCTGTATTTTTACTGACTTTCTTTTACAGTGTAACTAACTAACTAACTAAATGACTGACTGACTGACTGACTGAATGAATGAATGAATGAATGAATGAATGAATGAATGAATAAATTGATTAATTTATTAATTTAGCCAAATATTTGCATTTATGTATCACAGTCCAGACCTTTTTTCCAAAATTCTGACTTTACTTTCTTTTAATTCTGACTTTTCATCTCAGACTTGTGGCTTTATTGCTGTTGTTTATAGATATAGTTTATAAGTGTTCTTCTAATTCTGACTATTTATTTTTACTACAGGCTTTTCATCTCAGAATTTAATGTATGAATAGTGAAAAATACATTTCTGTGTTAAGACTTCTGGGTTAATAAAAGTCAGAGTTGCAAGATGTTAACACTCATAACTGTGTGATGTAAACTTGCAATTATGAGAAGAAAAGTCAGAATTAAATATATATATATATATATATATATATATATATATATATATATATATATATATATATATATATATATATATATATATATATATATATATATATACACACACACACACACACACACACACACACACACACACACACACACACACACACACACACACACAGTTGAAGTCAAAATTGTTAGCCCTCCTGTGAATTTTGTTTTCTTTTTCAAATATTTCACAAATTATGTTTAACAGAGCAAGGAATTTTTCCACAGAATTTCCTATAATATTTTTTCTTCTGGAGAAAGTCTTATTTGTTTTATTTCGGCTAGAATAAAAGCAGCTTTAAATTTAAAAAAAAAACATTTTAAGGGTCAAAATTATTAGCTCCCTTAACCAATGTTTTTTTATTTTATTTTTTACAGAACAAACCACTGTTATGCATGAGGCAATGTCTTCCCTAATTACCCTAACTTGCCTAATTAACCTACAAGCCTTTAAATGTCACTTTAAGCTGAATACTAGTATCTTGAAAAATATCTAGTCAAATATTATTTACTGTCATCATGGCAAAGATAAAATAAATCAGTTATTAGAGATGAGTTATTAAAACTATTATGTTTAGAAATGTGTTGAAAAAATCTTCTCTTCGTTAAACAGAAATTGGGGAAAAATATACTAATAATTCAGGAGGGTTAATAATTCTGACTGTATATTGTGAAACACAGGTCAGAATTATGATATAGTATATTCTGTAGTAAACCTGCTTCCATGGGTAGAAAATCAAAACAGGACAGACTTTAATGAACCTGATGGTGAAATGAGAATAAAGAGAAACATGGACAAAGGCTTCAACTACCAGGATGGAATGAAAAGGACTCAGCGGGCTCTAGAATTTTGGCATTCTTTATTGAAGTCTTAATGATGTCCCAGCCTATTTTAAGATCCGGAGATGAGCTGAATGAACAGCTGTGTGCCTTAACCAGAACTCATTCCAGACGACTTCAGACACATTTTAAAGCATGTCTGTGTCTGTGTGTGTGAGTGTAGAAGATGAATGGATGAAAGTGGTCTGGAACATTTAAAGTACAAAGAAAACTATAATGAACGGCACAGTGTGATGTACAGGGTGGTTTAGCTTTGCTGTGCGAAACAGTGACCCATATATTGTGTGTGTGTGTGTGTGTGTGTATACTGTACCTTGAATTTCTTAAGTTGTGGGGACCAAAAGTAAATTTTTGGTCCCTATGAGCAGAACAGTTCATAAATCACAGAGAAATAAGTAATTTTAAAATAATAATAAAAACAAAATCCTAATTTCTGTATGTCCTGTGAGGATTGGGTTCAGGGGTAGGGGGATGGACTATACAGTCTTTATAGTATAAAAATCATTACATCTATAGGATGTCCCCATAAAGATAGCTGTACACATGTGTGTGTGTGTATGCATGTTTTGTGTGCGTTTGTGTGTGTGTACGTGCACGAGACAGGTAGTATTGACATTGATGCCTCAGGGGGTTGGAACACACCCTGACATCTCAAGTTTATAGCTGATTTATAGAAACTGAAATTGCATGTGTGTGGTGAGTAAAGGACTTTCCCTGCAGACTGTTTGATTCTCAGACCTGTGCGTCATGATGGAGTGTAGTGTCCCCTCTTCAGGTCTGTTTTAGGGTTTGATGTGTCATTTCCAGCTGTTCACGCATCAAACCAAACATGTCTTCACGTCTGAGAGTCGCTAAATTTCATGAGTAAACTGAAAGAGATGTCAGATAAAGACTGATTTACATTTGCTTTCAACTATTTTAGAGATGCTGAAAAGCATTTTTATGTATGGTGTTCTTACTGGCCCAAATTTTTTTGTTGAATCAAATGATCTTTTGTTGTCATCTCATCTTACATCAATCAAACTGACTAGAATTATGGTTTTAAAATGTTTAAAATGTAGCTGAAACCTGATGAACATATTAGAAGTTATAATAACAAAAACATTTGCTGCACTCAAAAATCTAATCAAAAATTCTATTTGTTCAAGCTACTTATTTAAAATGAGTTGAAACAACACTTAATTCCTTCTTGTTATTCCAACACAAATCTGTTGTGTATATTACAATTTCTCGATGTTAATCTAAGGACTGAATTATGTAACATTTATATTGTGACCATTTTGTGTAATACGGGAGTAAAAGAACCATGCATAAACCCAAAAATACTGCCAAAAAAAGAATAATTTATTAAACAAAATCGGAGATAAACAGAAAATAGTCATAATAAAGATTAATAATATAGATAACAATAAATAACAACAAAAGGTTAGTTATATACAATTTATACCAACACAAATAATCCAAAAACAATAAACTCAGCAGGGTAAAAAGAAAAAAAGTGGTGTTGCAAGAAAAGAAAATAACAAAACCAAAAACGTTTGCATGCCCTAACTTACCTAGTCTAATCCAACAAACAGAAAAATAAAAAGACAGCGCTCACTCCTAAAGCTGGTGTGTCTATAAACAGGTTTGCTAGGTGTTATATGAATGTCACGTGACATTTACCTCTTCAAATCCCATGGGGAAAACAAAGAGTATCAACAAACGATCTCAAATGAAGAATAAAAAAATAATAATAATAAAATAAGATGGCAATATCAACTTTGGCAAAGCAATTCAAAGTAGCAAAACAAAAGAAACATTCCACTCGTAGTCCTTTTAAAAACCTGGTGACCACTCAGATTGGCCGCAGAAGCCGCCACGTCACCCAAGATAATGGAGATTGACTGATCCTACAGCCAATAGCGATTCAAACATAGCGTTTTTTTTTTTTACAGTATACTTATTATATAAGTAGTTTTATTTTATAGTACTATTAATTGGAGCACCCCGATTTCTGCTTTGACAACCTTTGTCTAACCAAGGATAGGATGCAGACAACAGGGGTGCGGATCCACATGCAGGTTTATTATCAGAATGGTCAGGCAAGCAATGATCAGAACAGGAGCAAACAGATGTATGAGGGCAATCCAGAGTCGTCATCAATATAACAGGCAGATAATCAAAAGGCTGGCAGCAGGCAGGGATAAACAGGATAACAAGGCAAGGGTAAACACACGGCCAAAACAAAACAAGAAAACGCTTAGAATTGAAACTGGCTGAAAACAGATAACAGCTAACAAGATTCGGCCATGAAGTGAGTGTGTGTGCTGCTTATGTACTGTGTGTAATCAGTCTTTGACAAGCCTCCGGTGGTGTGTGTGCAATCAGTCAGGATGAGGAACATGTGTGTGTGATTGGAGTGCATGTATGGAGTTGTAGTTCATTAAATGGCAGATTTGTAGTCCATAGGTGTTTACCAGCGATCTGCTCAGGCTGGATCACTGGTAATCGTAACACTTTGATGTTAACAAAATGGCATTCTAAATATTCACATTGTTATTTGAAACAATATATTTCTGAGTTGGTCAGGTAAACAAAAAAACAAAATAAGCTCAGACTGCCAGTGAATTTTTGTAATTTTACAGATTCATTTTTCTGTATATTTTTTTCTTATATGCTTTAGGCTATTAAAATTATAACAAAAGTCAGAGCTTTTAGTGTTCCACAAAAGAAATCAAGCAATTTGAAAGTGTAAATAAAATACATTTGATTTGATTTGATTTGATTCATTTATTTTGAACAAAAAAATGTTATATAATGCATACATTGATTTATTGTCCAGGAAAAATCTTACATAATACACAAAATACATTATACTGTTATATATATATATACAGTTTAATTTATTAGCCCCCCATTTGAATTTTTTTCTTTTTTAAATATTTCCCAAATGGTGTTTAACAGAGCAAGGAAATTTTCACAGTATGTCTGATAATATTTTTTCTTCTGGAGAAAGTTTAAAAATTTTTAAAAAACATTTTAAGGTCAAAATTATTAGCCTCTTTAAGCTATATATTTTTTCGATAATCTACAAAACAAACCATTGGTTTACAATAACTTGTCTAATTACCTTAACGTGCCCAGATAACCCAATTAACCTAGTTAAGCCTTTAAATGTCACTTTAAGCTGTATAGAAGCGTCTTAAAAAATGTCTAGTCAAATATTATTTACTGTCTTCATGGCAAAGATAAAAGAAATCAGTTATTAGAGATGAGTTATTAAAACTACGTATTATGTTCAGAAATGTGTTGAAAAAAATCTTCTCTTTGTTAAACAGAAATTGGGGGAAAAAATAAACAGGGGGCTAATAATTCAGGGGGGCTAATAATTCTGACTTCAACTGTATATATTGTACAGTGTAATTTTTTTGTCACATACTTTCTAATGTTTATTTATTTTTTGCATACTATATATTATGGAAGTATGTGATTTTGGAGGCAGTCAGCACGTTAAAGACATGGCTTTCATACTTTCAGTGTTTCAATGTTTTCAATGTCATTAGAAATGGCATATGTCACCAGCAAAGTTTACAGTTTGACATCCAGAACAGTATTTGTGTTTTGATCAAACCCTTCTGATGAAAGAGTGAATCATCTGGTTTAAACAGCACTGCAGTGTTAATGAGCTGGGAAATATCGCTCTAATGAGGCAAATCTGCTCTCGCTCTCTTTAGAGTTGACTCACACTCAGATGAGAGATTTGCTGGGGATTAGTGAAAACAGATTGAAACACACACACACACACACACACACACACACACACACACACACACACACACACACACACACACACACACACACACACACACACACACACACACAGACTGAAAGAATAAATTGATTGCAGCCGGTGGTTTTACTGTAAATGTGACCTCACGTCTTTCATTTCTTGTACATCTATCTCCCACAATCACAGTTAGTGCTGAGACAATTTAGTTGGTTTTGGTGATAAATAGCTTCCTCATTGCAATATTCATGTTATTTGAGTTGATTGCGAGCTTGATTTAATGTAATATAAAAGATGTTGGCTCTGTAATTGGCTGATTCCCTTTGACTGACATGCTGTCCTCTCTGCTCCACTGGACAGGTGGTTTTGTGAGGGGCGGGAGCTGCACCACTGCCCTGATATCCAGATCTGTCGTGATGGTGACCTGCACACACTGGTGATCACAGAAGCGTTTGAAGACGACACCGGCAGGTACACCTGCGTAGCTTCTAACGCACTGGGAGCAGATAACACCTCTGCAGAGGTCTATATTGAAGGTGAGAGCTCAGCTACATGGCTAAATTACTCTCTTTTGATTTTGTGTACTTTCCATGTATTAAATCACATCCAGTTCATTTAAAAATCAATAACAAAACATATTTATTTAAAAAGGGCGACACGGTGGCTCAGTGGTTAGCACTGTCACCTCACAGCAAGAATGTTGCTGGTTTGAGTACCGGCTGGGCCAGTTGGCATTTCTGTGTGGAGTTTGCATGTTCTCCCCATGTTCACATGGGTTTCCTCCGGGTGCTCTGGTTTCCCCCACAATCCAAAGACGTGGTACAGGTGAATTGAATAAACTAAACTAGCCGTAGTGTATGTGTGTGAATGAGTGTGCATGGGTGTTTCCCAGTACTGGGTTGCAGTTGGAAGGGCATTCACTGTGTAAAACATATGCTGGATAAGTTGGCGGTTCATTCTGCTGTGGCGACCCCTAATGAATAAAGGGACTAAGCCAAAGGAAAATGAATAAATGAATGAATTTACTTGAAAGTCTCCTTTTACAGTGTTTAACATGATTGTCATTGGATGAAGTGTCTTGACATTTAAGAAAACTTGGACTGAAAGCCCTGATCAATCCTCTTATCAGCATAAAGAATCAGAAGACTAGAGTAATCTTTCCTGAGGAGCATGTAGTGTGTGCAATGAACACATCCAAGTTCTGTTTAGTGTTGAAAGTAAGTTCTCTTAAATGTCTAGACACTAGTTGTTTTCATCTAAATATGCAAATTAGACTTATGCGGAAAACTGGAACACCTCATAAAATTTTTTTCCAATAAAGTATCGGTTTTAATCCAATGAGTCAAAGAGAATGAAATCATCACTTCCTGATAAACTGGCGCCAAATATCAAAAAGAAAATCAACATTTCTTTTTAGAAATAAAGGTACAGGAGCTGCCGCTGGGGCAGTAACCTTTCAAAAGGTACATATTTGTACCTGAAGGGTCCATAATGGTTCTTCAAAGGTACTTTTTAGGTACATTTAAGTACTAATATGCACTTTTTAGGTACCACTGTGGACTCTTTGGGTACATATGTATGTTTTGAAAAGGTGAGAGTGTACAGTAGAAGGTACTGTGGGCCTTTTTTCTTATATAATAAATGACTAGGGCCTCAAAAGATTAACTCAATGAACGCATAGTTGTTGTTTTTTTAAAGTATAAGATCAAATTTTATGCATATCTTGGCATTTCTATTAAACATTTTTAATGCGTTATTCCACATTGCGCATAAAAATAAGTGGATGGAAACAGCAACTTTATGAAGAGATTCTTGCCGTGTTTGGTTCTGAACTGGTGAGCAATTCCAATTATCCTGTCCCCTTGTGCATTTGTCTTTTGTGGTCAACCAACTGCTTGAATGTGTTAGTGACATTGTGAATGTAATATTTTAGAATGATTTGGAATGGACAGCTTCTTTTGATAAGGCTCATCTCTTTGGCAGTCAACCTGAGGTTTCAGTCCCTTTAGAACACCACACAATCTTGCAAGTTCAATGAAAACTAGAATGATTGGCTGCCAGTTACACAGAATTTGTCAGGTCATAAAAGTAAATTTCTTTGGGTGCCAGATTGACATAATAACTATTTTATATTCTTTAATTTTGATTTCAAATCTGTTTTCTTTCAAATATCTCATTTCAGTTTTATATACTTTGCTTCTTTGTACAAAACAGTTTTTTTTACTCATGATCATTCATTTATTTATTTTCTTTTTGGTTTAGTCCCTTTATTAATCTGGGGTCGCCACAGCAAAATAAACCGCCAACTTATCCAGCATATGTTTTACGCTGCGGATGCCCTTCCAGCCACAACCCAACACTGGGAAACACCCTTACACTCTTGCATTCACACACATACAGTACACTATGGCCAATTTAGCTTACCCAATTCACCTGTACCACATGTCTTTGGACTGTGGGGGAAACTGGAGCACCCGGTGGAAACCCATTCGAACACGGGGAGAACATGAAATGTTCTCTCCACAGAAATGCCAACTGACCTAGCCGGGGCTCAAACCATTGACCTTCTTGCTGTGAGGCGATTGTGCTATACCCACTGCGCCATCGTGACGCCCTTTACTCATGAAATAATACATTAAAACAAGCAATGACCTTGAGATGTAGGAAATTGAAGGTAGTTCCCTAATTGTGATTTTTCACTGTATATTCTTCCTCTCATAGCCTTTGACCCTTTGACCTCAGCTGAGAGTGCATTATCTAATAGCCCCTAATTCACTCAGTGTCATAAAGGTTCTTGTTACTCCACCCAAAGCACAAGTCAGGTTGCTTAGGAAAACTGACCTTAAATGTAACCCAAGGCCAATGATCCATCAAGAATTTACAACCCTCATAGAAGTCAATTTTATACAAGCAGCTTTCAAGCAGCTCTCTGTTGCTCAACAGAGATGTTGAGTTCCCATGACTAACTTGAGTGTGAGAAATATCAGCATGATCATTCCCGATCGCACAGATTCCTGTTAAAATGAAATCATTTTCCTTTGGCCTAGTCCCTGATTTGTCAGGGGTCACCACAGTGGAATGAACCGCCAACTATTCCGGCATATGTTTTATGTAGCGGATGCCCTTCCAGCCGCAACCCAGTACTGGGAAACGCCCATATACTCTCTTATTCACACACTCATACACTATGGCCAATTTTAGTTTATCCAATTCACCTAAACCGCATTTGGATCGTGGGGGAAACCAGAGCACCTGAAGGAAACCCACATGAACACAGGGAGAACATGCTCCACACAGAAATGCCAACTGATCCATTCATTTTGTCAACAAATAAAATTTGTAATTATTATTTGTGATTAATTTTGTGCTAAATGTAAAATAATTGAGTGTAAACAGAAAGTTCAATAGCAAAGAGCTAATTTAGAGCATTTTATACAAGTTTACTGAAGCTGCAATACTGAACAGGACCACAGTTTTTCTCATACTAATGTCTATTTTGCTGCTTTCCAAGTCTGACATTAGGAAAATTCTGGCAGGCAATTTTGGACCATGTGAAAGTGTGTGACTAATGGACCCTTTTCACATTTCCGGGTTTCTCAGCAGCAGAAGTCGTGGTAGTTGGATAAACTTAGAGTGCAGTAAATATGAGAGTACAGCATATTCATTTATTCATTTTCACATAATTATTTGATAACAGTACAGCATTTAATATATATTTTACAATCCTATTTGCTCAAGTAATAAAAGAAAAACTCAACAATAGTGTTATCAAGACTTTCAAAAAAGGAAAAAGAAATGTGACAGACTGATAATGACAGTCAGAAGGGAAAACAACATCAAATTTACTGTCCCGTCCATAGAAGCTGTATTAGAAACGCCTTGCATAGGCAGTAATTGTTTTTTTGTTGTTGTTTTTTTGTAATTTGATGCAAAGATGATATAACACATACATAAATACATATAAATGTTCATACGTTTTAAAAAAAATGTAAATATTAAAAACTTTAAAGGATTTCAGATGCTGATGACTGTTAAACGAGTCATAACAGGCTTGTGAAAAGAGTCCATTGGACTTGGATAGCAACATCTAATTACTGTAACTGACGCTGTTGGGGAGATGAAGGGAAAGGGGACGTTAAAAGGATGTAAAAATGTGTAAACTGATTTTACTGTAAAATTATTGAAGAAAATAAAACATTTGAATCATAAAAAAAGAAATGTTTCATGTTTAAAATCTGATGTAATTGTGGCATCAAATATTTCAAACCAGAAATCGCAATTGTTCAATTGTGATTTTCTCCTTCTGTTTCTCTCCATAAAGGCGCTTCCTCCTCAGACTCAGAAGGTGAAGGATCTGTGTCGAAGTCTAGGTCTGGAGCCATGCCACAGTATGTGTGTTACAGCGTGGTCGTCCTGCATGACCTTTAACCCTTTGACCTCAGCTGACTGATTAACCCTTACCATGTACATTATCTAATTCTAGCTCCTGATTCACCCAGTGTCATGCAAGTTTTCAACACATACCTGAAACTCACAGCTGGTTGTTTGGATATAATCTGACCCTATAAAAATGCTGTTAGAGAATTTGCTTTTAAAAAGGCCAATAATTAATCATGTAGGAATCATAGATTCTAAACCTTTCTCTCACTACTTGAACTCTTTTCTGTCACCTGGCCTTGCAGTTCTTCCCTTCTGTGTACACAAATTATTAAGCGTTTGGCTCTGGTTCCCAGTGATATCATCACACCCTTTTGGGATTATGCTCTCATTGGTTCTAAAAGTCATTTATAAGGTGCAAACTGCATAGTGAAAATTCAGACAGTGTGAAATGGATATTGCTTCACTGTGTGTGTGTGAGTTGGTGCGTGTTAGAGAGCAATTACCCCACATTGAGAGCATGTAAACAATTTCCAACAGTCACACTGTTAACTTTAGGCCTACATTTCTATTTGCTTTTGGAAACTTCATGTTTTGAAAACTTTGTAAGATCTTATTAGATCATTACAAATCAGACTGTTTGACGTGGATGTAATAATCTTGGATACGATAAGTATGTAAATGATGATGAGACCTGTTAAATCAAAGGTTATGATGTAAGTTAGTATGGAAGAATATGATGTCATCAGCATGTGCTAGGTATAAACAAATAGATTAGTAATCTAAAAACATAATTACATTTCTGACACATTTCTTTTAGAGGATTTTTTGCAGTATGTCTTTGTAGGCTATTCACCTTACTCTTCGTGTACGCGTGGGCGCAGCCATTTGAATATTTTTGGCTCAAGACTTCCGCTCTCATTCACTTCCATTCATTTTTAGATGTTAAAAACAGCTTGTTACGCTGCTTGATGTTGCAAACTGATATTTTCTTATTATGTGATTCTGCTTTGTCTGTATAATCATGCAAACACTTGCTCTTAAAGCAGATAGTTTGACCATTTTCTGCAGTTTATTATTCTTAGTCATTTCTCCCATAGGCAGCTGAATCGGATATTCTAAAACAATGGCAAAAACGAGCGCACTTCTACCTCTCTGTTTTATGCAGGGCCATGATTTAGGACCGAAGGAATTGCCACGATTATTTCACATTGGTCATGTTTTGTCTGGGGCAGACTAAAATCATACAATATATTTACATTAAACTTTAAATAAACCAGTATCGGCCCATCAGGGATGGATAAAACTTACTTTATTTATTGAAATTCACTTTTTAGTTGACCAGATCTGGCAGATACTGTTGCATTTTTTAATAATATTTTGAATTTGTTTGTATTTCTAGATTTTCATTTATAATTTAGGCTAAATTATTTTTATTATTTTTTTGTATTTTTGTAATTATTAAACATTTTTGTTTTTAATATTTTTGTTTTTAATATCTTTTTTTTTTTACTAATCAGTATTTACAAAGACAGACATGTCACTCGAATCTTTTTGAATGGGGAAAAGTGTAACTGTCAATATGGTGAATAAAGCACCGCCTACTAGTACAGGAGCCAATTATCGATCGCTACATGGTGAAAAAAGCCAGCCTTCTAGTAGAGGAGCCAATCATCAATCACTATAGACTGGCGATACTCTTGGGGAGGGGCTCGGACCAGACATGAGTTTCTGCAGATTTGGTGTGATTTGGATGTTTAGAAATGAAAAAGGGACAGTTGTTGTTTAATTTTATTGGTGATTCCTAATATAAAATTCATTTGTAGCTTGGCAAACAATTTTGAAGAAATTGATGTTTCCCCAATCAGACTGAAAGCCCGAGCATACTGCCCGAGAGGCATTTCAAGGATGGCCGCCGAGTGAAATGACTTGCTTTAAAGGGACTTTGGTATTTAGTTCATTACATTAAAGGAATCATGAATCAAGAATGTTTACTGAGGTCCACTTATAATGTGAACAAGATTTGTACATAAAACTCTACTAGATTTTAGAAGTTGTGGGCTATAACACCCCTTTTTTGATACTCTCATTAAAACATGCAATGTTTTTAAAACTTTGAAATAAAAACCCACTGACATGCTTTAACAGTTTTTCCAATTAATCTGATAGACACATGTTGTTTGGTGTACTCTCAAAACTGTTTGAGTCATTTAATTGCGACTTAATAGTTGAATCAAACATGATCAGCACTGAACCATATTTTATAGTCTTTCAGTTTGTCATTATAGTACAGTGATGCATGATTTCTCAATTCATGACCTCTTTAAACTATAAGAAAATGCAACTAGCTGAAAGTAGTGTGGGTTGTTTTTTTATGTATATATATTTTATTATATTATATTTTGGTATATTTCAATTAACATTTATTAGGCAACTAAAATGTTTCTTATGGTTTTAATTTTAGTTAACTATAATAACCTACTACTGAAGCAGATTCTGACCACTGAGGAAAAAAAATATAGTTGAGCTATTTGCGTAAGTTATTCCAGTTCCTCCTCAACTGGGTCACATATAATGAACTGTAACTTCAGTCTTAATGGACTGTAATGGAGAAAAAAAGATTGATTCGCTTGTCATCACTTCAGAAATGGTCTCCAAAATGTCTTTTTTTTTAGTTACGGTCTATTTTTTTTAAATGAATATTGCAAGATGTAAGAGGTATACACCATTTTTAAACATTTTCTTTTACGTTTAACTTTATAGTAAAATGTTTTCATTAAAAGATAACTTTGCTGTAATATTTCAGATATTCTCTCAGGACTGGATGAGTTTTGATATAGTGTTGTTGATATGTGCTCACAGGGCACAGAAGAAAACCAGCTCAGTTTCTCTGACGATACACACATCTTCACCAAAGAGCCCAGAAGCTCATCCTCATCGCTCCACGCTGGTCCAGCCGATTTCAACTACACCACAGAGAGTAAAAAATCACACACACACACACACACACACACACATGATTGAATCAGGTTACTATATAATTTTGCACTTTTGCTTCCATCGTCCAAAAGAAACTTGTTTTTTAATAAGGTTTTAGTAAGTTCTGGTTATCAAAAACCCAGTATGTTTTCATGATTTATTCTACAAAATAAATACATAAATAAATTAAGTTTTTACCTCTCTTAAAAAGTCATTTTAAAATGCACATACAATATTTATTTTGTGACAAACCTGTGAAAGTGCTTTTGTCCTTTTGAAGCTCTCACTCCTGGAGAACAGGACACACTGCAACCTCACCATTAGTGTATGACAACAATCCAGGAACGCTAATCAAGTTCATTTTAAATGGGCAAAATCCATTTCCGAAGTACAATCAAAATTGAATTGGAAAAGAAAACTGTAAAAATAATTTTTATTAAAATAAGTAAATAAATGCAATTCTTGTGTATTAATAATTTTTATTACTAGTTCCCAGATGTTAATAAAAACAGGCTTCATTAGATTTTCCTATGATATTTGGAAACCCTAACTGGCTATGCAACCAAATAATCCTTTGGAAATCAGACTGAAAAAATGTTTCTCCAACTGAGCTCTATCAGAGTTAAATTAAAATTGTATTTGTTGTTTTTGTAGAAATTGACTCTCGTGTTCCTCTGAAACTCTCCTTCCATTTGCGAAGTGAAGCAGAACATCATCTAAGCCACAGACAGCTTGTTTTGGCTCTATTTTTACCACTAGAAAAATACAAGCAGCACAGCACAACGCCTTATGTGCTTTTTCCTAATTACGAAACCTGAATACACTGTAAAACCCAAAAAGTTAAGGTAACTCAAACCGTTTGAGGAAACCGATTGCAACAAACCATTTAAGTTCAAAAACTAATCGTAATGAGTACTGTGAACTTAATCCATTTGAGTAAATGAAGCAATTTGAGCACAGTAAAACCCAATAAATGAAGAGAACTCAAACCAACTGAGTACTGTAAAACCCAATAAGATAATGCAACTCAAACCATTTAAGGGAACCGATTGCAACAAACCATTTGAGTTAAAAAAAACCTAATATGAGTACTGTGAACTTACTCCATTTAATTTTAAATAATGAGGTATTAAATTAACTCATTACATTCAAAACTCTTTTCAAATGTAAGTCTCTTAAGTCTTTTAAGTCTCTCTAAAACAAAGAAAATAAGTGATGGGAAAATGGTATTCACAAATACTAGAAAATTTTATATTCATGCAATGTGTAAGCCTACATAAAAAAATCAAATATGATTTGAAGCTTGACATATTTACATGCAATTCAACCCAAATCATCACTTTATTTAGCCTTTTTGTAAACACCACATTGCGATTCATCATTTAGTAAGATTTAATTCCGACTTAAACAAAAGATGTGCATGTAAGTGGAGCCAGGCTACAATCAACTACAATGACATACACAAATGCACAAATATGTCTGGAAGACTCATGAGGAACGACAACAGCAGATGGACTTATAAAACTCACTCTCTCTGCAAAGATCCATCATTATAACCACACTTATTCTCTCCCTTTCTCTCTCTGTCAGGTCCAGAGTCCAGTTTCTTCACTGTATGCCGGTGATGCTCTTGCTAAAGCGCCCCCTAGCTTCACTAAGGTAACGAAACAGCCACAAAAAACTTCACAGCTAGTTTGAGAAATCAGAAGTGAATCATGGTATGAACTTTCTCAGACCATTCTCTTTTCTGTTTGGTTGGTCATGTGACTCAGCGCTCTGAACAGGCCTAGGCAGAGCCGCAGACATCAATGCCAAAAGCTGTTTTCTCAGTCCGCTAAATCATTTTCCACCTCCTTAAAGAAAAAAGATTGTTTTTGTAGACCCCTATCATCCCATTTGCTCTTTCTTCTGAGAGACTTTAATCTTCTTAATGAGAGGATGTGACTTTTTATAATACATGGTTTCATGTCATCATCATAGTCTTAAACAAACAGGCATACTTTTTGACTTGAACTTTAAATAAACCTATAACCTGTCACATGTAACCACAAACCTGTTACACACACGTACTGTACACAAAGCTTCAAAGAGTGAACACACAACTGAAAACAACTCACATGCACATATATAAGCAAACTGCGCTTGGACGTTTGACTTGCAACTTATGGGTTGCTGACAGCTTCTTTCCTGTGAGTCTATTATGTCTTTAGTGTAAAAGAGTGTGTACTTGACAATAAAAGAGGTGCTGAAGAAAGAGCAGAGTTAGTGGTGTTTTACTTCAGTTTTTTTCTTTATGTGTTTGTACTCTTGGCCTTTGTTTAGCCCTCAGTCAGTATTTCCAGTGTTAACCTGTGGTTCTCTATAGGTGTTGCAGGACGCACAGGCATCTGAAGGTCAGGTGGTGGTTCTGGAGTGCCGGGTCAGAGGTAGTCTTCCGCTGCGGGTCCAATGGTTTCGAGAAGGACAGGAGATCCAGGACTCTCCTGATTTCCGCATCCTACAGAAGAGTAAGAGGAACTCCTCTCACTAAGATTCAGTAGTTTTTTAGCTGGTGTTAGCTGATCTTTAGGTACCTTTAGACAGTTTGCAAGTAAAATGATCTGTTGGTATTTGGGATTATATATATATATATATTTTTTTTTTTGTTAATTTTCCAGAAATCATCAAAACAAGAGGTGTGTGCCAAAATAGAGATGACCAATTTGCAAAGCATAAGCGAAAGCATAACCTGTTGAATTTGCGCTACATTCATTTTCATAGGCACAAATATAATTCCTTTCTGATTGATTTTCATTGGCACAAATATAATTCCTTACTGGTTAGGACAAAATAATACTTTAATAATACTAAATAATTTAATAGACAAAATAATACTTACTTGTGTGTTTGCTCATGTGTTCATATTAGGGAAAAATATCTGCCTCAGTTGAACACACACTTTTTTATATCCATTTTTTTTCTTCATTCGGCATTTAAAAAAAAAAGGTGTGGCAAATCTGTCAGAATTCTGTCTGGCATTATGTCATTGTGAAACACACTGAGATCAGTGACTGTAATGAGTAAAACATACAGTTCAAAGCCAGGGAGTAATTCATTTCTAGTTCTGTCTTATTCAAAAACTAATGTCTCAATAGAAATTTCCATTACAGCCAAATCGCGCTGCTTCGAGTGTGATACTGCATTTATACAACAGTTCAACGGCATAATTGTGTATATAAAAAAGAAAATCCAACATGGAGAGTCTAAAAATTCTTTTGTAAGAGGAACTACTTTTTTTCCCACCATTTATTCACATCTGCAGCTGACGTCAGAACAGCAGGAACCTTTGCTACTTCACAAACGTCACTTTAGAGCTAGTATTTGAATGATTCTCTAGCGTAATGTCTAAAGTGATGACAAAACAGGTAATTTTGCTGACATTTTAAGATTATAAGGCTGAACAGCATGAAATGCCATCAGTCTACAGAGATTTCCCAGTATTCTCTGTTGCAATCGGGAGATCACGATAATTAACCCCGAAAGCAAACACTACCAGAAGCACTACCAGACTACATACAGAAGCACTACAACATACAAAAGAGCGAGATCGACTTAGAATGTCACTTACCTGTTTTATAATGATTTGATCAGCTGTAGTTTGAAATTACAAATTGAGTTTTTCTTTTCTAAGGGCTTATTATGCAGTCTCTGTCACCATCTTGTGGCGGAATGTCAACCGTCTTTGCTCTGCTCACTATGACAGGCTGATGGAGGCCGACTCTCTGTATCTCCGAAATTATAAATGTTTAAAATAGGCACTATCCTTATAAATAAACGGCATAGTTGCAATCTAAATGACTACATTCTCATCCAAAAGAGCCTCAAAAGTACTTTATGTTGTCCAACAGCTGCAATATTTGTCAAACTGAAGTGAGTCTGTTAATATGCTGTCCCTCTATGCGGGCGGAGTAATACAGATGGGTAAGGAGGCTGTACGAGTGCTGTTACTGTAGAATATTGCACGGCTATCAGCCAATCAGATTCCAGAACCAGACAGAACTGTTGTATAAAAATATATATATATATATATATATTCACAGATTCCACACACATATTTTCTTGTTGTGAATAACTATTGTGATTAACTATTTATTTTTATGTTTGTTTTTTGGTGTGAGGATTATAGATTTGTAATAGTGTGTGTATTTATTTCTCATTTCCCATATCACTATTTCATTAGAGCCAAGGTCAGCAGCAGAACCCGGTGAGTTTTTTTTAAAATATTATTATTATTATTATTATTTACCCCTACATTCCCCTTTAACACTTTTCTCATTCATAAAAACACTTTCATCAAGATACATGTGTACATAGAGGTAATTCTCGTAACCACTCAGCCAGCATATGATGTAAACCTCCAAGTCTTGACGACATTACTGCACAATATGACCTAGATATGACTCTATGAATCTATGATTAACAGAATACATTAATGGCACAAACGCATCAACACCTGAGCTGAAACCTCCAATGAGTCACATACCTTCATGTATTCACCACTTACCTTCTCGCTTTAAGGATAGTAACTCTCATTTTTGAATGTGTCTCAATCTGTTCCCTGGTTCAGTAGAACCTAAACAACAAAATAGTCATAGAAAATGACATACTGAAGAAATTGATTAAAGAAAATTACATGGAAATTGACCAGGTTGCGAGGATTAGCCAATCACTCCTTTCACTTACCAGAAATGTTGTAAAGTCATCAGAAAAGAGGAATGTGGGCACATTTCATAATAGCTTTGTTTTTTTTAACTGCAACAATGCATATGCTTGATAAATAAATGAATATACTGTAGTGTGTTGATGTTGATGTTGACAAAACTAGCCTATATAAAGTGTATAAATATGAGTCTCTTAACCTCGATGGAGTCTCAGGTGATTTAGTCATCAGTGTCCCAATGTTTATGTCTCAAAGCCCTTTATAGTGCCTGAATTAGTGTTCACATTTTACTGAATCACCTCACTGGAAGCAAGAAAAAGGAATGAGACACTGCCTATGACTCTAGGAGCAGACTTTCCTATGCTATTGAATCACAGCTGTAACCATCAATTACCTGTCTAGCTTCACCACACCTGTCTGTCTAATTGTCTGTCACCTGTCTATATCCCTTCCTCATTACAGGCAATGTTTATGTAATTCTATTGTCTCTGGAGCATTGCAGGCACTTTATAACCATAATAAATTGTGTTGTAAAACTATCCAGTTACAATAGTTTTACATGTGTCGCCATGTAATTGATTCAGTCAGTTTCTAATCTGGTATTACTTGTGATTTTGACTGTAATTGATGACTTGATGTGTTTGGTTTTACAGAGGAAATCTGCACGTTGGTGATTGCGGAAGCGTTCCCTGAAGATGGAGGTCTATTTTGCTGTACAGCAACAAACGAATATGGCTCGGTTAATAGCACTGCACAGCTCACGGTCACACCAGGTTTGTTTAAACTGCATGTACGATGACTGTGTAATAGGTCAAAGCATTACGTTGGTATAGAAATAGATTAAAATGGAAAGAAACATGGTCATGGTTAGTTATGACACGTTGAAAAAATCTATGATCAAACATTCATTCATTTTCTTTCGGCTTAGTCCCTTTGTTCCTCAGGGGTCACCACAGCAGAATGAACCCGCCAACTTATCCAGCATATGTTTTACACAGCGGATGGCCTTCCAGCTGCAACCCAGTACTGGGAAACATGCATACACACTCATTCACACACATACACTACGGCCAATTAAGTTCATTCAATTTACCTATACCACATGTCTTTGGTCTGTGAGGGAAACCGGAGCACCCGAAGGAAACCCACGCAAACACGGGGGAAACATGCAAACTCCACACAGAAATGCCAACTGACCCAGCTGGGACTCGAACCAGCGACCTTCATGCTGTGAGGCAACAGTGCTAACCACTAAGCCATCGTGTCACCACTGTGATCAAACATTTATTCATTCATTTTCATTTTGGCTTAGTCACTTTATTAATCAGGGGTCGGCACAGCGGAATGAACCGCCAAATTATCCAGCACATGTTTTACGCAGCGGAATACCCTTTCCGCCGCAATCCATCACTGGGAAACACCCATTCACACACATAAACTACGCCCAATTTAGCTTACCCAATTCACCTATAGCGCATGTCTTTGGACTTGTGGGGGAAACCAGAGCACCCAGAGGAAACCCACGCAAACACGGGGAGAACATGCAAACTCCACACAGAAATGCCAGCTGACTTAGCCGGGACTCGAACCAGCGCCTTTCTTTCTGTAAGGCGATAGTGCTAACCACTGAGCCACCGTGTCACCACTGTGATCAAACAGTCAAATAAATAAACGAATAAACGAATGAAAGAACAAATATATAAATATCTTATACACAGTACCATATATAAGATTCAAAGTGTACAAATGTTTGGCATCAGTAAGTTGTTTTTTATGTTCACCAATGTTGCACTTATTTGATGCAAAATACAGTTAAACCAGTGATATTGGCAATTATTATTGGGATTTTAAATAACTATATAATATTTTTAAATATTTAAAAAAGAAAGTATTGAATTTTCACCACCCATTACTTTAGTTTACAGTGTGATTTCCTGTGTCAGATCTAAAAATCATTATATGTTGATTTTTGATACTTAAAAATATTTTTTGTTGTCAGTGTTTAAAAACTGTTGTTTTGGATGAAGTTTAAAAGAACAGCATTTATTAGACACAAAAATTATGCTATCTGTTTTGATCCACTTATTGTGTCTTTACTAAAAACAAATGTACCAAATTGTCTTTGTAAAGAAATACATAATATAATATAATATAATATAATATAATATAATATAATATAATATAATATAATATAATATAATATAATACAATACAATACAATACAATACAATACAATACAATACAATATAATATAATATAATATAATACAATACAATACAATACAATACAATACAATACAATACAATATAATATAATATAATATAATATAATATAATATAATATAGGCAGCACGGTGGCGCAGTGGGTAGCACAATCGCCTCACAGCAAGAAAGTTCCTGGTTCGAGCCCGGCTGGGTCAGTTGGGATTTCTGTGTGGAGTTTGCTGGAAGGGCTGTGTAAAACATATGCTGAATAAGTTGGCTGTTCATTCCGCTGTGGTGACCCCTGATGAATAAAGGGACATATAATATAATATAATATAATATAATATAATATAATATAATATAATATAATATAATATAATATAATATAATATAATATAATATAATATAATATAATATAATATTAAAGCTTTTAAAGAATATATCTCAAATGAATTTGACTCTCTCAACCATAAATCCCAGTATATTAGGTATGTTTATGCTATTAGAAGGTTTTTTAGAGAAAATGATTGACTAGTGTATATAGTGTATTTAAGGTGACACGAATTGAAGGAATGCTAATGCATAAACATGTGAAAACATCAAAATGAAGCGAAGTAAACAGCCACTTTACAGTTTCAACATTACCGCATCCTCTCATATTAGAGTAAATACAAGTGACGTAACACAGGAATCGTAATGACTTCATTTATTTACAAAAACAGTAACATAAAAACTAAAATATTCTCTCCAAAGAAGGCAGAGCACATCCTTTGCTGAGCTTCTGATGACATTTTATGGGGCCCACGGTGGTAACTCTTGAAAACATGTCAGTTGCATGAGGCCAACCAGCTACATTCTGTCCGTATCACTCCGGTGTCTGAGTGTGGGGTGAAGAGAGAGCATACAGTATGTGCTGATAGATAACTGTGTGTGTCACATGTTTATGCTGTATGATGAAGTTAGCTCCAGGAGTCCTCAAGTTTACTACAGAGCCATTTGAGCAAATCTAAAACAATCTCAGACAGATTTCATGTCTGATAAAGAGTTGAATTAGGTTTTAGCTGTGGATTAACTGTTTTACTTTATTACTCAGAGCCTGTTATTTTCCTATTTATTCTACTGAATTACCCTGCGATAAAGGCCAACTGAATTGCATCATTCACTTAATTGAAAAAGAAATCTCTTCTCACTTTATAATGAACTCTATCAGTTTATTAACAGTTTCCGTATTTGGTGATTTACTGGTGTTATTAAATTGTTTACGGTTATGAGTTGCATTTATGACTATGACTTTTAATGTGGACATTTCAACTCTGTAGATTAACAAAGTGACTTTTATTGACATTTTAGCAGTTTGAATTTTGAATTGAATTGAATTTATTGTATAGGAAATAGCATATATAGAAATAACTCTGTAAAATAAAAGAAAAAGTACTGGTGGTTTATTATCAGGTTTTTGTGCTGTAATCAGAGATGGCAAAAGTACACATATCCTTTACTCAAGTAAAGTACAGATACTCATGTTCAAAACGACTCTGGTGAAAGTTGAAGTACTGACTACACTTTTGTACTCAAGTAAAAGTAAAGAAGTGCAGCCTCAAAAATGTACTTAAGTAAAAAGTACCCATTTCTACTACATGTTTTAGTTTCAATAAGTAGGTAAATATCCGGTTTCCCCCATGAGTCATTATCTTGACGCAAACTCATAATGTTCAGCATGTAGTTTTGCGGCTGTTGGATCAAAAACAACAGCTGCCATTCATGTTCATTTATTCATTCATTCATTCATTCATTTTCTTTTCTGCTTAGTCCCTTTATTAATCTGCGGTCACCACAGCAGAATGAACCGCCAACTTATCCAGCATATGTTTTACGCAGCGGATGCCCTTCTAGCTGCAACCCATCACAGGGAAACATTCATGTTCGTACACTCTGAAAATAATTCTGTAGTCCTGTATATCTTTATAAATAATGTCTTACATTTCACACTGAATTATGTCCAAAATATATTGATTTTTAAAATTTTTATAATTGAATATTTTTTTATTGAATATATTGAAAATATATTTTCTTTTGCTAAAATAAATACTTATCGTATTTGACTGCAAACTATTTTTTTTTTTTGCTTTAGCAGCTCTCATACATAACCCATTATTTTACATTATTTTAGTGTGTTTTAATTCAGGGTATTGTGGATATTTTATTTAGTGGATAAACATTAATTCTGTTAATACATTTATTCTATGCTAAAAGCTACATACACAGGCGTGACTACAACCTACAAAACATGTGCATGATCTTTTATTCATGTGATAAATTCAGAATCTTTTACATTATGTTTTTATTCATGAATTGTCCACTATAGTTACTTTTTTTGTTGTAAAACCATTCATTCATTCATTCATTCATTTTCTTTTTGGCTTAGTCCCTTTATTAATCTGGGGTCGCCACAGCAGACCGCCAACCGCCAACTTATCCAGCACATGTTTTACGCAGCGGATGCCCTTCCAGCTGCAACCCATCACTGGGAAACACCCATACACACTCCTTCACACACATACAATACGGACAATTTAGCTTACCCAATTCACCTGTACCGCATGTCTTTGGACTTGTGGAGGAAACCGGAGCACCCAGGGGAAACCCACGCGAACACGGGGAGAACATGCAAATTTCACACAGAAATGCCAACTGACCCAGCCGGGGCTCGAACCAGCGACCTTCTTGCTGTGAGGCGACAGCACTACCTACTGCGCACTGCGTCACCCTGTTGTAAAACATTTGTGCAAAAAAATTAATTGAAGATTAATATGCCTATATGTTAAATCATATAGTCAATAAAGAAAAATCAATAAAAATCCTTTTCCGCATTATTAGATTGAAAGACCATAGAAGTCCCATGCAGTATGATCGGAAGTGGACAAAAGACTCTTAAACTTAAGCATTTACATGGCATATTTTTGATCTGAAAAGTGTCTCTCTTGTTTACATGTGATCGGATCGAGCAAAATGTGTCTTATACCGTGTTAACAGGGCGACATCAGTCATGTTAAATTCGCTGTCTCCCTCTGTCTAATCAAGGCATGGGCCGGTATTATATTCTGATGGTATGATAACCTTGGATAAAAATATCACGGTTTCACGGTATTGTGGTTACTGCTCTAAAATATATTCTTTTGAAATGTCTGGGGAAAAAACTAAAACATTTTCCCCTTTGAACACAATATATTTTATTTTGAGAAACATTTTAAATATTTTGGAACTGTAAACATGTCAGGCTAAATAATTGAAATGAATCACTGACTTCTGCTGTCTTCATGAGTTTCAAAAACACCTATTTAAAATGATATCTTTGGATATCTTTCCTGCTTGAGATACTGTTGTCCTAAAAAAATGTAAATAAAAAATCTTACATATACTGTACTGTAGGAATGGTATAGCAGAAAATGTTGCCGGTTTTAAAACCTTGACTTTTCCAAACCGCGGTATACCTTGAAAACAGTTATCATCCCATGCCTACAAGAGGCTTAAGTTTAAGAGTCTTTTGTCCACTTTCGATCATACTGCGTAGTCATCCTCCTAGCCTTTCTCATTGTAATCTTCATAAAGTAGACTACGCGCACTGCAGCACGCAGGCATGCAATGACGAAAATATATGGACTGCATCAAAAAGGCGCTCAAATTGTGTAATGACAAAAAATAATATAGATCGCACCACCTGACACATGAAAATGAAAGTAATGAGCCTGAATTACAGATATTTGTGTAAAAATGTAAGGAGTAAATGTAAAAAGTTGTACAGTAAGTACAGTAACAAAGTACTTCGAAGTGGCAGATTATTTCTGGCTGTAGTTTAAAACATCAATAAAAACAATATATCTCTTCAAACTATTAAAAATGTCACTTTTTAGCATCAAAAGTTGTTGGAGGAATGATTGAAGTCCCATAATGAAATTCAAAAACATATACAATTGAAGTCAGAATTATTAGCCCCCTTTGAATTTTTTTTTCTTCTTTTTTTAATATTTCCCAAATTAAGATTAACCGAGCAAGGGAACAGCCGACGCGGTGGCGCAGTAGGTAGTGCTGTCGCCTCACAGCAAGAAGGTTGCTGGTTCGAGCCTCGGCTGGGTCGGTTGGTGTTTCTGTGTGGAGTTTGCATGTTCTCCCCGCGTTCGCGTGGGTTTCCTCCGGGTGCTTCGGTTTCCCCCACAGTCATGCGGTACAGGTGAATCAGGTAGGATAAATTGTCCGTAGTGTATGTGTGTGAATGAATGTTTCCCAGAGATGGACTGCAGCTGGAAGGGCATCCGCTGCGTAAAACATATGCTGGATAAGTTGGCGGTTCATTCCGCTGTGGCGACCCCGGATTAATAAAGGGACTAAGCCGAAAAGAAAACTAATGAAAGAAAGAAGAGCAAGGGAACTTTTTGTTTTATTTTGGCTAGAATAAAAGCAGTTTTAAATTTTTTAAAAGCATTTTAAGGTTAAAATTATTAGCCCCTTTAAGCTATGTATTTTCGATAGTCTACAGAACAAACATCATTATACAATACCTTGGCTAATTACCCTATCCACCCTAGTTAACCTAATTAACCTAGTTAAGCCTTTAAATGTCACTTTAAGCTGTATAGAAGTGTCTTGAAAAATATCTAGTAAAATATTATTTACTGTCATAATGACAAAGATAAAATAAACCAGTTATTAGAAATGAGTTATTAAAACTATTATGTTTAGAAATGTGTTGAAAAAATCTCTCAGTTAAACAGAAATTTGGGAAAAAATAAACATACAGTAGAGGCTAATAATTCAGGGGGTTTAATAATTCTGACTTGAAAAACAGAATGACAATATATGGAAAATTTATCAATTATGCATATTTTGACAGTGTATTCTTTTTTTATGGATCTGTAGTTGCTGAAGAGATGCCCACCAATGGCGTATCAGGGGATGAAAGTGTGTTTGAGGACAACCAATCATTCCCACCTCCTCCTCCACCTCTGCCTCCGCCACCTCCACCCACTGAGATTAGTTTGCTGGAAGTCCCGCCCAAAACCCCGCCCAGTGCAGAGGCCTTCCAGATCAATGAGTTGGACATCTGGCCCAGTGTCACTGCGATGCCAGTACAGGTCTCCTCAGATAAAGAACCTGAGGAAAGTCTACCCAACAAACCTCTACAAAATGGCCAGTTCGCAAAGCCACTAGATGAAAGTCTATCATCACCTTCAAGTGTGAAGGAAACAGCAGCTCCGCCTCCATCGCCTTCAGCAGTTAAGGCTCCACCTCTGCCCACCAAACCCAAACCTAAACTGTGAGTACTGCAGCTGAATCTTGTAAATCATCACATCCTTTTGTTTATAAAGCTGTTAAAGAAAGACCTTTGTGGCTTCAGCTTTGAATCTATATACTAGCTGAGTGTTCACATCTTGCATTTAAAGGCTTTTTTTTTTTTAAAGGTTTACAGGGACAAAACAAATACTGTACCTAAAATCTTGATGATTCATCTTGCACCACACAGATTTTTGTCCAATCAATGCTCTACAATGAGAAGGTCCCTCCTACTAAAATTTGAGGTCTGAAAGATTTTTAATATATATACAGTATATACACTACCGGTCAAAAGTTTGGGGTCAGTAGGATTTTTGAATGTTTTAAATAAGCTTCTCCTTCTCACCAAGGCTGCATTTATTTAATCAAAAATACAGTACAAATTGTACCATAAAATAACTATAAAACAACTGTTCAAAAGTGGTTTATAATTTAAGTTAACCATTTATTCCAGTATTTTAATGATGAATTTTCAGCTTCATTACTTCAGTCTTCATTCATATGTTCCTTCAGAAATCACTCTAATATTAATTATTATTGTTATTATTACTATTATTATTATTATTATTATTAATGGTAATAGTAATAAAAGCAATAAAGACTGGAGTAATAATTTCATTTAAAACTACATACAATAAGTAATAAATAAATATTTAGTAAATAAGTATTTAACAACTTAACATTTTTTTTACATTCAATAAATGCTGCCTTGATGAAGAGAATCATTTTATTTCAATTATTAAATAAAAATAATCATAAAAAAAAAACTGACCCCAAACCTTTGACTAGTAGAATCATATATATATATATATATATATATATATATATATATATATACTGTTACTAAAGAAGAATTATATTTATCTCAATATCTTTTTACAATTTGGTTCTCAGCTAACTATTATTTTGGCATTTTACTTTTAAGGACTCGTATGGTTTCAGAGATATACTTAAATTGAAATATACAATAAATAGTAATCCTTTTTTACCATATTAATTTCACTGTATTTATGATAAATAAATTCAATAAATTCACACTTGCTGAACATACACTCAAGAAAGTATAGAAAATTTGTTTACTATAGAAAATTTGTTGAGCGGAATCAACACCAGTGTTTCCTCTAGGATTTTTTCCAGCTTTGGCGGCAGGCCTTTTTACACAGATTTAACAACTACCTAGGGCGTTATTTCAGTGACAAATGTCATGAGCACAGTATTACAAGTCGAGATCGCATTCATGTAATACGAGCATGCAAATTTCTTTGCTTGCGCACCGATTTCCACTGTTCCACTGTGCACAAAACTTCTTGCGCGTCCTCAAATATACGCTGCTCAAGTGCAGATTTTCTTGCTCGCTCTCAAATAAACGCTGCTGAAGTGTGATTTAGTGCGTTTATGTAACGAGTATGTCTCCAACATTTATTAGATTTGCTAGTAATATTTATGAAAGTCTCCAATAGACCTACGGAGCGGCATTAATGCGTCCTGAAGTAAAGTGAAACGACTATAAACTCCAGCAAGATAAAGTCATTATATGCTGAGCCATAGACCTTTATCTGTAAAGTATAATTATGGAAACTGTATTCATCTTAACTGAAAGCTACGTCATGTTTGCTGGCCTCACGCACCACGCACCTGTCAGTCAGTCAGTCAGTCAGCGTGTAACCTTAAAGCGTTAAACAAACAACGCACAGCACTACTGTGGTTACAGAAACATTCGCGCTGTTATAATTGACTTACCTTTTAATACGTTTTGGTGCGATTATTACCCGCTATTAAAAAAAACTGAATGTTTTGAATGAGAAGCTGTAATGTAGCCGTGGCGGGATGAATTTTGGCATGGCACCCCGCCATGGAAGAATGAATGTATCGGAAACCATAAACACCATTCTCGTGGTTTTTTGTGGCAACTTAATTGTTTTATCTTCAATCAACCAAAATTTGTATCAATTAAGTTAATTAAGTTAGTTTTATCGATTTATGTTGGGACAACATGAAGGAATTGTGTGGAACCCAGCATTAGTTCTTTTGAAAACTTTTAAAATTCTCACTGACCCCAAGGTTTTTGATGGTATGTAAATTTGCAATTGTGTAGTAATGTTCTCTGCAATTTACACATTTTAAGCCTCTTTTCCTGTGGCCTCATTGGACAGTAAAGTGTTCATCAGATGCACAATGAGTCATCCAGGAATGTTTAAATGAATGCAGCATAGTTGTATTTATTTGATCTGTTTTTATGTATTTAATGTTTATTTGCCTTGCAACTTTCAAAATATTATGTACAGAATCTTTTGGCAAATTATGTAACACATTATATAAACATAATCAGTCGAAAGTGGTAACATTCACCAGTATTTCTGTAGTGATGTACTATACCCCCAACTGCCTGCGTATGTCAGTAAGCTTTTTAATGGAAAGCCCCACTTAGAGAACAAATGCATTCCGTCCCTTTATCACCATGTCAGAGGGCCGGCATTACTGCGTGTAGTAAATCACTGGGTGATGTGTGTGGTATGTGTGTTTTCATATGCGTAAGCAGTTGTGCTATGACTCCAGCCAGATTTCAGAGGGATCATTTGCCTTTGTAATGGATGCATCTCATACAGCACTGTCATTCATCACTAGTTATAGCGATATATTTTGTGTCAGCAGTGATCTGACAAAGCAGTGATCTGACAAAGGATTAAGGTGTACTGTTCAATGCCTCAAGCTTGTTGGCTGTAGATTACACAGTAGGTGCAATCTGACTCTCACTAGCACTGATCCAGTTTTTAAAGACAGTATCGCTAAATTTAGGGTCAAGATAAGGTTAAGTACACTGCCCAAGGGCACAACATTAACATGCAGAGAAAGCCAGTACTGACATGTCTATGTTTAGTGCAGTGGTCCTCCAAGATATACCAGTTCTAACTGTAACTACAAATATAATTGTCACAAATGTGACGCAAAATAAACATTCAGGACAGTTATTTAAAATTTTAGGAGTGGTAACATGAAGCAGTTTTCTGATAAATTCATTCATTTTCTTTTTGGCTTAGTCTCTTTATTAATCTGGGGTCACCACAGCAGAATAAACCGTCAACTTATCCAGCATATGTTTTACGCAGCGGATGCCCTTCCAGCTGCAACCCATCACCCATTCACACACATACACTATGGACAATTTAGCTTACCCAATTTACCTATAGCGGGCAATGCGGTGGCGCAGTGGGTAGCACGTTCACCTCACAACAAGAAGGTTACTGTTTCGAGCCTCGGGTGGGTCAGTTGGCATTTCTGTGTAAAGTTTGCATGTTCTCCCCGTGTTCGCGTGGGTTCCCTCCGGGTACTCTGGCTTCCCCCACAAGTCCAAAGACATGTGGTATAGGTGAATTGGGTATGCTAAAATTGACCGTAGTATGAGTGTGTATGGATGTTTCTCAGTGATGGGTTGCGGCTGGAAGGGGATCCGCTGCATAAAAACATATGCTGGATAAGTTGGCGGTTCATTCCGGTTTTTTTTTTTTATCATCAGTAGAATATATATTTGGTAAAGTAAAACATTTCAACGTATAAATATGATTCCTACAAAATGACTAACATTAAACTTGTGGAATAAAAAAACTTTGCAGCATGTGGTTAAATGCAGCCCACTTGGCATCCCTGATGTCTTCAAAGGTGCACTAAGAAATATTCAGTAATTCGATTCGATCTGCTTTCTATAGCAGATACAGTTGAAGTCAGAATTATTAGCCCCCCTGAATTATTAGTCCCCCTGTTTGTTTTTTCCCCGTTTTCTGTTTAACGGAGAGAAGATTATTTCAACACATTTCTGAACATAATAGTTTTAATAACTCATCTCTAATAACTGATTTATTTTCTCTTTGCCATGATGACAGTAAATAATATTTGACTAGATATTTTTCAAGACACTTCTATACAGCTTAAAGTGACATTTAAAGGCTTAACTAGGTTAATTAGGTTAACTAGGCAGGTTAAGGTAATTAGGCAAGTTATTGCATAATGATGGTTTGTTCTGTAGAGTATCGAGAAAAATTAGCCCAAAGGGGCTAATAATTTTGTCCTTAAAATGGTGTCTAAAAAATTAAAAACTGCTTTTATTCTAGCCAAAATAAAACAAATAAGACTTAAGAAAAAATATTATTAGACATACTGTGAAAATGTCTTTGCTCTGTTAAACATGATTTGGGAAATATTTAAAAAAGAGAAAAAAAATTCAAAGGGGGGCTAATAATTCTGACTTCAACTGTATATCGAAAATGGACAAGGTCAACAAATGTTTTTTGAATCAAAGTAAAAGAACATCATTACATGAGGTTTCATTTGGCTGCAATTAAAGGATGAAAGTGCAGATTCATAACCATCAATGCAGCAACATAAAAGCAAAAGTATCTCAGAGGGAGGGACTTTGTTGACTCTAGCCAGAGTCAGTCTTATGTTTAAATGCAGTTGAGCTCTGTAATCTTGTCTGGGTTGTGTGTGGTATTTAACTGTTTGTGTGTGTGTGAATGACATTATACCTTTTACATAAGCCTACTTATTTATGTAAGACTCCAAGGGCTGTTTGTCTCTGCGGTTATTGTCTGATTTCCGTTTAATTCACATGCCTTTTCTTCTTTACAGCCCTGGAAAAGTTGCATGTGTGTGTTCAGTGGGTGGATGATGGGAACAAAAAGAACAAGAGCTAGAAGAAAAGTCAATTGTGTGCGTTCTTGTCAGTGTATACACAATAAATCTTGTAAATGGCGAGCTTTGCATTGTGTTACCGGGAAGACGTTTAGTAACGTTTAGTCCTTGGGCAACATGTGGTTTTATTTGTGACTTTTCTCCATGCATCTCCTCATCCATTCTGTGATTCCAGATCAAATGAGCAAGCAGACGACATCTCAAATGAAAGGTAAATCAAAGAATAGGTTGATGCAACCTGAGTGTGGTTTGACAGGCATGTGGTAGCTATGAAAGGAAAATCGTCTCTAGTTGTGGATGAAGTCCAAGTTGAGGTTTAAATGGCATGCCGTTTGGCAAAATCCTGTCCTTGCTTGAGCTTCTGCAAATTATTGCCATAAAAAGCTGTTTCCCCAAAAGATTTTCCACCGTAACGTCACAAATCAACTGCTAGAAACAACACAACGGGGAGCGGGTCATGAGACCCTCCTCCCCCTTTAAAAAAACACAGCATCCTACTGCTTTCTACACAGCACTAGTCACGTCACCCTGTCATTTGGTTGTAAAAAAAGGAATTTCATAATTGTTTAATTACCCAGAGGTCACTTCTGCATGTTGTGTGGCAGGTTATCATCCCTCTGCATCCTTCAGGTATAACCAGACCTGAACTCTGCCTTCTGACCCTCCAGTCCTGCTTACACATTCCAGCTGATTTCCTCTGGATATTCCTGTTCAGAGATTTGTGTAGAATGATAAAGTGGGAATTTAAAGCCATGATGTAGCTGCTTCTGTTTATTTTTTTACAAGTCCATTGTGATCTGAATGCTCCTGTAGTTGAACTTTATTTCAGCATTACAGTGATTTATCAATTACATCTGTGATTATGTTGTTTGCCGAATTGCCGTAAAGCAATTAGAGGACGAGTGGAAAGTATGAGTTTGCGGCTCCGGTCATGTTCTCTTAGTAAATGAGTTAAATGGTGATAAACTTCACCAGGGCTCATGTTTCAGCGATGTTGTCTTGGGAGTTTGCTGGCACAAAAGCATTGCTTTATTATAACGCATGTCATTTAGAGTAAATATACAATTTTTGTATTGCTGCTTACTGAAAGCCTTTATTTTAAAGTGATTGTTCGTTGGCTATGTTATTACAGTGCTCAGCATATATAAGCACACCCATCACAAATCTATCTTTTAAATTCATATTTTATTCATATTCATACCTATACACTATTATATGTGTGCATATACATTAGATTAGTCAGTACTAAAGCCAAATCTGGAGCTTATCTAACAAAATAACTTTTGATAACGGTCAAAAAACTAGTACAGCCAAATTTACAGTATATGTTATAGAAAAATATTAAATACAAATTTAAAAAAAAGAGGAAAATCAAGAGAAGCAAAAAAATTGAAAATTTTAGTTGAAACGTTTTTTTTTACAATATTTTGGTTGAATTTAATTGTATTATCTTTCCATTTCGGGCGACACAGTGGCGCAGTAGGTAGTGCTGTCGCCTCACAGCAAGAAGGTCGCTGGTTCGAGCCTCGGCTGGGTCAGTTGGCGTTTCTGTGTGGAGTTTGCATGTTCTCCCTGCGTTCGCGTGGGTTTCCTCCGGGTGCTCCGGTTTCCCCCACAGTCCAAAGACAAGGTGAATTGGGTAGGCTAAATTGTCCATAGTGTAGGAGTGTGAATGAGTGTGTATGGATGTTTCCCAGAGATGGGTTGCAGCTGGAAGGGCATCCGCTGTGTAAAACATATGCTGGATAAGTGGGCGGTATATTCCGCTGTGGCGACCCCGGATTAATAAAGGGACTAAGCCGAAAAGAAAATTAATGAATGAATGAATATCTTTCCATTTCTAAATATGTTTGGTGACTAAATATTATTTTAATAAATATATCTGTTTAATAAATGTGTTTTGTTTGAATGCACCAAAATACATTGAATTTCCATGAGAAATTGAATTCACTGAGAAATGGATACAAATATTCTTTTACAAAATGGGGTGTGCTCAATTATGCTAAGCACTGCATTTTCTCTCTTTGTGTATCTACACTGTAAAAAAAACTCTGAAAAATTTGCAATGAATAACTGGCAGCTGTGTTTTCCAGTTACAAATACGGTAGAAACTATAAAATAATTTTTAATTGTTACAGCAAACTACCGTATTTCATTCTTTTATAATAATATACACTAGTGTTTTGATATACAAAAATCTCCACATACATTTATTTATTTTAAAAAACTATAAGAATTTCAACAAAAGACACAATAAGTGTAGTGCCATGCAGGGAATTCTGGGACAGTCAATTTACAGTTATTAACCGTATATTTCAAGTAAACGCTTTAAGGTGCACTCCTTGAAAATAATTTGGTGGTTATGATGCCTGTTAAAGGGTTAACCAGGTTACATTTTTAACTGTATGTTTACATTTTTTTTTACAACTGAAATTACAATCATTTTTATACTGTTGTAGATCTTGAACTGCTTAGCCAAGATTTGAACAGTTTGTCATTTTTTCCCTCACTCTTAATCATTTCAAGCTCACTTAATTTCTTCCATGCAAAACCATAGGCACATTTTGAAATGCATTCAAGTCACACTTTTCCATATCATGAAAATTAATGAGATTTCCAAAATGATGAAAATCTATCATAAAATTAATGCATCATTAAAGAAGTCCTCTCAAATCATACGTGACTTTTTTGGTATAAGCAGACCAAAACATGGACAACAAACATGAACATGAACAAATCATGGGTGTTTTTTAATAATTCAGTAGATCCAGTTCACAGAATCTATGAGAAATATTAATTAACAAATTGGACTGTTGTGGTTTTCAAGTTTATCTACAACTTTCCAATATTTTTGAAGCTTAAAAGCTCCAGTCCACATTGGAACTGTGAACTGTAATTGTATGAAAAAAAATCTGTTGTGTTCCACAAAAGAAATCAAGTAATATAGATTCAAAACAACCCAAGTTTGAGTGACTTATGACAGAATTAACATTTTTTTGAGCACTATTTGTTTAATTGGCTTCCCAGCAAACAATTGTGTGTTTAATAGACATCTAAAAAACATCTAAACGTAGACAGCTTGGCTAAAACAAGGCTAAACTTGGACTGTCGGTGAAAATCTAAGACATCTAAGATCTAGACATCTACAAATGTAGACATCTAAGAATAGCCCAAAACTAGACTAGTCATCAAATAAACAGATTAGACATTATATGTGTAGTCATTCATTTCTGTTTATTTGACCTATTTGGCCTATTCTTAGACGTCTATTAGACATCTTTTAAATGCAAAAATTGCTTGCTGGGTTTTTATCTGGAAATGTGAATTTCACCCATGTTTTAAGACTCTCCCAAGTTAAGTTTTAATTTCCTGCCAAATTAAATGCAAGCTTCCCATAAAACTGACATTTATACAAATCCATTAAACATTTTCTGTTTTGGTGAGGCATTACATGTGCTTGTTCATTGTTTCTAACCAAGTGTTGAGTGAACATCCTTCAACGTTTAACACCTTTGCACTGTGCAGTTTGATTAACATGCTCAAATCTCTTCACATTTGATCCCATAATCACTCTCCATGCCTCTGACGCTATACAGCCTGCTTCGATACACGCCATACAGGAAACTGCGCCATGTGTTTTGGCAGACTTTAGTGACAGCAGCAGGGCCCTTGTGTTGTAGACAGAGCCCGATGTCCTTCAGCACAGGAAAGAACAGAGAGATAGAAATGAAAATAGGAAGGTGTGAATTAACAGGGTGTTTTAAGGGCGCCTACGTGCAGTTGACCCAAAGGAAAAGCTTTGTGGGTCAGTTTTGAGGCAAATACTGCATATAAAAATCACTAGAATACTTATTTGGTTATTATTGTGTTTAGAATATAGTGGTTTGTGAATGTTTGAACTACCAGAATTCTTTAACTAGAACAGCCATAGTGGAAATTCTGACCGTTATTAAACTATACCAAATAGAATTTTGTCACGTCATATTTAGAATTAAAGCTTCTATTAGGATGAAGCTTTAGAATAAAACTTTGAATGTCTGGCGTCATAATTTATTACCCTTAGATTTTTTGTAATATAACCTATAGTTGTGTACTGCGATATCATAAGGCGTTAATATTAGGTTAGATTTAGGTCATGACGTCAGGTGACCAAAATTCAATGTCCAGCCAGCGTCTAAGGACAACGTTATTTTGACGTCCAATAACGACATCAAATTATGTTGATATTGGATTGATTTTAGGTTGTGTTGGAAAGTGACCAAAATCCAACGACCGATAGATGTCATAGTGGTAACATCCACACAACGTCAAGGTGTAACATGATTAGACATTGATATTTGGTTGATTTTAGGTTTGATGTTGGACATTGACATCAGCCTGATGTTGGGTTCTGACGTCAACCTGATTTTCATTTCCAAACAAATTCCAACCTCCCCATGACGTTGGGTACAACGTTAATATGATGTCATGTTGACGTCCTGTGTCTGCGGGGTGGAGAGCAACGTTTTATCACTGCAGTGAAACTGTTGTTTATGAAAGTTTGATAGACATTTCTGAAGTACAGTTATGTTTTGGTCTCAGAAAGTTTTGTTTTTGTTAGTAGAAAGTTGCAAGGCAACAGAGACATATTTAAAGGCACAGTAAAAAGTAGTGGAGGCTGAAATACATGCAGTCAAGTTGACTGTTATGGCCATTTAAGGTAGAAATACTCAGCTTTTGTTTTGTAATTTAAAAAAAAACAATATTGGAATGAAATATACACACATTTAGGAAAATGTATATGGATTTTATTTGAACATTGTTATTAAATTTAAAAATGTAAAAAGGGTTCCATGCAATTCCTTTATTCCTTCAGGTTGTCCCAAAATGAATTAAGTTAATGTAACAAACTTCAGTGGATTAAGTTGTCCGAAACAGATCTCAAAATTGTGTTATTTCAGCTCATTTAAAAAAGTAGTTTTTTTGTGTGTGATTGTAGTTAGGGCTGCACAATATATCATTTCAGCATCAAAATTGCAAATCCTCATCTGCAGTCACATTGCAAAGATATGAAATGTCCAGTCTGAATTATAGTTATATTTAATCACTGTACTTAATTGTATTTAATCACTGTACTTATATGGAATTTATATGATTTATGCAAAAAAAAAAAAACATTTCTGTCATGAACACTTTAGTTTAGTATGGTAATAAATATTTATAAGGCAATGTTGACGTATTTGGTCTTGGCTGTATAGATCTGCTATGCTGCTGCTTGATTATTATGGCAGAGCAAGTACCGAGACCTGCTATTGCCAATATATACACAGACATGCGGTCTGAGAATATAACACACTGCTGCTGCAAACATATTCAATGTAACCTCCGTAGCAGATCTAATACAGGTGGAGCTGGGGGGAAGGAGGGTCTCCGAAAACGCGCCGCAGCTTAACAGCGTAAAGGAGCATTTAAACTGATGAGGAGTAAGCTCATTGGCTGCCGAGGTGGCAGAAACCAATCTCCTTTACCATGTAGTTAGTAACGCAGGAGTAGGTTAGGTGACCTATCAGCCCACGCGCGAGTTTCATTACAGAAATTTCACTTCTTGCTTAGAATTTTTGTCTCATTTCTAGTCCAAATATCTACATTTCAAAGTGAAAACAATATTATTTCACTTACCCCACTAGCAGATCATTTCTTTAAAACAAGCAAAAAAAACTTATTTTTCACTTAAATCTTCTGACAGTGAAAACTAAACAATACTTTTACTTTGTCTAAGAATTGTTAGATATTTGGACTGGAATCAAAACAAAGTAAGAAAAGCTTTTTTTTTGCATTGTGATTATTCATTTTCTGTACCCGAATACTGTTAGACTTCCTAGAAAATAGTCAAACAGAGCTATTCAAACCATCTTCTGAAACTAATTCAAATTGCAATATTTATCGCAGAAAAATAAAATATCGCTATATAAGATTTTTCCAGTATCGTGCAGCCCAAATTCTAGTGTTAAGATAAATAGAGTTAGAAATATAAGGTGTTTTTTAGTTCCCCAAAAAGGTGTTTTTGATTTTCCAAAATTAAGTCTTCATGTCTGCCCAAAGATTTGTGAAAGAAAAAATCCCAGGTTATGGTCTTTATTGACTGCCCAAGACCAAAGATTGTTGTTGTATCTGAGGCCTGGAAAAGTTTGGATTGTGTTGTTGATTCATGAAAAAGACACTGATCTGTTTTTCTGAGCTGTAAAAACAAATCCACTTTCCATGCACTTTCAGAATGAGGCCTTGTGCTTGAACTGATATGATAAAAATAGCACTAGTGTTACTGTTTGTGTCTCTGTGTTTTCAACTGTTAAGGAAACCTCAAACGATTAAATTCAGACATGATGGGCTTTTGAGTTTTGAAACAAGTTCTGATAGACCAGTAACACCAGACACCAGGTGTCATCTGACCAATCAGAGCAGGCTCTCATAGAGGCAGGGTTTAAAGAGACCAGATCTTTAAATGAACTGTTTCAGACACTGAAAAAAATGGTTGATGCTGCAGTGTATCTTATGAGAAAACCAAAATGTTTTTGACCCTGGATGGGTGTAAACCGATGTAGGAGTCCTGCAAAACAAAATGAGAAGCATCTTAAAATAACACAAAAGGGGCACTTTAAACTTATAATGAAGGCATTTTACACTATATGTGACATTTATCTGAACAAGTAAATCCCTGTTACAGCCGAGGTTTTATATTCAGAAGAGCATCTGTGCAAGAAGAGAGATGGTTGTGTGTGCCACTGATTTACGAGCTTGGTGGTCTGAAATCACAGGGGTTTTATGGGAACATGCTTCACAGTGTGTAAAGTCCATACCACACTGAAATGATAACACCTGGAGCTTGTAAAGAATAGCAGAGACAGAAAGTGAGAAGACTCAGAGTTATGCTCTAGGGTCTACATGCTGTCGGTTATGTTCATTTTTGTGTATGTATTTGTGTGCGTATGATGAATTAAAGATATGCAGCAGGCGGTGTCTGGTATCAGCCATGCAGGTTGATGAATGTGTGCGCTAACATTGAGAGACTTTCCACAAAGCCCCTTTAAATTCAAGCTGGATTATAATATGTTTGAGCCTTCTGAAAACCTTCTTGTGTTTGAAGCCTCTTTTTTTCAGTGGATCAAATTGACGTTAATTCTTCTTTCATGAGAACACAAGATGTGTCTCTGTAAATGAACTGTCTGTTTGGTTTTGGATTCTTTTCTTGGCATCGGCATGGTAGTGGTTATGTGATGCCACCAATTACAGTATATGAAGATTTTTGAGAAGTACTAAAGCTCTAAAAGAGTTTTGATATCAGTCGGTAGAGACTACATACCACTAGGCACGATAAGACATGACCAAGTGGGGAAAGTTATATAGTTATTATACATAGTATGGGCTCAGTAAGCAAATACACTTGAAGATTTAATATATTTTTGTGTATTGTTATAATAAATAATACACAAAATAAAGAAATAAAGAAATATAGAAATAAAATATATTTTAAATAAATGTCGCTCTTTTGATTGTAACAATCATGGGATGTCCTGAAAATGTATTAAAAGTCATGATTTGCATACGATCATCAGGCATTGTGATTTCTGAAGGATCATGTGACAATAATAAATTACAAATTAAAAGATTCACATTTAAATGTTCATCTTTTTTTTCTTGCTTTTTATTTTTAGTATTTATTCATTGAAGCTGCATTCAAATGCACATGACTTTAAAATCAGAAGAACACTTGCAGTTTAAATCTGCATAAATAATATCTCATTTGCATAATTAAACTCTAAAAAATGCTGGTCTTAAAAAGTGGATAAAATAAAGGTGTAAAATATATATATTTAAAGTAAATTGATATCTTCCTACCTATTAAGTCATTTTGGAATGTTCACATGCCACGCCACTCTTAATTTTAACTCTTAGAATTAAGTACAACTTAATTTTGACCCTTGTGCACTGTTTAAATTTACTACTCTTTTGTTATGTTAGGGATGAAAACATCCACTCAATTAAACTTCTGTAAAAATGAATCTGATTACTAATTTTTTCAATATTATTTTGCATAAATCTGTCAATCAACCTTAGCCCTGATCAAAACTACTAAATTGTTTAAAAAAATTACAAGATTTTAACTCTTTAATTGGCAAATTCATAAATGATGTCACTGATTTGGTGAAAAAACAAACACAAAATTACTTTTTTCAATATAAAAAGTAGTTGTGGACTGGATTTTTTTAACCTTTAATCACAGTATTGGACATGTGAATGATTAGTAACAACATTGGCTTTGATGCATTGTTAGATTTTAATTTTTCTCCCTAATTTACTGTAGGCTGTTTCTGCCCCATTGGCTTCCATTATAACGATGGTGCATAAATACACAGTCTTTGTTTTTGTTTACTCCATGTAGTTCTGAGAGTTGAGATGCATATTTTGATTTTCTCAGACACATCAAGGTAAGTGCGCAAAGGTCACTCACACACTCACAGACACACATATACACACACTTTAATTTGATGTTATACTCCGTATAAAATCCAGAAACTAAGCTTCTTTTTTTTTGCACAGGGCTATCTAAAGGGTTAATGATGCCAACTGATGATCAACAATACAAATTACAAATTTGACCTCTTCTCAACAGAGAAAACCACCAACAAATCAAAAATTCATGATTTGGTGGTTTTGTAAAAATACAAAAATGTGGTTATAGTGGAAGTCAATGGGGCAAAAACAGCCACCAACAGTAAATTAGAGAGAAAAAAATCAATCAAAAACAATGCATCAAAGGCAATCATTCATAAAAGGTAAAAAAAAATTCAGTCCACCATTACTTTTATATTGAAAATATGTCATTTTGTGTGTTTTTCACCAAATCAGTTACATCATTTATAAATTTGGCAATTAAAGAGTTAAAATCCTGTAATTTTCTAAACAATTTAGTAGTTTTGATCAGGACTGAGGTTGATTAACAGATTTATGCAAAAAATAAAAAATAAATAAATAAAATATCTGATGCACTTTTACAGCAGTTTAATTCAGTGGATGTTTTTATCCCGAACATAACAAAAGGGCAGTACATTTGCCCAGAGTGTATTTTTGAGTTTATTACAAAATTCAAAGCATTTTCTCAAAATATGTGTCAAAATAAGATTTGTCACCAAAAATGATTCTGCTAGCTGAAACACAGAAAACGTTATGGCCAAATTAAGACTCTAAATCACCCCAGAGTGGATGAAAACATCCCGACAGTACATAAGAGTTCAAATCAAGCAGCACATACACACATACATTTATTTGAAACAGTTTGTTTTCTTAGTCAGTTGTTTTTTTGATGTGTAAAAGATGAATAGAGAGAGCGAAACAGCCGGCCATTTCACATTCTTTCAGGAAGTAAAAGGTGTTGTATCCTGTCAGAGCCACACCAAAGACAGACAGACAATAACCCTCCACTTACAGTGACAAAAGGACCCGAAAGCAGAAACCATGATAAAGAAATGTATCACTGGCTCATGAATAAATGCTGGGTCATGACCCGAGGAGCCAGGAATCCACACCCTGACTCATCAGCCATCTATGAGACAGACAAACAGACAGACCGAAAAAGTCTCCTAGGAAGACTCTTTGAAGTAAATGATGCAATAATTTAGCTCCTTATTCATTACGTGTTTATATTTAAGCGATAACTCATCGAAACATGCTGGATTTGTGTTTATTCTGGCTTAGTGGATGGCCATGGTGGCAAAAGGAGAGACGGAGATAAAGGGCGAGACAGAAAGGATAACAGATGAGAAAGGAAGTCTTTAATCCATGGCTGAAGTGCCGTTTGTTGCTATCTTCATGCCGACTGCATTGCTGCCATACCGCAGCGCCTGCCACAAACCTCCATGAGCCGCAGCGGGGTTTGTAGTCATGGACACTAGAGACAACTGGAGCAAACTGGGGGCTGATCCCAAACTACAGTATACACATTTCACATTTCAGTCGGCTCTCTTACACTTGACCACAACCACACAGGCTTTCTGTCGAACTCATGAGGTTTTCAGATACAGAGTTTACAGTGCTGATGTGGTTATTGTGGTGGTGTGTCAGTTATACAGTATCCTGATCAATTTAGTTTCAACGAAGGAGCTCTAATAGTCATTTCCCATTCATCTCAGGCTACGTCTACATTATTCAGCATTGGTCTGAGGACATTCGGTTCACAATGAGATTTTTGTTCAGCAAAACTGAGCTTTTCGAACATGATTTGTGCATGGTAGTGTGATAACAACGAGGGATGTTTAATCATGTGACACATCTTATTTATGTTTTGCTATACTAGCTTGTGCGAGTTAGGCTATAATTCACTTAGTGAAAAAAACAGTATATGTTTAAGGTTTATTTTATTGCTGGTCTTGCTGGTCTTAATGTTGGTCTTGCTGGTCTCAATACTGGTCTTGTTGGCCATAATGCTTGTCTTGTTGGTCTCAGTGTTGGTCTTGCTGGTCTCATTACTGGACTTGTTGGTTTTAATGCTGGTCTAATTGGTTTCAGTATTGGTCTTGCTGGTCTTGATGCTGGTCTTGTTGATCTTAATGCTGGTTATACTGGTCTCAATGCTGGTCTTGCTGGTTTCAATGTTGGTCTTGCTGGTCTCAATGCTGGTCTTGCTGGTCACCATGTTGGTCTTGCTGGTCACAATGTTGGTCTTGCTGGTCACAATGTTGGTCTTGCTGGTCTCAGTGTTGGTCTTGCTGGTCTCAATGTTGGTCTTGCTGGTCTCAGTGTTGGTCGTGCTGGTCTCAATGCTGGTCTTGCTGGTCTCAATGCTGGTCTTGTTGGTTTTGGTCTTGCTGGTCTCAATGCTGGTCTTGCTGGTCTTAATGTTGGTTTTGCTGGTCTCAATACTGACTTGTAGGTTTTATAGCTGGTCTAATTGGTTTCAGTATTGGTCTTGCGGGTCTTGATACTGGTCTTGTTGATCTTAATGCTGGCCTTACTGGTCTCAGTGCTAGTCTTGCTGGTTTCAATGTTGGTCTTGCTGGTCTCAATGCTGGTCTTACTGGTCACAATGTTGGTCTTGCTGGTCTCAATGTTGGTCTTGCTGGTCTAGGTCTTGGTCTTGCTGGTCTTAATGCTGGTCTTGCTGGTCTTAATGTTGGTCTTGCTGGTCTCACAACTGGTCTTGTTGGTCTTAATGCTGGTCTGGCTTGTCGCAGTGTTGGTCTTGCTGGTCTCAGTACTGGACTTGTTGGCCTTAATGCTTGTCTTATTGGTCTCAGTATTGGTCTTGCTGGTCTCAATGGTGGTCTTGCTGGTCTCAATACTAGTCTCAATGTTGGTCTGGATTGTCTCAGTTTTGGTCTTGCTTGTCTCAATACTGGACTTGTTGGTCTTAATGCTGGTCTTATTGGTCTCAGTATTGGTCTTGCTGGTCTCAATACTGGTCTTGTTGGTCTTAATGTTGGTCTTGTTGGTCTCAGTGTTGGTCTTGCTGGTCTCAATACTGGTCTTGTTGGTCCTAATGCTGTTCTTACTGGTCTCAATGCTGGTCTTGCTGGCTTCAATGTTGGTCTTGCTGGTCTCAATGTTTGTCTTACTGGTCTCAATGTTGGTGTTGCTGGTCTCAATGCTGGTCTTGCTGGTCTCAATGTTGGTCTTGCTGGTCTCAGTGTTGGTCTTGCTGGTCTCAATGCTGGTCGTGTTGGTCTTGGTCTTACTGGTCTCAATACTGGTTTTATTGTTGGTCTTGCTGGTCTCAATGCTGGTCTTACTGGTCTTAATGTTGGTCTTGCTGGTTTTAATGTTGGTCTTGCTGGTTTCAATGTTGGTCTTGCTTGTCTCAGTTTTGATCTTGCTGGTCTCAATACTGGTCTTGTTGGTCTTAATGCTGGTCTTGTTGGTCTCAGTATTGGTCTTGCTGGTCTCAATACTGGTCTTTTTTTTCCTAATGCTGTTCTTACTGGTCTCAATGCTGGTCTTGCTGGCTTCAATGTTGGTCTTGCTGGTCTCAATGTTTGTCTTACTGGTCTCAATGTTGGTGTTGCTGGTCTCAATGCTGGTCTTGCTGGTCTCAATGTTGGTCTTGCTGGTCTCAATGTTGGTCTTGCTGGTCTTAATGCTGGTCGTGTTGGTCTTGGTCTTACTGGTCTCAATGCTGGTTTTATTGTTGGTCTTGCTGGTCTCAATGCTGGTCTTGCTGGTCTTAATGTTGGTCTTGCTGGTTTTAATGTTGGTCTTGCTGGTCTTAATGTTGGTCTTGCTTGTCTCAGTTTTGGTCTTGCTGGTCTCAATACTGGTCTTGTTGGTCTTGATGCTGGTCTTGTTGGTCTCAGTGTTGGTCTTGCTGGTCTTAATGTTGGTCTTGCTGGTTTCAATGTTGGTCTTGCTTGTCTCAGTTTTGATCTTGCTGGTCTCAATACTGGTCTTGTTGGTCTTAATGCTGGTCTTGTTGGTCTCAGTATTGGTCTTGCTGGTCTCAATACTGGTCTTTTTTTTCCTAATGCTGTTCTTACTGGTCTCAATGCTGGTCTTGCTGGCTTCAATGTTGGTCTTGCTGGTCTCAATGTTTGTCTTACTGGTCTCAATGTTGGTGTTGCTGGTCTCAATGCTGGTCTTGCTGGTCTCAATGTTGGTCTTGCTGGTCTCAATGTTGGTCTTGCTGGTCTTAATGCTGGTCGTGTTGGTCTTGGTCTTACTGGTCTCAATGCTGGTTTTATTGTTGGTCTTGCTGGTCTCAATGCTGGTCTTGCTGGTCTTAATGTTGGTCTTGCTGGTCTTAATGTTGGTCTTGCTTGTCTCAGTTTTGGTCTTGCTGGTCTCAATACTGGTCTTGTTGGTCTTGATGCTGGTCTTGTTGGTCTCAGTGTTGGTCTTGCTGGTCTTAATGTTGGTCTTGCTGGTTTCAATGTTGGTCTTGCTTGTCTCAGTTTTGGTCTTGCTGGTCTCAATACTGGTCTTGTTGGTCTTAATGCTGGTCTTGTTGGTCTTAGTGTTGGTCTTGCTAGTTTCAATACTGATTTTGTTGGTCTTAATGCTGGTCTTGTTGGTCACAATGCTGGTCTTGCTGGTCTCAGTGTTGGTCTTGCTGGTCTCAATGTTGGTCTTGCTGGTCTCAATGTGGACATATCTGTTCCATATTCTAGGTAATCTTTTGATTACTGAATGGCTTTCTTGAGGTAATGTTGCATGACATTTAGTTTACAAGACGTTTTGTTGACATCGCGTTCTAAGGCTAAATCAGGGATTCAGTGTTAAATGAGATGCATTTTATTGTATTTTAATGATGTTGTAATGTTTCTTTCAACATACCCTCTAATGTTCATTCATGTTTTTATCTTGCTATAACTAAATGCTTGTTTGCGTCTGTCTACATCTCCTCCGCACTTTCTAGTACGGAAATGATTAGTAAGAATTGGGATAATTTGCCAATAAAATTCCAACAGATACTTGTCGCCACCTACTGGCATAACTATGTAAATTACACAATCTTTATTTGAAGTTACTTTCTAAAGGCGATTTATTTTCTTTTAATTGAGTTAATATTGCTGGTATTGCGTTTTTAAACACTGTGTGATACAGGTTCAAGTTGTTTCATAATTAATCATGACAACTTCCCTCTCTGGATCAGTGGCAATGCAAATTCAGGAAAGCACAGATTTAGCATCATGACATGTTTGCATGACAACAATTTACAAAAATAGACAGTTCATGCACAGATGATAGCATCGTCCAAATAATTCCCATTTACTTGGATCCATTGAAAAATGTTGTATTAACCATGCCGTTAGATGGCGATGTCACGTGGTCCTGAAGTCCGGCATTGTTTTTGTTGTTGTAATTATGTACTCACAAATGTGTGTGTGTGTGTGTGTGTGTGTGTGTGTATGTGTGTGTGTGTGTGTGTGTGTGTGTGTGTGTGTGTGTGTGTGTGTGTGTGTGTGTGTGTGTGTGTGTGTGTGTGTGTGTGTGTGTGTGTGCGTGCGTGCGTGCGTGTGTGTGTAGTTTGCACTGAAATGTTTTGCCCTTGGTTTTCAAAAGTTTGCATTTTCAGGCCCCAAAATGTTGTCTTTGTGTACATGAACAACCAAAATGCATAAACGTTTTTCCAATATTAGTTGAAAACAGTGTTGTGTAAATGCCCCTTCAATGGCAGCTGCTCTGTATTTCACCTCACTCTTTCAGTCAGGTTCTTAGGTCAGTTTTTCAGTTCAATTATAATGGTAATGATTACAGACAAAGCTGAGGTCACGTTATTGTGTTAAAAGCATGTTGTTATGCCCAGCATTATGGTTAAACCTGCGGCGCAATGGTCAGCCAGTTGCATTTCTGGCTTGTGACTCAGCGTTGTTTCTCAAGGCTGGTTTGTTTACGAGGTGTTGCTTGTAAAGACCCAAATGGTGTATTAACAATCATTTTCTTGCACTGGCGTTGCGTGTGGTTTAGAAGCACATCCAAAAGAAAACAAGCATAGAGACACTTTCTACAGGAAAAATCTGTTTAAATGCTGCACAAAATGTTTGATTGCAGATGGTTTTGTTGAGTGACACAGCTCCCCAAACATTTTCCTATCAATTTTGCACCTCTGTAGGTAAACAGCACCAATAGGGTTTTCTTGTTAGACTTAGCCTCATTTTTAGAAATGAACCCAGAGTTTCCACTGTGAGCTGTGAATTTTATGTTGTGTTTATTTATACACAATACTATTGGGGCTCATACAAATACTGTAGATAATTGTTAATGGGCAAAATTAGCTCCTTTTTTAATTAGGAACACTAGGTACACAACCTTTTCTGTTAATTCAGCTTTTATTTAAAAATGTGTGTTATTTTATTATATTATATTATATTATATTATATTATATTATATTATATTATATTATATTATATTATATTATATTATTTTATATTATATTATATTATATTATATTATATTATATTATATTATATTATATTATATTATATTATATTATTTTATATTATATTATATTATATTATATTATATTATATTATATTATATTATATTATATTATATTATATTATATTATAGGCGACACAGTGGCGCAGTAGGTAGTGCTGTCGCCTCACAGCAAGAAGGTCGCTGGGTCGCAGGTTCAAACCTTGGCTGGGTCAGTTGGCGTTTCTGTGTGGAGTTTGCATGTTCTCCTTGTGTTCGCGTGGGTTTCCTCCGGGTGCTCCAGTTTCCCCCACAGTCCAAAGACATGTGGTACAGGTAAATTGGGTAGACTAAATTGTCCGTAGTGGATGAGTGTATGGATCTTCTGGTCAGTTGAGGCATTGGTTATCATGGGTAGGTGCAGATCTTCATTTTTGTAAAGAGTATGTTTTGAGCAGTAATTTTATGCTGGGCGTGTCATTGTGATTGACAGCTGTGATTGACAGTTTTTCAAAGCAGACGTCGGAGCTTCGACAGGAGACTGAAGTGTTATTATTCAATTTATGTGTTATTTTACCATGATAAAATGAGTTGGTCAGCAGTAAACTATAGTTTCTGACATACAGGATCTGGTGGAACACTGTTTATTCAGTAAGGTCATGGCTTTATCAGTTTGCTGATACACGCCTAACCACCCAGATAGCAAAATACACTCGTGCCAGTTCCGACTAGACTCTCGCCTGCCGGAGACTTAAACAGGTTGCACACCAGAAGCGCCGCTCGGCGGTTGTTGCTAGATCGGATACGTTTGCGGCTGGAGGTTAACGAGAATTATTTATGTTATTTATGAAATTTCAGATTTATTGTATTTTATTATCGTCTACCCCCACCCCAATCCTAAACCCAACCGTCACAGAAGCGTAAAAACAGTAGTTGTACCGAGTATTATTTATCTTATCTATTAAATTACCCAATAAATTGTATTTTTTAACCCCTACCCCCACCCCAACCCTAAACCCAACCGTCACAGTTATGTAAAAATATTAATTATTGTTATACAGTGTCATTAAAAAATGCCGCTATATTAATGTAAATATCGCACTTCCGGCCAGCCGCGTATCCGATCTAGACTTTACCCCGCTTGGCAAAGCACTGCGCAGCGCCGCGCATTTTATAATTCTAAACATAGGTTTCTATCAGGGTAGCGGCGCCACAAGTCGGCGGCTGTCCGCGGGGCCCAGCCACGACTCAGGACACTGTTCATATTTCTGCCGCGCCACAGAGCACCATCTGATTAGTTTCATTTTAAATAGCATGCGAATGTGCGCGTCTGGTGTGCAATACTTTTAACTGACATGTCTTAATGTGTTGCGGCGCATCCGGTGTGTGACACCCTTCACCCCTCGGCCCGACTCTGTACCTACTCGGGCCAGATGCAGCGGCTGTTATAGTGTGTTATAGTTATAGTGTGAGCTGCGTAATCGAACTTCCAACCAAACGCTTGTACATCAAATCAACCACGCCCCCCGAACTTCTCACTTGACCGCCTGTGTCTGGACTATAACAGAGGCAGTCCTTCTGCGCATGCCCAGGCTCCAATTTCAGCAGTCTTTTGCGACAGTTTGTGCCCGTCAGGAGGCATTTTTTCCTTCACAGCGTTTAATGGAAAATGGCGCTGTCGCGTCATCCATATTTTATACAGTCATTGGATTGACGGCAGCTGGTCCCTATATCGCTAATCATTAGCTAGCCAAACGGATTATTCAAAATTTAACATAAATATCCAGCCTCCATAAATATCATAAATATCCATAAACATCCCCCCCCCACCCCCCCAAAAAAAGGGAATTATATAATAGTAACAGTCACAAGCACTTAATGCGTACGCACTGACGTGGTTAGTGATTTATTCCTATAGATCCATCTTATTAATCAAGGTGTAGGCCAAACAAATTGGGGGCAGATTTCGAGAACTACCTGATCTTGTATCCCTCTTTATGCTCATTGACCAGGCGGGAGCCTTGGGCTCATCTATCTCCAAACTCAGGGTTCTCTCCCGGGACAGCATGCCAAACCTGCTAACATCAGTATCTAAGTGTGAACTCTTGAAGTAGATATTTTCAGGATTCTTTGCTAAATAGAAAGTTTAAATAACAGCATTTATTTGAAATCAAAACATTAAGTGATATTATATCTTTATTGTGGCCTTTAATTAATATTAAGGGATAGTTGATATAGTTCGCTAAAAATGTAAATATGCTTACCATATTCTCAAGTGAATTTCTTTTGTTGATCAATGTTTTATACTGGTTACCACTGACATCCGTTCTAGAAAAAGCAAGTCAAAGGCTACTGGTTTCCAACACTATTCAGAAACAGAAGAAAGAAACTTAGAACAAATAATAAAGTAAATAATGATATAACTTCATTTAGGGGAAACTATACTTTTAATGCATACTTGTCTATTAAACCACACTGAACTGAGCTAAACTAAACTGAATTGAACTTAAACTCTGAAAACTGAACTGACACTGATTCAATTCACTATAATCTTCTATGTGAAGCTGCTTTGACACAATCTACATAAGCGCTATACAAATAAAGATGAATTGAATTGAATTGTCAAATAAAAGTAGATTTAATTGTCTAGTTCACTGGAAAAATATTATATGATCAATCAGTCATGGCAGCATATGTTTTTAATTCATTGTAACTTATTAAATTAAGTAAATCTGTTCTAACTAAATTTTATAAGTTACCAAGCTGTTTTAAGTCAGTTTACATATAAATTCAATGGACTCATAAGATTAATTTTATTCAGCTTAAAAATTTAGGGCAACCAGGATTTTTTTACAGTGTAGGTATTGCTGGATCTAATCTAATAAACATTTTAATATCCCCTGCCAGCAAGTTTTTCTCAGAAGACCTAGAAAATCAATACAGGCAGTTTGCTTTAGCATGTTTGAGCAGCACAAACTGAAGGCGAACTCTACTGACTATGTGCAGTCCTTATATGGAGACAGGGAGATGTGGGATTGGCTGGAGGATCGCAGGCTCAGCGCTGTATTGGCTAACAGTGTTAAAGCGGCCCACTGGGAATAAAGCAGCTTTCCAAATATGGAAGAGAGAGTCCAGAACAGGCCATCTCAATAATAATAAAAAAACTCACTGGAAGACTGGAGAGTAAGAAAGAAAAAGAGAACCGAAAGTGGTTTAAGAGAAACTGGTTGCCCGTCATTTTGAAATAATGACGTTTGCTTGAATGCTGGTTTGGAAATACAGAGTGGGAGTTCATATTCAAAGATTAAATAAATATCATGATCATAGTTATATGATGTAATACAGAATTTAAAGGGACAGTGCACCGATCAATAAAAATCCACACAACCAAAGAAGATATTTTGAAACAAACTAAATGTTTTTGTCTGAAGAATAAAAGTTAGTGGAGACCAAAATAATATTAGACCCCCTAATAGTCGGTGTGTGGACAGAAATAGAAACATTTTTTCAAAGTGTCAGTGTTCCATAGAAAAAAGTCAGCAATTTTGCAATGAGGGTGAGTAAGTAGATTTTTTTTTTGTTAGTTTTGTATGAATTATCATTGAATGTGTGACAAGAGGGTGGTGTTGTTGTAATGAGAGCAGTGACTTGTGTTTTGACACAATAGAAAATTACAGTCTTAACTGATGGTCTGTTCACAGGCTTAAAGGTCTTTGAGATATATGAGACATATAGATAGTGTGTGTTTCTATACATATGTAAGATTTCTAACACTTTCTTGGAATCTCTGGCACTCTGGAAATTGCATTGTTTGTGGATGGGCTTACTTTGGATTATTTTGAAAAGCTTTTAATTTGTATTAGATGCTTAAAAATTAAATAAATAAAAAATAAAGAATGGGATATCCACCCTCATGTCATTCCAAACATGGTCGACTTTCTTCTGTCAAACCTAATATATATATATTTATTTATTTAAGTATACAATGTGAGTCTGAACACCAAGGCTATCAAAACAATAAGTGTAAGATTACAACTATAATGTTTTCATACATTAAAATGTGTCCTGTTTAATTTATTTATAAATAATTAATTTTAATAAATTACAATGTATCCTGTTTCATTATCAAAATTTATTTCTGAGCAGAAAATTATGACTTTAAACCATTTTAACCATAATATATAGAAGTCACCCACTAAAATACTCAGTTCAAATATCAAATATGAAAAAAGTCAGGCATCTTTAGAACAAGAGTCATTTGAAGACCTTAAAAGGCAAATAGTAATTCATTGTAATTTTGAATATTTTATATATATTTTAATAGGTAGACGTCAGGATAACTGTTTAATTTTCACATAAATTTATTTGTACATTTAAGCTTTTTACAGGAATATTACTGACCAATATTTTAACAACATTATTTTCACATTATTGTAAACATAAAAACAGACACTTTACTTACATTTAATATGTTTCTATGTATATAAAATTATTAGTTTAAATGTAGTTATATAAATAAATAATACACCATCATAAGACGTTTATCGGTCACTTGTAAATACACTTTTTAAAAATATAAACATAAAACTTACATTTTAACGATAAAACATTAAAAGATAAAAGAAAAAAAACAACAACCAACAGTCATAAAAATATTAATTAAACAAAAAATAAACATGCATCCCCCCAATCCACCACCCACCAGTGCTATCCAATGGTAAAAGTAAGTACTAAAGGCATAGTAAACATATTAATCACAAGTTTGTCGAAAGGAAATAAAAGGAGACCACATTTTTTAAATAACAAAACCTTGTCTAATAGGATATACCAGATTTTTTCCAGATGTAATGTACCCGTTAACTCTGTCAGCCATAATTTAAGAGTTGGAACTTCTTGGAAAACAAAAGGATACGATTTTTGGCAGAGATCAACCCATATGAAGATCCACCCATGTGAAACAAACTGTTGCAAAACTGTTACATGTACCCATGTAAGTCTCAAAAATTCTTTCAAAACTCCAAATATAATTAATATAGGATCTGGTTAAATTGAAATGTCTAACATATCTGAAAAAACTTGAAATATTTTGTTCCAGAAACTCTGTAATTTAGGACACATAACATGGGAATGAGACAGGTTTTGACATTTGTCACACAATAGCAACCCTTCTGGAAATAATTTATAGGTTTTCCATGGATTTTATGTCACATATTTATCAGGGTTTTTTTAAATTGCTCCGCAACTATTGTAGTGATTGACACCAGCAGATATCGCCTGGCTCTTTATTGGCTGTTATGAGTCACAGTGAACAGTGAACATGAGCGCTGAATAGAGTTTTCCTCTCGGCCAGCCGTAGGGGCGACTCATGGACTCATCTGGACCCCTGAGACAATCACACAACACAGATGAACACAGAACATCTCTGAAAATAGACACATTACACACCAGTAGAGAAATGATAACTGCACCCATACTCCCATTAGTCTAAAACAAGTCACACACACAGCAGAACACAATTGTCAAGAAGAGAAAATGAACTGGAGGAATAAAAAGAGCCTGGAAAATGTTCCAGAACATTTTATCCATTGCAGATGTAGAAATCGTCACTAATCCTTGTCTACAATGCTACATATACACATTTATCTGAGTAAACAATCTCAGATTAAAACAATCTCTTGAATTTCAAACAAAGAGGAGTAAAATAAGCCTGGTGGATGATTCAACTTTAAGAAAAGACAGTAATTACAAGGTTTAGACAGTGTTTTTGTACTTATATGCTAACTTTGTTTAATATAAGAAAAAATACAATGTGAAATGACGCAATATTTAATGTTAGTCTCCTGATTGGGGGCGCCTTCAGTTTACATGCTTTAAAGGATGTTTCTAAAACAAACTCATATCGTTTTCAAGAGCGAGATGTTATCTAAGGTTTAAAGAGCAGAGGAGGAACTCAAGGCAAGAATGCGCATGGATTAGGAGTGATGTAAGTGGCTTAAATTTCACTCTAGATGTTTTGTGTTAAACATTTTGGATTTCTTTTTTTATAATGTGCTACATTGTGACATAGAATTGCTTTCTGTTTTATGGTTGTATTTGTAAATTTAATTGTCTATACAGTACTTCTGATCAGCTTTATTCATGACCACCCCTAATGTGGCAGCAGAAAATATAGAAATAATAATTTTAAAAGTTATTATGTAACTTAGTAGAAATTAAATATTTACTGTTTTTACTGCATACAAATGAATATCAAATAAATAAAACAAAAGATTGTTTGATTTGCAGTCGTAAGAATGGCAGAAAAGCAGTTTTATTTTATTCATTCACACATTCACTAAATTTTCTCTGTTTATTTGTTTTCCAAATATTATACTGTTTGCCATTTTTGAGTAACATCTCTTATTATCACTGAAATGAGAATAAGGATCAGTAGTGTCATCAAAGTTATTTTAACCCTTTAAGGTGCACTCCGTGAAAATAGTTTTTTTGACCCACATCTTGTGTTGAATAATATGCTGGCACAACTTTGATAAATATTAATAAGCAATTAAAATAATAATGATAACCAATGGATAAAAGGTCAGCCAGGTGGTTACGATGCCTGCTAAAGGGTTAAACAAGTAGTTAAGGCTCTAATTAGGCCAAGGGTTTAGAAATTGGAGTCTGAGACACCCGTGTAATGTTTGGTGAAAAAAGCATTTAAAAAGTAAATAGGTACAAATAATTTAATAATATAATAAATAAGTTTTATTAATTGTATCAAGATAAAAATAATGCATATTAGTATTAATGAAACATACCTCTAGTTTTAAAGGCATTTAAATTAGGCTACCTAATAACCATTTACCAAAATAATTAGTACAAAAATTTATATCATTCCAGTAATTAGAGTATTCAAATTTGACAAAAATAATTAAATAAAAACTAGATTACAACAAACTAATAAATACAAATGATACAAAATTAAAACATTACATAAATAAATACTATAATCGGAAAATAAAAAGATCTATTAATTAATAGAAACTAAATAGTATACATTTTATTGTATAAATTTGGGGCTTTAAACAATAGCTGACATCATATATTATACTGTATTAAATAATATTATATGCATTACGTTTAGGGCAGCACGGTGGCGCAGTGGGTAGCATGTGTATGGATGTTTCCCAGTGATGGGTTGCGGCTGGAAGGGCATTCTCTGCGTAAAACATATGCTGGATAAAGTTGGTGGTTCATTCCACTGTGGCGACCCCAGATTAATAAAGGGACTAAGCCGAAAAGAAAATGAATAAATGAATGAACATTACGTTTAAACGAAGTTTAGCATGAGGACTTTTATGATGGAGGTAAGTTGCGGGACTTTTATTATGTCGGGCAGGCAGGCAGACAGACTGCTGTAGTGAGTCAGAGAGAGCAGAGCTTCAGTGAGACGCCGCGTCACTCAGCGCGTGTCTGCGCTTCAATATAAAGACAAGAGCAGCTGACTGAACCCGCAGTCCTCAAACACACACCTACACCTGTGAGGAATTATCTACGAGCAACGGGAATAACATTAACGAGTTGGTGAACAAGGTACAAACTTTTTTTATCCTCAGAGTAACTTTCGATGATGAAGATTGGTAATTTTTATAAATGAGTAACTCATTTTGTTCATTCATGCTAGTCCGTTATGTGTGAGAAAACACGCAATGTAAACAATTAAACACGTGAGAGTTAATTATTAAGTTTTTGTGTAGCAGTTTGCGCTTTATTTTGAGTTTTATCTTATTATTATGCAGATTTTTTTGTATTTATATCTTAGGTTGAATTGATTTACATATAACAAAGTTGGAAGGGATAAGAAAAAATAAGTTCACAACTACAGAAAAGAATAAATGTGGATGGAGAACTAGCTACTATTGTTTTTGTAATTGTGTGTTATTCATACACAGAAGTAGAGCATAAAAATAAGGATAGCCTACCTGAAGACAAAAGAAAAAATATAAAGGAACTGTAAAGAATAGAATAATGTTAAAGACCTATACTAAAAATGAATTGGTTTTCTGCTCTGTAAAAGTCCTGTCAGTCAGCAGAGTTTTGCTCAGAGTTTTGCCCAGAAAAGTAGGTTATTTAAACTTAAAGCCTCCAAAATATCTGGAAAAGATTTTATGTTAGTGGCTTAGTCTTTTGCGCTGTTGAATGTTTAGCTCTTTAATGTGTGTGTGGGTTGGCACTTTACTCACAACAGCAGAAGCACAATTAATTGCGGGTCTGCTTAGTGGAGTTTTGGTTCATAAAGGCTTTTGTACTAACCTTTTTTTTTTTATTGCCAGCAGAGACTGTTTTGCACTATAACTCTCTTTGCCGCTTAGTTAAACTGGTTTTGGACTTATTTCTCTTGCTTGTAGTCTCCTCTCTCTCTCTCTCACTCTCACTCTCACTCTCACTCAATTCAATTCAATAGTTGCATTATTGGTATGACAAATGTTACAATTGTATTGCTAAAGCAGTTCTAAAGTTTACATAAAAAGTAACATGCATATATAATAATAAAAAAACAAAACAGTAAACACAGTAAATAGTAAAAAAAAAAAAAAAAGATGATATTTATACATAATAATTAAATAAAATATCAACAATACATCGTATTATTCAACATATAATATTATTCATACAAATCAATACAAAAATAATAATAGATCAGAATAAACTGTCCATTTAACAACCAACATTTTAGGATAAAACAGTAATTAAAACAATAATACAATAACCTCTCTCTCTCTCTCTCTCTCTCTCTCTCACACTCACTTTCTCTCTCTCTCTCTCTCTCTCTCTCTCTCTCTCTCTCTCTCTCTCTCTCTCTCTCTCTCTCTCTCTCTCTCTCTCTCTCTCTCTCTCACACTCACTTTCCCTGCTGGTAATCCCATTTGATGGTGATGGGTGATGTCTTTTCAGCCAATCCGGAGAGGAATGTCTTCAGCTCGCATTCCTACAATCCAGACATATACACACTTTTTGAGAGAGGGAGAGCAAGCAAAAAAGGGATGCAATGAGACATTCTATGTGAAAAGAAAACAGTCTGGTTCTGTTTTATGTGCTGTGCATGCAATTAGAGAGAAACAGATGGGGGAGGGGATTGAGAGAGATGGTGAATGTGAACGAGAATAATGGACTGCGCGGGTCAAGACTTTTTGACTATAGACAAATGGAGTGGAAAAGAATGAGAGAATAGTGGGTTGCTGTAACTTTTCCTGTAAGTGTCGTGACTAAAGGTTTCATTCATGTTTTTATTATATGAATTCAGAATTGTTTTGGAACATTTAAATGAAGACAAAAGCACATTTCTGACTGTTCAGGCATAAAAAGTACAGATTTTATATAGTTGAAGGCAGAATTATTAGTTCCCATGAATTATTAGCCCCCTGTTTATTTTTTCCCCAATTTCTGTTTAACGGACTGAAGATTTTTTTCAACACATTTCCAAACATAATAGTTTTAATAACTCATTTCTAATAACTGATTTATTTTATCTTTGCCATGAAGACAGTAAATAATATTTGACTATATATTTTTAAAGACGCTAGTATTCAGCTTAAAGTGACGTTTAAAGGCTTAACTAGGTTAATTAGGCAGGTTAGGGTAATTAGGCAAGTTATTGTAAACCGATGGTTTGTTCTGTAGACTATCGAAAAAAATATATAGCTTAAAAGGGGCTAATAAAAATGTCCTTGCTCTGTTAAACATAATTTGGGAAATAATTAAAAAAAGAAAAAAAATTTAAAGTGGGGCTAATAATTCTGACTTCAACTGTGTATGTGATACAGTATGCACTCTATACATGAACTATTGTTCAAATGTTTAGGGTCAGTAAGTTTTTAATTGAGAAAACTCTTCTTGAATTCAGTCAGAATGCATTAAAATTCATCAAGTGAGAGTAAAGAATATTTAATATTTAGTACGTGATTTTGTTTTTACAAAGGTTTTCTTCAAATTAATATAGTCATTTTATACTTTATATTCATTCTATAATTCTGCAAAAATTTCAGCAGAAAACAGCACCGCTCTTTTCAACATGAAGTAATACGAAACATTCATGAAGAACCAACTGTTTAGAAATATTGACTATTATTGACACTGAAACTTTAGCATAACAGGAAAAATTAGATTTTAAAATGTATTAAAACAGACATTTATTTTACATTTTAGCAGTTTTTCATGTGTTTTTTCTAGGGATGCTCCGATTGATCGATCGGCAGGAGATCGGTATCGGCTGATAATCACATTAAATGACTCAATCGGTACTCGCTGATCTGGCTGATCACATAAACCGATCACAAGTGTTTGTGTTAGTTGGAGATGAGCAAAATATTTGAATGACCTTGCATTGTATTTAGGCCTTTTTACATAGAACAACTGAAAGTTCTGTGTTTTTGACTATTGCAATTTCAAAACCTGGCTGAAAATATTAGATACATTTAAAAAAAAAACAACAACAAACTTATAAATTATATTTTTAACATGAATATTTAATAATATAACTTCTTGTAATTTACTTATTACAATAAACCGTAGTTTATAGACCTATTTCCTTTTAGTAAAGAAGTAATGGCTTTCTAGATGTGCATTTTAACTTCTTAAGCATCAAATATGCGCTCCAAACTTTTTCTTGATTGATAGAGGTTACATTTTTCTTCCATCATTTGCAATGTTTCCAAATTGCATTGTTAGTCTTATAATTAATATTACTTATACATATAATGAATACTTGCTTTTAATGGTTATAAGAGACATGTTTAAGGGATTATGCAGCATATTTAATTTATTGTCTTAGATAAGGAGAGATCTCTACTGAAGTATCATACTTGGAGGGAAAATGTGCTTTATACATTATGAAGCTTAAAGCATTAGAATCAGTACTCTGTATCGGCCGATCACCATGACAAGGAATCAGTACTTGGTATCCTAGTTTATATCACCCTAGTTTTTTCCACATTTTTCCCCTGTATTTAAAAAAACAAAAAATATCTATAAAAGCATGTTTAACTTAAAATAGCAGATCTTTTACATGACACAGCATTCTGAAAAACTTTTTTTAATGCATTTGAATCTAGTTTTAAATGTTTGTTTTATACACCTCAGTGTGAACACATTTTTTAAAATACAACACGTACAAAAAA